>VWZL01005842.1:266337-489165 GCA_013396915.1 Stercorarius parasiticus
CCCCTCTTTTTTCTCCATTTCTTCTGTTTAGGTTTAACTGTGATTAGAAACAAACAAAAAATACATGAAAAACAACAAAAAAAGAAGATAACCAGGTATTCTTAGAGCTATAGATTTTTGGTCACTTGATTTTATAGAATATTTTAATACATGGAACAAAAGGATATGAGCAAATTTAATCCAACGAGGTAACGCACAGACAAGGTGTGTGCCTGAGCTGGAACATATGAATGATCAGCCATAGAAGCCACCAAAAAAAGGTTTTCCTGTTGAGACAAAGATCCAAGGTTGACATGGGCCATAAAAAGGAACATCAGGTCAGGCCTGTAGCTGGTGGTTTTAGAACAGCTCTGGTTGGCCTCAGCTTTGCATCACTTTGCACCAGCTGTGAACCTGACCTGCAGCACCTAGTTATGGGGGGACTTGGATGGCTCACTGTGCGCATCAGAAAGTTTCACTTCCTCCCAGGTTTTCTCCTGTGATCAGCAGGTTGCAGACGAAGCAGGAAGAGGGGTGAGTTTCATTAATGCAGTTCCCTCTAGGGATTCCAGAAGGACTGAGTTTTTGTTTGGACTCCATCTGAAGAAGATAAAGGTGACCAGGAGATGGACAGGCCTGACTTCAGATGCTTGTCCTTTTCCTATTCCACTGATGCTCTAGCAGTCCCTTGTAAGTCACAAGGAGGGCAGTGAATATCCCCTCTGTATTTTTGTAGGCGTCGTGGATGTGGGTTATGGGAGAAGTCCTGTCCCTGCCAGCATGCCAGGCAGCTGGCCTCAGCCAGCAGAAGAGCCCAAGCTTCAACCTCTCCATGGTTTGGAAAGCCTGTGTGCTGCCTTCTCCAGGTTGAGGCATGCAAAGCAAGGGGAGGGATGAAGAAAGAGGCAGCACTTTAACCTTCCCTCTCTCATTTTAATGTCTCAGTGTCCATGGGCCGACTGCTTTGAAGAGAACTGGATAGAAAAAGATTGAAAAGTGGGGTGCAGTCACCCCAGCCCTCTTCCTCCTTAGCCCAAGGGAGCTTGAGCTTTGAGGCACCGAGGGTAATACTGGTGCCAAGCCAAGAATCTTCCAGATTTGCAACTATGTTTATGCCATTAAACCAGATTAGACCAGAAATTTGGCCAGCCATGGTCCATGCTTCTCCTCTGATGGGTGAACTGAAATCGTTCGCTTGATTTCACCAGCAATAACAGCCTGCACCTGATTGGCTTTGGTCTCACCCTGCAGTTGCAGCATCACTGGACACATCTGGGGCCTGGCAGGCACCCTGAGCTGGATTTTTTGGGCTCCCCTGATTTAAGGCAGTCAAAGTGGGATGAAGACAGTAAGGGGCTATTGGGTGCACAAAGCCTTTACCTCTAGGGCAAGTGTCTCCTTTTCTTTTACTTTGATCCTTTCTTTCTCTTTTGTTTTTTTCTTAGGCCAAGAGGTGTCTCCGGCCACCTCACTGTAAAGAGTCAGGTGCTCAACTTTTCTAACACTTGTTAGAAACCCACGTCCAGCCTCCCTCTGTTTCCAGCTATCATGGGGTCCCTCCAGCCCTCAGAGGGAAAGCAGGACTTCATGCAGCAGTGCCAAAAACTTACTATTATCACAGTAACGATACAGGTTCATATAACTCCCTCTCTTACCTCCTCCCACCCCCAACTCTCTCCCAAAACACTGGCTGACAGTTGTTTTTTATACCGAATTGTTTGCAAAACTCTTTACATGTGCCTGTATCTTGGATGTTGCTGCAAGCATTCCTGGGCACTCCTGCTTCAATGTGCTTTGGTGGCTCAGAATTCAGATGTAATCAGCTTTGGTCTTCCTTAAAGGGTCAGGGGAACTCTAGAAATGTTTTTTCTACTAGCTACATACAACTATATATGTGTGAGTGTGTGTGGTGGGAGGGGTGCGTGTGTGTGTGTGTGTGTGTGTATAGATTTTATATATATATATATATATACACACATGCTTTTATATATATAGTATACAGTTATACACATATGTAGTCTATTTATGCACATGTGTAAGCACGCACACACACACACATATATTTATATATATATATCTCCTAGTTTTAAAATACATGTCAATTTTGACCCTCCTGTAGGAGTGATTGGCGGGTGATAATTATAATATATAGATCCTGCTTTTCCAAATATGTACAGGTTCATCTCGAAACAGACTCAGTTGATGGAATTGAAGCAGACTCACAGACCCTCTCATATTTTCCAAGGTATGAGGCAGTTACTAGAAGGAAGACTCAGAATATCCTTTTAAGTTTTCTATTTGTTTTAGCAATCCTTTCTTCCCTGTATGCTAGAGGGCCCCTAGAATGAGCATCTCAAGAGGTTGGGAGCTGAGCTGTTTGGGTCTGGTGTATCTAACATAAGCAGGTGGGAAAGGTCTTCAGCCCAGCAATGCCAAGCCCTCATGGATGGCTGTCCTGTGACTGCTGCATTGGTACTTGAATCTCAACAACCCCTATGGACACTCAGACAAATGGAGATGCACAGAAACACCCTGAGGGCTGTCTCTGGTAGACATGCGTTCCATCCACCAGTCTGGTGAACATCCTTCTTCAGTTGGGTTCCTTTGCTTTGTTTTTCATGGGGACATTGTTTGATTTTCCAGTTCTTAGCAGTGCAGTAGCCAATATTGAGTTATTTCGACTGGACCCCAGTCAACACTAGGCTTGTCTCAGTAGGTGGAACTATATTTATTATTATTGTTATTTTTTGTTTTATTTTGGGGGGAAGGGAGGGAAGACTTCTAGGGGTGGGGTTTGCAATATAAAACACACAATAAAAACCTTAGTAAATAAAAATGTGAAAAAATCATCCCTCTGACTTGCTGTCTGCTTTAAGTGTTGAACTTCAGGCAACATGAGATGAGGTTTAAAGAAGAAAAAAAACTTGGGTGGCATTTCAGTCCTCTCCTGTTCAACAGAGAAGACGCTGGGTTTTGTCTTACTTCCTGTCTGTATTTTCCTGATGTCTTTAGAGCTTTTAGTAGTGTGTTTACCTGCCGCCACATCTCCACCTCACACGTTCTTGTAGGAAGTCTGTATCAAGCCATTGGCAGTAAAATTTTAGAACTTTTGCCTACACTTGAGTTTTTAACAGGAGAAATCTGGTAGCTGTTTTGCAAATGTGTGTATGAAAATCCTTCACATTAATGGCAGACGTGGAAACTCTGGCTGACTTTGCGATCCTCGGAGAAGAGCCTAAGGAGCCCTACCACAGGATACAGACCTTAACAACTTGGAATAGGGACTATCACGGAAAGCGGACAAAAAATGAGAGAAAGGAAGTAGTCGTTTCAAGGTCTCAGACTAAGCTGGATGGTGATGCCAAGGTCAGGGACCGATGTATTTTAGGAAGGTAAAACTAGCCTCAACTCTTAGTTTTCATTTCAATCCTGTGACATCCTCTTTGAGTCTTTGTCCAAACCCACTCTAAGAAGTATACACAGAATTGATGATTTGGGTCAGTAGCCCACATGGGAGCTGTATGGTCTCATGCCCTTTCTTTGTAGCCAAGACAACGTAGGGCAAAGCAGCCGAGCTGCTGGAGTTTGTCCTACAGCCCATGGCAGCAAGATGTAGCTAGATATTATCCTCCCTGCTCCCTCTTCTCCAGTTGATACAAAAAGCCTCACCTCTCACCTCTGTGCAGTGCCTCACCTCTGCCTTGCTGGTAGTCTCACATTTACTTTTCCCTTCCCTGAAATCACATATTCTTTGTAGCTTCTCATCCAATGGTTGCATTTAGCCCTCTGACATTTTGTCCAGCCTCTGAAAGACTTGGATTTGCTTGCACATCAATAGTGTATCTTTCCTGCTGAGATGAGAACAAGGTCCAGAACCAGGACTCCCAATGCCAGAGATGGCAAAAAATAAGAAAAAAGAAAAAAAGGAGCCCCAGGGCCATGAATTAAATAAGTATTTTGCAGAGAAGAATCCACAGATGCACACACACTCCCACTGACAGCACAGCACAGGCTCAGTCCAAGCAGGACACTGCTTTTCGCTTCCCTCCTGCTTCTGATGGTACAGGAAAATGGGGGACCCTGTCGGTCTCCCTCCATCGATTCTCTGACTTTGGCTGTAAATGAGCAGAACTGGTGAGGAAAGAGTAAACCAAACATTTTAATCATGCCCTTGAAACCAGATGGCTCTGCCCTGGTGTGTCAATTGTCCTGGAGTTTCAGTGAGGGAAGTTCAGGCAGTAAAATGTTTGGTTTGCCTTTCAAAATTAATGTCTGTGCCGGGCTTTTTTTTTTTTACATGCCATTACAAATACATTATTATAGAGGAAACTGGGATTGTGAGTGAATCCTGCCCAATGAAAAATTTCTTTTAAAATTCTGTTTCACAGAAGATTTGTAAACTTTCAAGGTTTTCATGCTGGAATAGAAAAAAAATACAAGTTTTGAGCTCTTAAACTTCCCTGTGAAACCTGCCTTCTGTTCTCCCCCAACATCTAATAGGGATTCAAGACACCGCCCCACTGCTGCGAGTTGCAGGACTACATCAGGAAGATCTCATGCCCTTCCTGAGGGCAGAGCAGATCACAGGAACCCAATAACCATGAGGTCCTCATGACAAACATGATACCAGAAGAGACACAGCTTAGCTAATGGATTCCAGTCTTTACCTCGCCCCGAGCCTTTCAGCACAGTTGTTAGTAGCCATGTCTCTGCTCTAGGCCATTGTGGATCAGGATGGCAGGGACAGCTTTTCCCTGACCAAAGAAAAGCCCTGGCTCCACTCTCTGGAGAAGCTGGAAGAAGACCCATCAGTTGCAGACAAGCACACATGGAAGGGCTTGACTGGTTTAGTGTATTTGTCATAGAATGTGTTGGGTTGGAAGGGACATCTAAAGGCCATCTAGTCCAACCCCCCTGCAGTAAGCAGGGACTTCTTCTACGAGATCAGGTTGCTCAGAGCCTCATCAAGCCTGGCCTTGAATGTCTCCAGGGATGGGGCCTCCACCACCTCTCTGGGCAACCTGGGCCAGTGTCTCACCACCCTCATTGGAAAGAACTTCTTCCTAACATCTGATCTAAACCTGCCTTGCTCTAGTTTAAAACCATTGCCCCTCGTCCTATTGCTACATGCCCTTGCAAACAGCCCCTCCCCAGCTTTCTTGTAGGCCCCCTTCAGGTACTGGAAGGCCACTCTAAGGTCTCCCCGGAGCCTTCTCTTCTGCAGGCTGAACAACCCCAACTCTTTCAGCCTGTCTTCATAGCAGAGGTGCTCCAGCCCTCGGATCATCTCTGTGGCCCTCCTCTGGCCCCGCTCCAACAGGTCCATGTCTTTCTTGTGCTGAGGGCTCCAGAGCTGGACAGAGTACTCTAGGTGGGGTCTCACCAGAGCAGAGTAGAGGGGGAGAATCACCTCCTTATTGATGCCTCCTTATCTTACTGAAAGGACTTAAGACAGCCCTGGGACTTCATGATACTTGCACACTGGCTGTCAGGAACAAACTGTTCAGATACCAAAGCCAAGGCACCCTCCTATCAACAGGGTGGTTTCTCCACCTCCTGATCACTACTACCTCCCCTGCAGTGCCTTGTGAAGACCCAGCCTGCTTGTCTGGATGTTGGTGTGGGGGCTTGGAGTGGGAAAAAAGCAGGATCACCAGCTCTTGTGATTTCTTCCTTTCCCCAGCCACAGTTTGGCCAGGGCTGTTCATGGGAATTTCAGCCTTGTCTTGGGAAACTGTCCCAGACTGTCTGTCCACCCCGCTCACCCTCCCCCCTAGAGAAGAGCAAACACTCTCTAGTTATGGGAGAGAGGCAGGTGCTCCTATACTCATACCTCTTGGACACTGTGAGAGATTTTGGGGTGTTAGAGACCACAGAACAGACCTATTCCTGGCAATGCTTTCCTGCGGGCACTGGGATCGTCCGATCCACTGCGCCAGCCAGCCTTAGGCAGGAAGGAAGGTGATGCCAGAGCTGCAGTAAGAAGCAGGCTGAGGCTCAGCTCTTGGTTTTTCTAACTCTCTTCCTCTTTGCAAACTCACTGTGAGTTGTTTGGACTAAGGTGATGGGGTTCATTGAGCACAAAATGGTCCTCCGGCCACAACTGCTGTAAGAGAGACCCTGAAACATCTCCAATGTGTCTCCAGGAAATCTGGCACTGGGGATGGGGTTGCGCATGCCCTGCCTGAGTGCTTTTTTTATCTCCTCTGCAAATTCAGGGATCTCGTAGCACTGGGCACAGGACTGGTGAGCTCATAGGAGGCAACAGGTACCCTACAAGGTACTCCAGTGAATGCCCAGAAGGAAAACAGATTTGCACCTTTCTGCTCCGTGTTAGGGGAGACGTTAGTAAGTTAGGAACCACCACTTTAAATAACTGAACACATCACAGTGTATATTTTATTTAAAATAAAGAAAACCAGACGCTGATGACAGCTTTCGCTTACTCACTCCACTCAGCCTCAGGGGTTTGTAACTGCCAGCCCAAGGGACTGATGTGGCAGTGGGATGTGAGCTGCAAACCCCGTGAGCTGTCACTTTGTGGAAGAGGATCACTTTGGAATGTGGAAGGGAAGATGTGCACAAGGCAATGCTCCAGTTTGTGTGCAAACCACAGCATGTAAAAGGCAAATGAGAGAGTTGCTCAAGGCTTGGCACTGCCTGTGCAGGGTCACCCACTGCTGCTCCTCCACCTTCCGGCAGAAGCAAGAGGAAACGGTGGCCAGGTAAAGAGTCGACATCACACTGCTCATACCTCTGTAGGACAGCACAGGACTTCTCCAACCCCTTGCAGAGCTGGAGCAGATTGCACACGTGAGCTGCTCTGCAGCCACCTCAGGCCAGACTGTCCGTCACACCACAGGTCACTGCAGAGAGCATGAGTGACTGAAGGGGCCCCAAAACCCCCCTGGAGGACTGGAGACATGGTGAGGGGGGAGGAAGGTGAGGACACAGACAGTATGTTCATGTCCTCAGGTGATGGGGTGGACCAGCCCAGCCCATCTCTGCCAGCAGGCCACGTACCTCGCTGGGACAAGGGTACAGAACAGGAATACAGACCCTGGGGGAGGCACCAGGGTGGGAGCAAACTCCTGTAGCTGAGGGATCTGGAGCCCAGGGAGGGAAGGGAGAGGGGCCAGGGTTGCCTGGGAATATGCTTGGATTGAAAGGTTGACCAGGAGTTTCTGCTTCCCATAGGCAAGGGCAGTGTTACAGCTTCATCGCTAGTGAACCGGAGACAGCAGCTGCTGGCACCAGAGTGGGCCCAGCACCTGATGAGGTGCATCCCTTGAAGGTAATCCTCTCTGCCCAGCACTGGTGGGTGGCAGCCACCTCTCCAAGCCCCTGAGAGGTTCATCTGGGGCATCAATACCATGTGAATCCCAGGAGAAGGGAGGGAAGAGGCCAGCCCATGCCAGGACCCTGGGAACCCAGTGCCAATGGGTTCCCAGTGCTGACCCCCTCAGCTCCAGTGCTTACCCCCTCTGCCAGGCTGGTGGGGTCGTGCTGCAGAAGAGCTGGACCAGGGTGATGGCTGCAGGGGATAAGAGCCCAGGAACTGGGCTGTACTAGCATAAGCAATTAGTCCATTTTTGCTGGTGGCACTTTAATGCCGTAGACTCCCTCCCCATCCACCATTACCCCCTTGCAGACACCCCTCCATCCCTGTCAGGGGTGAGCAACTGGTGGCCTGTGAGTAGGGATGTGGGTGGCCCTTTCCCACTGCTGAACTGAAGCTGGGATCCATGGGAAGAGAATCAGGGCAGGCAAAGATGCAGAATGGGTTTGCCCTCAGAAGTCGGAGGTGGTTTTGCAGCTGCTTTTCATCAGCCACGCAGTTCTTTAGTCACATTTGTCCCTTTCCCCACACAGGGAAATGCTCAGTTTGTCATGCTGGGTTTTGTGTGTGCGTGTGGCCCCTCAGTTTCTAAGCTCAAGCCTATGCTCAGAAATCTGCAGAAGTTAAATCAATCCATTAAAGCACACTGTGAGCAATACCATCCCCCACCCCCCCACCACCTTGCAGAGGTGGAGGCTTAGCTGAACACTGCTTTTCTGTCAGGAGGGAGCAAAGTGGAGGAGCAGGGGGACACTAAGGCCCTGTCCCCAAGTCACAGCTGAGCACTGCCTATTTTCAACCCAGCCCATCAGTGCTGAAGTCTGAGGTCCCAAGTATTACCCCTGGTTAAGGTGTTGCCTCACTGGACACGCATGATGCCCCTGCGTGTGAGCTGGCTGCTCTCAGTGCCCCCTCCCTGGCGCCCCTATGAGCAGCACCTCAGTGAAGCTGGGGGAGCTGAGGGTCTGGCCTGCCCAGGGCTGTGCTGTGATCAGAGCCAGAGTGGTGCTGGGGCCTTTCCAACGTCCCCCGCCCTGGCCCTGCCAGGCACTGGTCCTGACCCTGCCTCTCTCAGCTCCCAGCAATCCCAGCAGACCGCTGTCTGGATTGGCAAGGTGTCTTCAAACAACTCACTGCCTGCTTTCTCCCTGTTGGTAAAAAAAAGGTTGGTTTTCACACATGAGTATATGCATATTGATTTTGTCACTTGTTATTTGCAGAGGCCTCAGACATTTTATTCAGTAATTCCAGCACACCGAGCCTGTGCCTAAGCACCACTTTGACTTTAGGCTCTGATTTTAATGGAGCTGAATATAGTGCCATCTACTATTGGCAAATTAAGGGAAGAAAATCCTAACTTGGTTCTGCCACTTACATTTGCAGGAAAGTAGATTGATTTTCTTTTAAAAAGGCATTGCAAACGAGCTGCTTTTCAGCCTCCAGCTACCAGCTGACCCTAATCACAAGCAGTGACTGTTCTGCTCAAGTCCACCTTTTAGTAGGCACCTGATTAGAGTAGACATTGACTGAAGTCTCTCAGAAGAGGTAGATGCTCTTTTGTTTTAATGGAGGAAAACCAACAGCCTGATAGGTTAAAATAGGAGCTTTATCCCAGCAGATGCCAGGCCCTTTGTAGGACATCCACTGAGTGACCTCTTGTTGGCATGGGCACTGCAGGACCTGGCTCTCCTGTCCTGTGTGCAGGGCTGGACACTTCCTCCAGAAATCCCCCACCAAGGCAGCCAGGCTGTGTGTGCCTTGCCCTGCCCACTGGGAAGGGAATGGGAGCAATGGCAGCTGGCTGAAGCTGTCCTGCAGCGCTAGGCAGGAAGGCGTTAACAGCATCTCCCAGTGCCGCGTGTCTGAACGCCTTCCCCTCTCTGGGAAGCTGCTCTCCCTGACTGTGCTGCAAATTAGACAGCTCTTCAGGGTCATTTTATTTTATTTTTTTATAAACTCACTTTCTTCAGCGGTGATGGGAATGACTGGGGCTCGCCCACACATGGCTCACAGCAGCCTCTCTGGAGGAGCACCCATGCTTTCCCCCTCCATCCCTGTCAGAGACAGCGTGTTAGGGCCAGTGCGGGTGGCTCAAGGGGGGGCATGGCCAGCTGCCCTCCCCAGACACAGTGCTGCCTCTCAGGTGTCCTGTCCACCTGTGCTGGCCTCCTGCTGTGGCCAAAGGATGCTGTCAGCTCCGGCCTTGTGCATGCCCATCACTGTCAGCTACTCTCTGCAGAGGCTGGGCGCTGACATGCTGCTCTGCTGCGCTGTGTGGGCCCACGCAGCCCCTGGGGTGGCTTGCCAGAGAATGAGGGAGCTGGAGATGGGAGCTGCTCTTTGCTATTGCTGATGCTCCAGTTGTCCCAGCTGCCTCACCATCTTGGAAACAGCCACCTGGGAGAAGAGAGCGCACCCTTACTGCCCAGCACGGGGAAGGGTACGGCACTGCTGGAGCAAACTCACCAGAGTCAGACAGGCCCAGCAGGCTTGGGAGTGACTTCTTGCTCTTAGTGAGGGAGAAAGGATGGAGGACAGGGCTTCAGTGCTGCTCCTTTGTAAGCATTTCTGCCTCCCTCCCCAGGAGCCGCCTGAATGTATTGCCAGGAACACAGCATCCCTGGCCAGCCTGGGGAGGGAGGGAACAGCCTGTTGGGGGAAGGATATTGCTGGCCTGAACTACATCTGTGGCTCATGGCTGCACTGCCAGGCAGGAACAGCATCCTTGATGGATTATGAACCTTTTCCCTGATGCCTCAGGCTCCTCCTGCAGCTCATGGTTTGTGGCAAAGATTTAGTGCCAGGACAACTTGATCTTTCATGTCACTGTAAGCCTTGTGCTCCTGGAAAAGCTGTGGCAACTGAGGACATAGATACTTAACTTTAGAAAGATTCTTAACGTGTAGCTTTTAATCAGCTCTCCATGAAGGCTTGAGTGTGACACCATACAGCCATGATGAGGGTACCTATAGGAGCTGCAGATACCCCAGGGATGAACAGGGAGACCTGGAGGCACTTGCACATGGGCACAACACACACATTTTTTTCCTTCCTGCCTCCAGCAAAATGGTCTCCAAAATCATAGGGTTTGGTTCAAGTAGTATGAATTTGGTTCCAGTAGTGTGAAAACAGGCAGACATCAGCCTTGGGGACTCAGGAATATCCTCTGAGAGCCCATGGGGGGACTCAGCCTCCATCTCTAGTTTGCTGTGATGCTGCTGTTTGCTTGCTGCGTTTTACTAGATCTCAGTGGCATGTCTCACACAGCGCCTAAAGCAACCCTGGTTGGAAAGGGCTGTCCCTACTCCAGCCCACATCCCATTAAAAATCCACTGCTGCCCAGCCCTCCATTTCCAGGCCTGCCTGCAAAGGAGCCAGGCTGGCCTGCAGAACAAAGCCCAGCCAGGTGGCCAGAACCAGCCCACAGCGATGAGCAGCACTGGGTTGGGCACCCAGGCTAACGCTCTGCAGCTGGGAAGGGTCCTGCCCTGGGGATGGAGATGGGAAACACCTGGGGGAATGTGAGGTGCTGGGGCAGACTCCAGCCTGGCTCCTCACAGCAAGCAGCAGGCTTCTCCAGGTAAGAGGGATAGGGGGGGGATTTTGGGGTGGCTTCCTATCTGAAGCCCATCTTTTGGGGGCTGTTGGGAGCAACTGTTGGGGAAAGGCTGAGCCTTGGCTCTGTGTTCCCAGTCCACAGAGGGGATGGCTGGGGCTGTTCCACACTTAGAGGTGGCCCTGGGGATATGGTTGAAGTGAAAGGGTCTGGAAGGTGCCATGTGCTACAGTGTGTTGGTAACTGGGCTGTGTGCCCTGTCCCTTGGGTCCTCTCAGTGGTAGCAGGTTTGGGGCTAGGACTGGGCAGCAGTTCTCTCCCAGCCCTGTGTCTGGGGGTGCCTTGTCTTTTTGGCTTCACCACCTTCCCCGCACACCCAGCTCCACTCCAGCAGCACTGGCTGCAGCAGCAGGGTTTTTTCCCCTTCCAACCACAGCTGACAGCAATCCCACACGGGGCTGAGGTGGCCTTGGCTCAGTAACCCCATGTGTTACTGAACCTATCATTTGGCTGCTGGAGCTCAGTGAAAAGGCAGCTCTAGGAACTAGGTGAAATGCTGCAGGCCAGGTATTAATGGCTTGGGGAGCCCAGGCAGACTGGGCTGGGAAGAACCACCCTGGTTATCTGTGCTGGTGCCCAGAGCTGGGCAAGGGAGGACAGCAAATGATGTAGGGGTTGGGGGGGAATGCAGCCAAGGGACCCCCTGTGAAGCACCTCCTCATGTGGCTATACCTGTAGCCTGGTCTCTGGGGATGTTGTGAGGGATACACGTCTCTTTAGATGAGGCTGGAGAAATACTGTAGCCTTTGGTTTGCTCCAGAGGAGCAAGAGCAGGCAGGCAGAGATAGAGGGCAGTGAGAGGGAGAGGGCCCAGGCTGGGGATGGCAAAGTAGGGTCCAGCTGCTGGAGGGGTCCTGCTCCCTGGGTTTAACAGGGCCAGAGCATTCTGGAGGTGGCTCTTCCTGGGTCACAGCAGTGTCACCCTGCACAGGACAACACGGGACAGCCCTCGAGTTTGAGAGGTGCTGGCAGAGGGGTTACAGATGGCACCAGGCAAGGTTTTTCCAGGCAAGGTTTCCCCAGCAGCTGCTCACTGCCAATACTTCAGTGCCCTTCTCCAGTGACAGGGATTTTTTTTTTTGTCATGAGGCTCCAAATCCTCACTGCAGACAGGGAGGAGATGGATAGGAGCAGTGCGGGACCGGGGCTGTGCCTCATAAACCAGCAGCAGCTGCCAGGGAAACCCCTGTGTGGGAGGGAAGCCACCCTGGCCTCGCCATCCTCAGCGCGGATCTTGGCCAGATTAAGTGGATGCTGTTACCATGGTGACGGTGCCCACGGAGGAGAAATGGGGTCTGGTGTTTTCCTCACGTACAAGGATGCTGGGATCAGGGAGGATGCTGGGCGGGACTGGACTGCCAGGCACGCAGCCATCCCCGGGTTTCCCCACTTTCCCATTCCACTGGGGAAACCCCTCCCCGGGCTGTCCCCGGCCAGGGCACAGGACACGTGTCTCATCACAGCCGGGCTCTACTGAGCCCAAGCACAAACCTCTGCATCCTGCAACGCCAACCCCTCCCCCGNCCCTGCAAGATGGGGCCTGGCTGTCACCTTTCCAGTGTCCTTGGAGATTGCACTCTCACGCTCCCTGGGAAAGGGACCTAAGGGAGGGCCTGAAGTCAGGTCAGGGCTTTCCAACACACACATCTGACTGTCCCAGCTCTGTCTGCAGTGGCAGACACCCCACCCAGGGACCACGAATGAGGTTACAAATGGGGCTGTTCTTTCTTTTCCCCTCAGGTTTGTGGCCCCCTCTTTACATAATGATGAAATTCTAGGAGGTGGAGGCACTGACAGCTAGCCTGAAATGAAAGAAGGGGAAAAGAGACACAGCAAAGCCTCCGGGTAGAGGAACCTGCGACAGTCCTGTGAGTGCTCTTCCCTTCCCTAGAGCCCGATAAGGGTGAGTACTACTGATTTGGATTAAGTTAATGTGTGATGATTTTATTGCTACATTGCTAGCATGTCTCGTTTAATTCTCCCAGCCTTTGCTGCAATGGGGTTGCTGCAGGATACTGTAACCATGGCTGTCCTGTGTCTGGTTCAGGTGGTGAGGGTTTGTGGATACTAGAGCAGCACTACATCATGTTTCCAAGGCTGGTAGTGGTGTTACTGGTGCTTTTGTGTGTCAAAAAAAAGGGCTGTGGTTAAACTGCCACGAAACCCAATCGCTATGGGCAGAGCACCCTGCAGTATCCCCCCAGCCAGTGGCTGCTTGGTGGCTGACTGAGGCTGGGATGTTCTGAGACAGCTGGGTTGTGGAACAGAGAATTTACTCCTAAGAAATTACCAAGGAAAATTAGCATTTGCTCTAAACTGCAGAACTATGGGGGCCAGCTGTCTTGGCCATTGTCCCTACAGAGAGGAAGGTCTGGAGGAAAGTGCTGGAATAAGGTGGGGAAACAGGAGCTGAAATTGGGAAATAACTGGAAAAAGCTGATTCTCATTTACTGAAGGACAGGGAATAGGTTATTATCCTAGTGCAACCGCTACCAGCCCTGCTTGTGGAGGGGAGATGAGTCAGGCAGCTGTGCGTGTCGGGAGTCCTCTCTCAGCTGGTGGGGTGTACGTTTCCCCACAGCAAAGTGGCCCAGCAGCACTCAGAGTAGGCTGAATCCTTCTTTGTTCCCCCTCACTGGATTTTAGTTTGGCTCCCTGGCACTCTATCGCATTCAGGCTTTTCCTGCCTTTTCAAAAGGCAGGGGTACAGTCTGGATCTGTGGGTGATTGCCACCTTTTCACTCTTAGGCTCCTGTTCTGGTTGCCACTTTTCCACATTGTGCCTGCCAAGTGTTGGCTTTCCTTTGCCAAACCCGCTAGTCCCGTCTGCTGCCTCTGCCCCTGTCAGCCCTGCACGTTTGCTTGCTAGGTCCCCTTGACCTCCAGAGTGTCCATCACACTGGAGAGCTGGCAAGCTTTTTTAGAGGCAGAAATTCTGCTGTGTCTGCTTATGGAAGGTTCTAGAGGGTCACACCGCAGCTCATTTGCCTTTTAAAAGTCGCACAGGCTGTATGTGTTCCCACAGGAAGGGGAGATGTAACCTGGCTGAAGCCTGTGTTGGGTTAGGGGATACCTGGCCCCACAGAAAAGTTGTAATGGTTTAATGGTTTTGGCCAAGGCAGTTGAGTCATGTTGAGCCTCTACAGGAATGTTTTTATTTGAGATGAACACTGATTTGCTGCGAGTTAGTTTAAATCCTGTCCCAATTTGTCCTAATGTTTCTAATGGGCAAAAGCCTGCCAGTGTTGCACCAATTTATCATCAAAGGTGTTTGAGGCAACCTCTTGCCTCTGCATTGGAAGCCAAAGTGCGAGCAAGGACAGCCACAGCAAGGCATGAAAAACCTGTAGTTTGCAGCTTGAGATCTTTACTGACCTGCTACTAACGAGAAAGCATCGCTAATGTTAGTCTCCTTAACCTATGCCGAACCACTCCCCCTCTTCCAGGTGGGTACAGAAGCGGTGCAGGCGCTGGCTTCGCTGTGCGGCTTCGTTCAGCAGCGAGTCACCGCTGCCCTCTAGTGTCCCCGTCCCGCACTGCCCGCAGCCCCCCGCAGGTCCAGCCCTGCCCGGCTTAACGGGGGCTTCCTGGCTGACAAACACCTCCTCAAACTGCCACGTCTTCATCTGGCTTGATCTGCAAAGCCAATAGCACAGCAAATGAGCTGCACTGACTCACCCGGCAAGAATTAGCCTTTTGCTTTTAAAGTTAGAGGTTACCAAGTAGAAGGCAGCGGTGTTTTTTTTGCTGTATCCACTCTGCCTGGCTGCATCTCACATGTGCCTTGTAGCACTCCCCAAAACTAATGTCTTTCTTCCCCAGTTCTCCTTTTCTGTACACATACACATGCGCAACCCCACCAGTTCCAGCGTGGCTGAGAAGTCCCTGACCAGCTGCAGGGTCGTGGCATCCCTTCTGGAGAATTTCTGGGATCCGGTTCCTACCCGAGACCTCAGCATGGTTGCACAATATAATGAGTGAATGGAAGGCTCTGACTAGCAAAATAGGGGGTGAAATGGGGTGCAAACCAATGCAGTGGCTTGTACTCCTGTTTGCAGAGGTCAGGATGAGGAATCGCCTGGTGCTGCCAAGAACAGGGGACACAAGGAACTGGGGGAAGTGGCTGGTTTGCAGAGAAGAGGCTGATGATCAGTGTGAGTCTAGTATTGGAAGAGTCTGGAGTTATAGTATAAGGGTAACAATAAGGGTATCAATTACTGCACTTTAGAATCTATAAACAGAAAGTGCTATATTCAAAGAATTACAGTATTATTTTTCAGTGATTTACTGCTTTACTAAGGCTATTAAATGTACTTTCACCGATTTGAAACCCCTCCTTCTGATGCTTGCGTGTTAGGTGGTGACACCTTTGCTATTGATCTTTGAAATGGAGGGGAGTTATCCAGAAACTACGTGCTCAATGGCTGCACAAAATTGTTGAGGGGGGGGATAACAGTTCCCCTTCTTTTTCTGGAGGACACAACCTACAAGCCACAACAAAAAAGGTGCAAGTAAAATTCCAAACCTGGTCACCATACTGATTAAGGGGAAAAAAAAAAAGGTATAGGAATAATGAATAATGAAAAAAAGAACAAACTCTCCAAGCAGACCAGAATTTGATTGGATTAAAAAAAGTGTATTGGATGTCCAATACAAAACAATAAACATGAAGTTATTAAAAAAAGCCATAGAGTATACAGCAAATACTACAGAAAAGCAAAAAAAATTGTACAGAAAGGTAGACGTCTACAGCAGTCCTCAAAATTATTCTACATGAGAATCATAAAACAATATACAGGTTTGGTTTTTTCCCCAAATGTCTCTGAGGGAAGCTGCCACTTAACAGCTTGACTATGACACTACAAGGATACACAATGTTCCAAATTTAAAATCACAGGATATGTAAGAAAACGTAGCATTAAAATGTGAAAAAGTGCAATACAGATTGTACACTGAATTGAATAAATGTTTTTTTTTTTTAGTTTCACCTTAAAAAACCAACTTTGAACAGTTGTTTTATCATTAAAAATATTCCCCCTCCCCAAATTCAATGACAATATTAACATTCATGGTGTTATACATAAGTAATATTCACAAAGACCCACCAGCTAAGAATACTGCGTATGTATGATGGTATTTCTTTGGGTATAGGTAAAAAATAGGCAAAGGAAAACATACGCCCCCTCCTTCCAGGACAGGGTGCGTATTTTTTTATTTAAATACATATTCTGTAGCTTATTTTGCCCTGAATTGTATTGATTAGAAGTCCAAACATCAATTATCCAGGTGACCCATGGTGCTCCAATTAATTTGATACCCACCCACTCCCTCCCAAAATAATAAACAAACCCATCAAATGTCCTAGAAATGACAACACAGTCCGGGAAAAGAAAGGAAGTAAAACTTCAACCCAAGCCCCTGCTGCTCTCCAGGACGATTCCTTGGCTCTCCTCTTTCTGACAGGGACTGTGAAAATGGGCCCAGAGCTTTAGCTTTAGTCACAGGGACAAAAGACAATAAATGAAGCAAAGTTCTTGCATTCTTTTTAAATTTAACTGTAAGCAAATTACAGTATTTCCTCTTAATGTTTCCACAGGTAGAGCCATGTAGCAGAGGTACCGTGGGCCACTGGCAGCAGTGCCCCATGCCTGAAACACCCATTACCTGCGTGTTCTCCACCATTATCGCTGAGCTCCGAGATCACAAATCCGATCGCTCAGAAGGAACAGATTCTCCATCCCAAACATCAGTAAGCTTCCTTTAATTTTAAAAGTGAAATTGCACATGAGTTTGTTAGGCAGATGGGTTTTGGTGTTTTGGTTTTTTTTTTTCTTTTTTTGCTAAAATACAGTCCCTCTTTTTATGCCATTCCTCCTCACAGAGCATGGCAGAGCCAGGCCATCGTACCAGGAGGAAACAAAACCCCTTTTCCTTCTCCTCATATAGGAGTTCCCTTTTCACTTTCCTTCCTTTCTAGACAGATACGTGAACAGCACCTGAGTCACTAATACTGTTTTTCTTTTCAAATGGTTCCAAAAGTGTAAAAAAATACATTTTTGCCTTGCTTATTTCTCTGAAAAATCCTTAAGAGAAGGATTCTTGTTTAAATGGCCTGGGATAGAGAAATTGCACTGGGGCTGGACTTGCTGCTGAAGGATGCTGTGGCCATGTAGCGTGCTCAAAAGGATGCCGTGGGCTGTTGCTGATGAGAAGAGGTCCCCAGTTCTCCGCTTCGGGGGGGCCCAGGCAGCTCAAAGGTGAGCACCCCCAGCAGAGAAGGGCCATGCCCTGGGCACTGCTGCCTGCGCTAAGCTCTCCCTGCTGAACAAGCGCCCCAGCTGTGGGCTCATGTTTTAAACTAACACCAACAAAACAGAGCACTGTTGCCAAAATAAGCTGTAGTGTCATCTAAACATAAGGAACCCTACTTTCCAGGAGGAAATTTTCTTTAATGTTTCTAAATGAGACTCTCACCGCAGTTCAGTAACCAGAGATACAGTATGCGGAAGTTACAAGGAAGGATGTTACAGAAGATGCGTTCATTTTCTTCAGTCTTTCGAGTCAATGTAGAAAGACGGGAAAACAACAATAATGAAATCTCCCACTGGATCCCCTCCCCTTCCCCATCTACTTTTCCCCACTCAAAATATTGAAACTGCACAAAAAGCGACAAACAAGCCTTTCAAATTACATTTCAATTCAAACAGACTGGTAATCTCACAGTGATGAGAGGAGAAACTCAGGCTTTTAATAATTATAATATAAAAATAATAAAAAAAGCTTACAAATAGCAGTGCAGCATCCCAAAAGGCCATGGATTAACTGCCAGAAGGGGACGTAATTATACGCAGAATAAAAAACAAAACAGAACAACCCACGCTGGCAATGAATTTTCATACACAATAGAACAAGCAGTCAAATGTCAGTCTAGGCTGTGGAAAACAAGTTCCTCCTTTTTTTTTTTTGATTACAATATTTTTTCCTTTTTATAAAAAAAGATAAAATAAAAACACAAATAAAATTGTACATAAATGCAAATGTCCAACACTGAAAAGGCAGGGCAATCACACCACTGAGACAAAACCTGACCAGAAAAAAAAACCCAAACAAAGTCCATTTTTTTTCAGCCTGCTGCATCCCATCCTGCACGGTCTCAGCAGGGAAATGGAATTCAACTTGGCAATGACTTCATTGCAGGACGATGACGAGAAAGGTCATCTCTTTTTGACCAGCTGTAGCACAAATGCACCAGTTGGTTCGTTTGCTTTCTGTGTATGCTCTCGTGTGCTGTCCCTCCTCCTGTTTTTTTCCTCTTCTTCTTTCTTTCTTTCTTTTTTTTTTTTTTTTTTTTTTTTTTTTTTTTACTCTGTACAATTCCTTGTGTTCCAAGGCTGAGTCCCAAGACTTGTGAAACTGTTTGGAGTCATGTCCTGGTGAAGGTGGTCATGCTGTAGTGATGGCATTAAGGTCCTTCATAAGTCCTTCCAGGTGGGCCATCTCTTTGGTCAGCTCATCCGGTTCGTAATTCTGTGGGAGACATAAAGAGTTACTGACAAGGTGATTCTCTTTAAGAGGGACAGAATAAGAAATAATCGGTGATTCTGGTGTAGATTGCGACCCTGACACATGAGTAAGCAGAAACAGATTTATCGACAGTTACAGGAATTAATAACTCTCTATTTTAAGCGCAGATCTTTTTGCAATAGTGATTCATAGTTTCACTGATTTTTAAGACTGATCTTCTTATCTGTTTTCCTTGTATCAATTCCTGCTTCAAGATAACTTAGCTTCCTTTGAACTAAGTAGACGTTTTAGAAAAATCTTCCCAGCTTAATTGGGAAAAAAGGTCAAAAGAATCACTTCAAAAAAACCTGTTTTGAGAATCATTGTGTGTGTGAAAATCATACTCCATTTTTAGCCTCATTGTCTAGCTTCAGCGATATTGAACATTCTGTTATCAATGCAAGTGTGTAGACAGATACCACCAACTAGTTCACCTCAAAACCTTTTCTAAGGTGACCAAGGCTTTTCCCAACCCCTTACCTTCTCGGAGCACTTCTCCAAAGCCTCTTTGCTCTCTCAACCCCATTTTCACAGAAAGCAAGCCAGGCTGCAGGTGCTATTCCAACACCGGCTCTGCTCATGCCAAAGCAGAAGCAACACAACTCCTGGGTGATAGTTTCTGCTCTACATAGTTAAGGTCCATTATTGACCTTCTGACTAGAGTCTAATATGAAAGCTACTGCTCAGCTAATCACATACCGTAAAACTGAAGCCCTTCCCAGAGTGGAGCCCTCAGCCCTGACTCTGATCGCACTTCCTTTGCTTCTAGAAAAGAACCTTTTCTCTTATGTAAATAGAAATGAACGCAGCAGGCACTCTCCAGTTTACCCAACAATCTAGATTGTACCAGAAAAGTCCGCTCTGTCCCGCATCCAATGCATTATCTGCCGACTATTGACAATGATAAATAGCAGTGAGGTGGAAGCACTCAGATTTTTTTCTACAGGCTCAGGATCAATTATCTCTAATCAATATCTCTCTCTAATCCTCATTTTTAAAACTAGTAATTTAACTAGCATTTATTGTACTAATTTATTAATGAAGAAATTTATTAGAGGATATATTATAAACTTGTTGATGAATAAACTAATGAGTATATTTTTGGTACCAACCAAAAAAAAGCGTAAAGTAGGAGTGACAGCTAGACAGAAGGGCAACAGTGCACCCAATGAAGCATGCGTGCCATTTCTAGACCAGTGCATACAGAAATAAAATCAAGAGGGTGACAAAAACAATGTGACAAAAGGAAAGGACAATAAGGAAACAAGGAAAAAAAAAGAAAAATTAATTCAAAATAAGCATTTCTTGTAGCAGTAATACAATAGCTAATACAGTAACTTGTTGGCTTGCAATCTGAAAGGAAAACAGCTCTTCCAGTGCCTGACACCCCAAACCATCCTCGCTTCTTAAAAGCTACTTCCAAAGAAGCCCAACAGTTGCTTTTTCTCCATAAAGTCAGAACACTTTTATGAGTATCTAAAAACCTATTTGGGATGGTGGCTTTAAACATTTTGGCATTAATGCTAAATTTTCCATTTGCAATGACACTTTGGACACTCTGCAGCAGCAGAGGAAGCTGCAGCTGCATGACTTTAATAGGATCCAGGCACAGTATGCCTGCAAACCTGACAGCGATAAATGACATCTCAAAGCAAGCATGAACACAACATCTTCGGCTGCACAGAAAAGCAAACGGCGCTGTTGGAGGCCTTCAGCTCTGTGAATAAAGATGCTCTTTACATCAAGATAAGCAGGCAAAAACCAGATGTGCAGGGCACTTCCACAGCCCCAATATGGGAGCCTGCATATAGGAGCCCAAGTCATAAACTAAAGCTCCATTAGGCACTACGTACTGTAAAGAATGGAAAGCCTAGTGCTATACATAATATTTGTCTTTCTTCTCCTTCTGTCATTGTGATAGGCTGGCAGACACCAGAAGCGTTGACTCAAGAAAGGAAATCTCTGAGAACATGACTCTGTGTTCAGCTAAGAGCCTCCCTTCAGCCAAAATGTTGTCAAAGGTTTCTCAGTTCCTCACTGAGTGGGCCTTGTGGACTGGAACAGATGGAAGCGCTGCACCTGTTTAGTGTTGGGGAACAACAGCACGCTTTTAAGTACTTTTCACATTTAGAAAGCGCTACTAATACTTGCAATTAAAGTGCCAATTCTCTGAATTTGCTGCCTTGTGTAGAAGGTACTTGCACTAGATTTTTTTATATGGGTTAACAGAAGCCTCATTCATTATTCTCTGTCTCTGAGTCTCACTGCAAACATTACTAAAGTTTACAAGTATCATATAAAGAGAGATTCACCACGGTCTGATAATCACTGCCAAAGCAAGGCACTGGCAGCATAAGAGTACCTACGCTTTCCGAGTCCTCGAGCATCCTGGTGGTCTCCTGCACATCAGGGGCACTGGGAACCACCACTGGCATGGGAGGTCGAGTTCTTCCTAAAGTCCCAATTGACGCAGTCTTCACCGAGTGAACTGGATGGTTAGGAGCTGAAAATAAATTGTTACATAGTTACGCCTCAGTTAATTAGTTCTTTTGCTTATTCAGAAAGCTCTTGAAAGTACGAGAATAAAAAGGATTCTATTAGAGGAAAATGAACGGTTCAAATTATGGAGTGCTGAATTTTTCTATGTACATAAAAACTCCAGCCTCTGTCATATTTCCTTTGAAATATTTCCTTCTACCCCCAATCCCTGAAGGAGCTTCTCTCATTTTCTTCTTAAAATCACCTTTTTCTCTTTGTGGCAAGTGTGTCTTGCCAGTTTCCCCCTGCTCACCTTGCTGAGTCAGCAGCGGTGTGCTTGGCAGCGCAGGGTCGTACGTGGAACCAGCTGGTGGAACTGCTGGCACCGCAAAACTCTTCAGCGGGTGGGAAGGACGGACATGTGCCGTTGGGAGGTTCTGAGCCGAATCCTCTTCTTGTGCATTAGCCAGGTAAGACCCCGCAGTGCTTTCAGGATCCTGGTGGTCAGCACATGTCTGAGACAAGGAAGCCGGCATGGTGTCCGTGCTCGGTGTGTTTCGAACGGATTCTACAGCAGACACAAAAAACCCCCAAACAGGTGTTTCTTTTCTTTAACAGAAATGTTCTCTGTGGTCAGATGGAAACATCACAGTACTGTCTGCAAGCACCTTTTCCAAGATCGCTGTTATAAGCTAAGAAGTGATCACAGATTAACGATCTGTGGCGCAAATAACACCAATTCTGTGTAACTGTCCTGTTCTAAGGTGAATGGCAACAGCTGTCTAATAACAAAATAAGCTTGAGAAGTGAATGACTCCACAGGCATAATACCAAATCAACAGTTCTGCACTGAAACAACTACATATAATAAGACCTCAGATAAACAGCATGGAAAACAAATCTTCATCCTCATTTTACCATTGAGTATTCCATAGTATTGGCATTCTTTAATATTAAAAAAATTAAATATACATTAAGCATATATCACTGTACTGCATATAGAAGAACTAAATTTTTTTCTGAGGTAGACTTGAAATCTCTTTACTTGCTGAAAGCTAAAATGGAATCACAGGCTTCATTTGTTTGTCTGCAGCAGACTCCACCCTGATCTAAGAGAACAATGAGATGGCATACTGAATTTAGGGCATCGTGATCCTACTCGGACCACATGCAGAAGATCTGGATTGTGAAAGTTGTCACTTCAGCAGTGTAAAAGCAGAAAAAGGGAACCCTCTGCCTCTAACATCTGTCTGTCTGCGCATTTGCAGCCTCATGAATTGCTTTCATAAGGAAACAGAAAAGAATGCTGTTGGCTGGGGCACCTTAACTGAAATGCAGACCTTCAACTAGGGAAGCTCAGAGTTCACTTCATCTCAAGATGTTACCTATGTGCAGTTTTGCAATACTGTTGCTTCTGAATTTTTCAGAGCACTGGAGATATTACAAAAAATATCACAAATGATTGTGCTTCAAGCTTGAAAACGCTGTACAGAAATCACTGCAATTTTCTGCATGCTTCAGGAAGATTAACTAATGTCAGCTCTCAGTAGCAAGTCTGGACTTTCGTCCTCTCTTGGTTTTAATCACTACTAATTAGAAAAAAGTCATCATATTAAGTAGATCAAATTAGATTTAATCTGATGTTTCAGACTCCAGGGCTGAAGGCTTTAGAATAAGGAATCTTGCTATTTGAAGTTGTATGTAAAACATTAAGCCTCCTTTTCCAAGGACACCACCATGTACCTCAAGGATCAGTATCTGACCTACACAAGAAACTGTTTACAGAAAACTCAACCTATTGAGGATTTTGTTTGTACTTAAACCCATCACTCTGATGCTCATGGAACACCACAATGGAGACCGACCATGTTAAGTTTCAGGTTCAACTCATTGTTCCGTTACAAGCAAAATCTACCTGATGGTTTGTATCTCACCTGTGGAACTGGCCCTGTCTGAATGGGACATGGATGTGCCAATCGGCCACGGGTTGACCTGGTGATGGAGATAGCTGCGAGTTGGAGAAGCGAGGCTGCCGGAGTGGAAATGATGGTGAGGGTTATCGAGTGAATGGATGGGATGAGCACTAATCACAGCTGTGAATGAATATAAGACAGAAAAATGCTTAACATACAGACAAGCATGCACGTGTACTGCAATGCACCATACCCCTCCCTTCTCCCACAGCGCCACGGAACAGGGGAGCCAACTGCGCGGCAGAGTTACAATGACACCAAGATGACATGTTTAAATGCCGGTTTTCCAACTCTGCTCCAGCACTTTAGTTCCCTCCATGTCAAGACACAAAATCCCCCAAAGAGGCAGAGCTCTTCATTTTCCTGCACAGAAAGTGCTTCTCTCTTGGCTGTTATCTTTCAAGCACTTTCTGTTACACTTGAGAAAAATGAAGTTCAGCTCCCTTTAGAACTTCCCTGTATTTCACGCTGTGCTATAAATGTCAGACCTAATACAGGAGACATACAAGTTCAAATTCCAAAATAATTTCTGGCTGTCATTGCATTTCTTAACATTGTAACCAAATGTGGCATCTTTGGTTAATTAAATAATGCAAGACAAATGGTAAGAGTAGGACAAGACACCAAAGGCTCCATTTATTCCCTCTGTGCAGACAATAAAGCTCTACTCCAGTGCACTCAAACCAAAAGCCTCTTTTTCTTTTTTCTTTTTTTTTTTATCTTGCTGTTTTCTTTTTCCTGTTCACGAGACATGAATTTCATACTTAATGTAAATCATCCTTTGCCCTCACTCTTTCGTGACAACAGCAAAACAAACTCTCACTGCTCCCCAGCTGGGTGGAAGAGCATGTGCAGAATTTAGTCTTATGCCAGACTAAAATACTGAATTGCTTAAAATCATCCAAAAGAGTCTCCACACAGAAAACAGGAGGGAAATGCTACCACTAGCACCATAAAGAAAACCAAAATGTTGTGGTTTGTTACTTTATTTTGAACCCTTTCTGGAAATTCTTCAGATGTGCTGCCTTTGGATGTTATTTTCTAGGAATGATATGATGCACAAATCCATCGTTCTAATGGTGAGTTCAGTTAAGACTTCTTGCACTGATGCATGCGGTTTGAACTCGGCAGGCTGACTAAACAAACCTGAACCCTCTGACTTCCTCATTTCCTGGAAAACAGCCTGTCAGCACGATAGGATATGTGAACTGGCCAGCAGAGGCAATATACTTAGAGATTTTCAGCTGTTGGTAATAAAGAATTTCTCTCCCCCACTGAGATGCTAACGTCATTATCAACCTCTTATAAACGAAGAGTAACTAAACTCTAATACTGAGTAATCAGTAGTTCTAGATTTAAGTCCTGTGAGATAACTGTCAAGGGGATGTGAAAAGTCAGATATTCTCGTTTCAAGCAAGATTAAAATGCCACTCTGTCTTGCAGGGAACCGACAAATGGAGGAATAACCCACAAAAGCCTGGAGATCAGAAATCCAGCAGAGACAGCAGTCACCAGAGACACCAGGAGTTCTCTTACATGTCAGCAAGGTAGGAGGCATATAGAGTTTAAGGCATAACATTTTCCAGGCATAAACATTTTGATTACTTCTACTGTAGAAACCACTGCTCTACACCTGTGTTTCAGCAAGCGTTTCAATCAAGAGCAAATATAATGCATGTTAATACAAAGGCTCCTGATATGTTTTTGCAACCACAATAAAAAATCATGCACATAACACTAGATATTCAAGACATTTCCTAAAAGCTTAGAGATGGGGAGAAGAACACAAAATCGTAGCAGCTCTGAAACAGCATCCAAAGCAGACTCTGGTGAGCAAGTGGAGAAAATCTGATGCAGTGAAAAGCCATGTCCCTAGAAAGTTTACCCTGCCACCAAGCCACCCAGCTGGAACTGCTGGGTTTTGCTAATAATTTGCTGGGTTATCAGGCCTAAATCTGATAGCTTTGCAGGTCAAAAACAGCCTGTAGCACCCAGCAGCTCTCAATGAAGATCATGATGCGCTGCTTAATTTCAAGGAAGAGAAAAGTTCAGATGAAGAACTGGATAAAGAGAAACGTGGTACATTCAGAAAGAAATAGCCTTTTGCTTCCTAATACCCTTCCAGAATTTTTTTTTCCAGTTAGGAAGGAACTAACTAGGCACATACCATTACTGTAAATTATACTAAAATTCAACATAATTAAATTTATTAATTAATTTAATTTATTAATTAATTTAGTATTTTAGAGGTAAATAACTAGATTTGAATGCTACGGTGGGAGAAGCCATAGGAAGGCATTTGCAGGCACAGACTTAAACACACTAAACAAATGGTCCTGCCTTCTGTGTTGCTTGCTGAGAAAGGGCCTCATGTACTGGTGTCAGTTTTCTCTGTAGCTTTCACAAAAAGGTATCTGAAGACATTTCGTTAATGTTTTCACTTACTATAAAATAGAAACGTACAGTTGGAAGCCCTCAGAGCTTTTGCATACAGGATAAAAAGTCAAACAAAATCACAAAAACAATCTCAGGCCCTAGGGCACCAGAAGACCTTCCTGACATGTAGTGCATCACGCTAACCTGGCACGCCAAGCCAGCTGTGTCTGTGTGTGGTTCGTTCTTACCGGGCAATAACGAATAAAGAGGGGGAAAACAGATCGGCTTTTCAAGCGAACACCGCAGCACTGGTACCAAAAAGGGATGTCACAACTGGGTTTAGTGGTGCAAGGGAAAATCATATCCACAACTGTATCTGCCAGCATTATCACATCAGCTTGAACACCATCAAAAGGTAGAACTGGAATACAGTCCCTCCCTAAAATATGTATCACCACTCTATCACTTGTGTCAGCTGTACATCTTTTCATCCTACCTGGGACTGATCACCTAAGTTGCTGAGGATCTTTTTCACCAAATAACACAGTACTTTGCTACACTGCTCCGTGGAGCACTCGGTGCACTGCAGCATGGGCTCCTGTATGAGTTCATCTTGTGCTATGTGTATCCAACGCCGCGTTCCATTTAGAGAAAAAACACACAGAAGAGCGCAAGGGAAGACTTACTGCAGTCTGAATTTGTTACAGGGTCACACAAGTCTGAACTCATCATGTTCTAGCACCTGACATGGGACAGGAAATCATCAGAATCTAACAGCTGCCGTGTTAGACACCCGTATTTGACAGCAAACAACGTTTTAAGAAAATAACTGGAGTAAAGATGACTAGGGTAAAACTGTATCCTTTACTCCTCCCTCATACATGTAAAGCTATGTCCTCGGCTCCTCCCTCATACACCTAAAACTGGGAGAAAAGAAGGAGCATCAGACTATTTCTTTTAAAACAAAGGAAAAAAGATACTACTCTTGTAAAAAGGTTGTAAAACAAGCCAACAGTCAAAAATTCACAAACTGAGCTACCCGGGTCATCAGGACCCTTGAAAAAGCACATGGAGGCCAAGAAAACCTAGCACTCATTTCAGTAAATAAAGCAGAAAGTTAGGAAGTCGAAACCTAACTGAAATCATTCCATGAAACACAAGGGTTTGTGGTAGCAATTGCCTGGCTGCAGGGTTGAATGTGAACGTAGTGCTCAGGGAAGTCTAAGGCTCAGACCAGGTAAGCACTGTGTAATTCAGTCTCATAGTTCTGTCACTGCACGTTCACTTCTGTCCCGTTTTCTTGCATTCAGTCTACTTGTGTAGGGGTTTAGCCAAGTCCCTCTCCATCTCAGGCACATCATTTGAAAATTAGAGATATTGTTTAATTCTTAAAATATTTCATAATAATAATTAAAATATATTTCTACTGACTCAACAACATTTCAGTTCAGCACTTTTGCTCAAATCGTCAAGTCTGCCCTGCCAGACTCACAAAACCTCAGCCCCTATCAGTGGTCTACCCATGTTCGAATAAATTTCTGTAACAGACCCATTTTGGAGCAAAGCTGCTGTACATTTGGCAGGCTTTTGGTATCCTTCCCAAAAGATGAGCAGCGTTACCCCTGCCAAGCCATTTCTTCTGCTCAGCACTAGCTCAGCAGCAGGAATGTCCTGCACCGAGACCGGTCGTGATCTATTGCCCCAGCTCTCGAATTCTCTCCTACTGGCTGAGCAGCTGAGCTGTTTTGCAGCTGCTTCTGAGCTGCTACCGCATTTTAGCTTAAAGCCATACTAATTTTGGTTTGCCATAGGAGGGTGGACTGTCAACTACAGCTGGTCAAGAACCGCTTCACAAATGTCCATGCAGTGGGTACAGCAGTTATACTAACGTTTTGGTGTAAGAGTAAGATCACTGCAGATATGGGTACACATGGTCATTTAGAAAAGAGTAACCATGACTCTTCTAAGAGTAAATCACTAATCTCAGAGTTTCAAGACAGTAAATAAGTCAATAAAGGGAACTGGCAAATATAATACAGCTAAATTTTCAAAAAGCCTCTGACAAGGGTCCACTGTAAATTTAAAACACTAAGCTGCTGCTGAGGGAAAGCTCTTTTATGGACTGAAAGCTGGTCACAGATACGAAGCCAAGGGAGGGGCTTGATAATCAATTTTCAAGACAGAGGAGAGTCAGCAGGAGACTCCCCAGGTATCAGCGCTGGGACTGGTTTTAATCAATTATCTTTCTCAGTGACCCAGACATGGAAGCAATCAGAGAAATCTTCAAGTTTAGAAATTATATTAAGGTCTTTGGGGTAGTCAAATGCTATTCTGATGGCAATGAACTTCAGAAAGACCTCTGACCACAGGACTGAGCGAGCAGGCAAAGAGATGGCAGGTAAACTTTAGCATCGCTTAATAAGCTATTGCATTGAGGGAAAAATAATCCAAACAGTACTTATATGATGCCGAACTCAGAGCTGGCAGTTACAACTCAGCAAAGAGTTTCTGGAGATATAGTTCACAGATCTCTGATATCATTAGCTCAATATGCAGCTGCAGCCAAAAAAGCCAACAGAATCTTGTAGCACCTCATTCAGCAGGAACACGGCAGAGGACGCTGTCTCCTGCTCTGTACCTTGGTGGTACTGCGCGCAGCTCTGGCCTCTCTGCATCTCAAGAAGCATGTAGGAAAGTTAGAGATGGTTCTGAGAATGGCAACTGAAGTGATCAAGGGGATGGAACAGCTGCTTCATGAGGGGCGGCTAAAAAGGCTACAGCTGTTTGCTCTGGGGAGGAGAGAACTAACAGTGGAGCAGAACCTGACAGAGATGTACCGACTCTACAATTCCTATATAACAGCTGGATACCGGCAGAGTACGAAGGGAATGGACTACAAAAAGCAGCCAGCCTCATAGGCTTTCCCTACAAAGCACCTGCAGCTGCCAACTGCTGGGGACTGGTACAGACAGACTGCCAGGCACATTCCTAGCTCTTCCCTGCTTCTGCAGCATGCCTCCTGCTCGCTCAAATGGAGCTATTCTGTTTTTCCTTTTAACTTGAACTAACTCTGCCTTCACGCTAAGGGACTCGGGATGCTGCCTTTGAACTCCTTCCAAGGCGGATATGCCAGGACTCCTCAGGAGAAGTGTGTAGGAAGCAGTATGGGAGTGTGTTGGTGCATACAGTACCAACATGGCTTGTTTGGGTGCTCCCAATTTCAAGCCAGCTGGTAGGCGGGCTGTTGACTTACGCTGAGGTGGTTGAGAATCAAAAGGCATCATCATCTTGGGCCTCATCCCCCTTCTTCCTGCCAGGGTGGACATGCTATCCTCTGACTCATGCCCTGAAGGAAGAATACTGAAGGTTATTTACCATTGCAGCAGGACTTCTGTGATACCCTACCAGATGATTTCAATCCTCCTCTCTTTCTTTCTGGGCTGTCCTGTTTGTAAGCAGTTCTGTGACTCATAATTGATAAAAACAGCTCTTTCATCCTCCACTAGAAGATGGAAAAGAGGACAGTTAGGGGTAAAGATTATTGGGCACTGGAGAAACTCTCCAGGCCATAATGCAAACACAAGCCTCTGGCAGTGCAGCTCTGGGCAGTGAGTGGCAGCACGTAGTCACTCATACGGCTGAGACAATTAACAAGTTAACCACTCACCGAGTGAACACTCACCCGCACCAAAACCTGATTATGTGTTTGACTGCTGAAAAAACCATCCCACACTTCTCAACAGCTTAATAGGAAACACTTGCCAGATGATCTTCTGATTACTAATCGGCATTTACCAAGGGAAATTCATGATTTAACTCTCGGGCACTCAATTTTCTCACAAAAACATGTGATCCATCCTTCTCAGAGAGTCTTATAAACTAAGCACAAACCCCATTCGCTACTTGGAAAAAAAGAACATAAAAAGATAAGGGTAACTGAATAAATTAGGCACAAAACCAATTCGCTACTTGGAAAACAAGAACATAAAAAGATACGGGTAACTGAATAATATGTCAATAAAGTGATTTCACCAGATAGAGTAAGACGTATTTATTTTTAAACATCATGGTCAAAGTACTTGTTGGTCACTCACCTCTGTAGGAATTCCGCCTCTGATGGATATTGCTGTCCATGGAATTATCAACTGGGGTGATGTCTTGGGAGTTGCGAGGGATTGGGGTATCTGTCATGATTGGATTGGGATCTGGAGATTTATCAATGGGTTTTAGCTCCAGTCTTTCATGATGGATCCAGAGGTCAGGAGGTTTGACATCTTTGGAGTTTCCTTTGTACTTATGGGACCCATTCACTGATTTGCAGGCAGCTCGTTTCCTTGGGAAGGAAAACAAATGAAATGTTCTTAGATGTAGGCTTCCTTTCACTTGTTGAAAAAGGCAAATTTTCACTGAGATTTCCTTCAGATCTTGTATCCAGCTGAGCAAAAGCTACCCACTGGGCAGGAAGCTTTGAATTTTACATATAAGCACATCTGACATCTCAAAGAATGTTCTGCAGCTCTGATGCCATGAAATTTGTCTCAAATGCTACCACATGCTGCAGAACTGTGCTCTACAGTCTAAGCTTTCATTAACAAAAATTAAGTTTCCAGTACTTACGGTTATTAGGAGAATATTCCAAACATGAAGTGTACATACATCATGCTGTGCCCGTACTCCAGGGCTTACAACCAACCTCAAACAATAGCTGTAGAAGGAGTGTGCAAATAGCCAATTATCCCAATAGGATGGTTAACTCTAAAGACTAATGAATTTCTACAGCCCACAAGACTTAGAAGTAATAAACTCTAAAGTATCATAAAGATTAAATAATAGAACTAAGTGAGAAAGGTAGGACAGGGCAAAATGCCACCCAGACATCTTACTTTTTTTGGTGAGAAGTTGTACGACGAGTGCAGAAGACAGCGACTATCACCACTATCACAATGGTGATGACTCCAACAGATACTATGATCACAAGGAGCATGTTGCTGTCCAAGGGAGAAGTAGGACTTCCATGGGGACTGTTACTGCCTGGAAATTTGAGTGGGGAGAAAGGCGTTATTCATTATATAGAAAAAGTCCCCATCAAAAGGAAGCAGTGTCCATCATGCAGATTAGCAGAACGAGAAAGATGGTTTGTCTGCTGGGATTTCAAGAGAAGCACTTGCTTATTTTTCTGTCATTTGCCAACTGTGTTTCTGTACAATTGTTAAATCTATAAGGTACTTTATAGACCCATTTTCAACTAACATTCTATAAAAAAGTCTCTGTTCACCCTACTCAAATAGTTATCACCAAAAAATGCAATAGTTTTGAGTCTAAGGAGAGTTAACCTGGGATTTTGCTAAAACTCCAGCACTATAGGCATCCCCTTGGACCCAATAATCACAGGAATCGGCATTAGTATTCTACAGCGGTCACTTGCCGCTGAAAGAAAACCATTTTATGTAACGCTAATGAGTGTTACCCTAGGGCAAGGCTTCCGCAATGCACAGTGCTAATAAGGACAACGAGTTAAGACGATTTTTTTCCTTCCTAATATGTTCTTACTGAACTAATTTTACACTTGTGCACTACAGCAGCCATTTAAAACTAAACTGTAAACAAGATCTGTTCGTGGAGACTGCAATGTAAATGCATGTGATGATATTTTCTCCACGTACCCCACACAGCAGGCAAGAACACTCTGACAGAAGTATGATACAATTTCGTGAGTGGTAACAGCTATCATCATAAAAAGTTACTGCAACAGATGTCATCAGGGTTGTAAACAGCTGACTATTTTCAGTAGGATATAGCATCACTCTGAAATGCCAGAAGGTGCAGTATTTAAATTGCAAAGCTTTACACCAATACTTACCACCAAGTGGTGGTTTGTAATCTGCTCCTATGTCCACTGGGCGGCTTCCTTTCCCTCCAGACCCTGAAGCTGCAAAGGTCATATATGTGGTAATTTTACATACATAGATACACACACAGGTACACATAAACACACACTTTAGCATTTCTAAGGTAGCTCTTTCACAACTTCTCTGAACCACTGTGAACATTTTTTCTCCTTTTCTCTCCCCTACAACATGATTTGGCTTTAAACAGCAACTGTGTTTCTCCAAGAAGAGAACCACTTCTTCAAAAGAGCTATTTAATAGTTAGTGTCCTGCGTTACTATTTTCCTAAGGAAGCTTAGGAGCCCCTACTAGTATTCATTTTTAAAAATATAATAAAAAAAAATTTGTAGTAATACATAGGTATATATTGAGGCAAATGGCTGTGCCACACTGGTACAGACAGTTAATCATCTTGAAACAGTAATTGTATGGGTTTCTTTGCCTAATACCTACTTACAGTAAGTGTGGAAGACTGGAGATATGTGGAGGACCAAAAGCACAGTAAATGTAGTATTAAGTCCCTGCCTATCCATAAAAACTTGCTTTCAGCCTCTCCCCATTCTTTTCTGTTTGTTTCACCTTTGCCACAAGTGACAATGAAGTATCACAAAAGTGTTTTTTGGGAAAACCTGAGAAAACAAATTAAATAGTTTCAAACCATTATGTTTATAGGATGACAACGGAAGTAAACATATCTGTACGCCAATTAGTACAAACTGAGGCAAATTACACAGCCCCACCAGAACTTCAGCTGCTGCTCGTGGGCTCCTTGGTGCTAAACACAAGAGCCGTCCTCTTTTTACCCCAACAAGAACCTCCCTTTGCATAATTCAGGTCTGATTTAGGTCCCTTGCTGCCGCAGCACGACACGTCAAGTCACAAGCTCACCTCTGATGTTAAGACCTTCCTGCAGATAGACATACAAAACCCTGGTTCTTCCACTTCCATGTTTTCATTAAAATGCACTAATGCAAAATTACCACAAATGCTAAAAATGCTGCAATAGGGGAAACACAGAGCAAGATGCCAAGAACAACATTCCTCTTGTTACAGGGATCCATAATACTTCACACATTTTTACACTGCTATGCACAAAAAGCCAAAACCACAAAAAAAAAGGTCCACAAATACAGCAGTTTCACCATCAGGAGGAGGATTTTCTCAGCTAAAAATCCACTCTCATCAAGAAGTAATAAGCGTTAAGGGATGTGTAACAAATGGAAATTGTGAACCTGAAGTCAAAGCCTGCAAATTAGTCACCGTGAAATAAAGACAATTGGTAAACACACTGAAAGGTAGCAGCATGAATATTGATGAAGCTCCAAGAAGGATAAGAAGGAATGCTACATGTGTATGGTGAGGAGTTAGATGTAGTCTAAAATAATGGAAAAGACATATTGCAGGGCAAATTATAACGAAAAAGACACAGAAAGACACAGTGCACCTGCCAGTCTGGAGGGGACACCGCGTTCAGCAAAACGTGGTCTCTCTTTGAAGTACTGGACTATAACTTTGCAGCAGCAATGAACTAATATAACAGAATTTTAAACAGTTTGTATTTAATATATTTACATGTGTATGACCAGGTAACTTGCACTGAAAAGACCTGGAGAAAGCCCCAGATGAAGATACGCTGAGGCACCAGAGAAGCTGTGGGAGACAGGGGGGATAAAAATAACTGACAATATTTTAAAAGGACAAATGCATTTTTAGTGCAGCAGCTGGAGACAAGATCGTGGAAAAGGTGATAGCTAGGAGATAGTGGGATACTTTATGCCCATCTTTCTGTTTTATTGAAAACAGGTATTTTCAAACAAACTAAATGTCAGACTATAAATTCGGTTGGTAACAGTAACTATGCAGACATGCTATATTTAGACTTCCATAAAACATTTTACTGAGTATGATGCTTTGTTAAAAGCAGCATAATAAAAAAGCAATGTGGCACATATTAACAAGATTAACAACTAATTAACTGATAAGGATAAGAATTATAATTGCAGAACCATTATTCACAAGGGATATTTCTAATGAGTTCTGCCAAGACCTGTGCTTGGCCAAGTGTAATTCAATATCCTTAATAACACCGTGAAAGAAAATTAAAATAATTGCTGCTGAAGTTAAGAGATGATATAAAATAATGGAGTAGATAGTAAGATCCAGAAAATCACCTGCACAGACCAAGCAGGATCATGAGGTCCATGGGGTCTGCACTCCCTCAACAACATATAAACCCACACAGCCACCCACAGATGTTATATACCCCCGTGGGCGTGTATGTGATAAAGTATATACATCATATTTAGATGATAAAAATGTTGGAAGGCAGCAATACGGAGAAAGCAGTATTGTGGTAAGCAGTCATATTTCCAAAGGGTGTAGGCATCCTGGGAATAACCACCCGCGCAAGATCCCTGTGGAGCGTGGCAGTGCAGGGGTGCCCCATACTGGCACCCACTGTGTGCTGTCGGTGTCTGCATGTTTCCAAAAAAGCAAGACGAGATACAAAGTCCAGTTCTCGAAATATGATGAAATTTAGGAGCCTAACTGAGATGCTTCTCAGTATCTAATGCCTGAAACCAGGGATCAACAGTTTAGCCTTTAAGTTCCAGGGAGCTCATCCCTTACACAGTGCAACCTGAAGGACGACTGGACCCTCTCTGCAGTTTCTATGGACATAAGGGCTGTAACTCATGGCCTCTCTCAGAAGCGGTTAGGCACACCACAACAGTCTTGCTTCTACGTGATATGTTCTCAACAAGCATATGCGCATGCTGCATCTCCTGCATGGACACCAGCCTTTTTTCCAGGAACTTACAAAGTTTGTTGTTGAGTTTTTCCATTTCCTTCTACATTAAGGAACAGCTTACTTGTCAATCTTAATGTTACCCTTTAGGTATCTGCAGCCAGACAATGTAGTTTTACTTTGTGTTACTTTAGGATAGTTTTCCTATGATTAGATACTGTGACCTTCGCTTTTGTGCTTGGCCAGGGCAACTCCTTGAAGCCTGACAGCAACAGCCGGTACCTTCTCCTAACACAAGCTCCGTGCTACAGGAGTGCGCTGGAAAACAATACGCCGTGCTTGATACAGAAGAAAAACATTGAAGTAGGGGAGAGAAAAAAGAGACAGAACCACTAAGGCTGGAGACTCAATCCCATTGCAGTTCTGTTCCTTCCAGTCCCAAATAACTTGTCCACTATTTCCTGAAGGACACAATTCTGTCATGGAGTGATCTTGTCCCAGAGCAGCTTGTCTGCTCTTCAGCTCCTCTTCTCCTTTTCAACAATTTACCTACTGCCATGATTTATAATCTCCGAGTGTTCTCAGAGGAATTCTGAAACAAAACTTTCTTGGCTTTTATGTAGGGTTTTATGATTTATAAATGATATAATTTTATAAATATTAAATCGTTACTAGAAGAACCTATGAATTTAAGATGCTAATGCTGAATGAGAAGATTTAGCTATCTGCTGAGGTTAGAACAGTGCAGAAGAGAAAACAGCAACTTTTAAATGAAACCTTTTAATCTTCTCCTAGTCCCTCCCACTTGCAGTTGAGCACTCCTGATGGCATGGGGAGCATCTGCTTCCCCACTGACAAACGGAATCTCTCCAGTGTCTCTGTTAGACGAGTCTGGATATGAATATACTCCATAACTGCCTATTATCAGCACTATTTGGTAGACAGAAGGTAAAAGCATATTTAATAAATTACTTCTAAGTAACAAGCTGAAAGGCAAGTCAAAAAAACCCCACAACTCATTCTCAACCCCTTTAGGACCTATTTAATTGTATTTCTAAGTTGCTTGCCAATGTCCTTTTAAACTCATCCCTTTAGACTAATTCTTCCCCTTTTTATTGGGCTTGTACGTTATTTGGAAGAAAGTAAAAATAGCCCTGGGACATTCAACTTATAATTCAATGTAGTAAAGTCAAAGCTCCCATTTTTCAAGCTAGCATTTTAAAACCTTAAGGCTTTTAAGTGGCTAATGCTGTGCTCTTTGGGAGAGTCTGGAGTCTAAATGAGCTGACAAGAGGATTCTCTCTTGCAAAAAAGCTTTCCAGAGCAGACATACTTCCCTTTATTATGAAAATAATTACAGATGTAGAGCTCACAAAACAGCACTTGGGCTAATTAGGTAACTGTTTGATCTTCCACCTCTGTGTAGCAAGATCTTGCATCAATGGTCAGAGGCTGGAAGATCACTTCATCCTAATCCCTTCTGACAGAATGATTCAGCTCTGGCACAAGGCGCCTGTCCCTTCATCTGACACCTGACTACAGAGATCACTTGATATTCCTAGCACCCAAACCACAACCGGGACTTCCAGTTCTTCCGCTATTAGAAGCACAACAGGAACTTGCTCGTTGACAGTTACAGCAACAGGTATTTGTTTCATTTAAGAAGCGCAACCGCACACAGACAGGAAAAACAAAACGTGTGAAGGACGGAATAGAAGAGAAAGCACGGCTATTCATTTACCTTGATCATTAGGCATTTTATCTGAGGATTCAGCTAGTGGGACAAGCACAGGGAAGGAAAAAAAAAGAGAAAGATCACAAGTCTTGAAGGAGTAAGAGACAGAATTTAAAGTTTCACATAGCATATCAGACTAGCTACGCCTCTTATTTCTAACCACCAACACTCATTTGGAAAAAGTTCTGTTAGGAAATCTACTCATAACTTTTTATTATTCACCTCTCCTTAGAGTACTTTTTCCCAAGCTCTCCTGCGTTCATACTGTTTCACCAGTTACTCATCACCGAGCGGCTCTTGACCGAAGAGCCTATAGTCTAAGACTAGGTCCCGTTCTGTCACCCAGGCCACCCGCCAGCAGCTGGGTACCACCCCCACCACTTCACTCCATCTTATCGGGAGCAGACGTGGCACACAAGACCAAGAACCTTAAAGCAACTAAAAGCTGGTTTTCTAAAAAGTGCATTTAGGACACAGACCCTCAGCATTAACATGTACATGACCTAAGTGCCCACCAGTAAATTTGAAATAACACAATCAAACAGCTGAGCAACACTTGCATATGTATTAACTACATACAAGAGCAATCCACTAGAAAATGTCATTCTAGTCAAACTCCGTTGTCTTCCTGTCTTTTCCAGTTTAAATATAAAATCCATGCTACTGGTATCTTTTCCTTACAGAGGCTGCATTCAGAACATGAGGAAGATAATTGATACACGTGATGGTTTACCTTTTGGGGTTCTGAACTGAACGGCCTCAGACATAGGCCCCATGCCCTTTGAGTTGCGGGCCTGAATTTTGAAATAATAGGGCGTATCGAGGGTCAGTTCCTGTATCTGATGGGTCAGTCTGTTTCCCACGACAGGTTCAATAACCCAATCGTGTATTTCAGCATTCACATCCGTACTGTAGTAAATGATGTAGCCTAGTCAAAGGGAAAAGCAAAAAAAATTTATACATAAAAGAACAGGACAGTCATAAGATCTCACAAAAAATGTTCTATTGAGTTACGATGTTTGCACAGCTAAACGATTATGGGTTTTCTGAAAGGGTAGTCTTACTTTTTCAAAGACCAAAAATGCATTCAAATATTAAGACAACCTTCCCATCTTAAACTTTAAACTGTTAAAAGTATATGTTGAGAGAAGAAAGCCATTTAAAATATCAAAATTATTTTTTATGACCGTTGATTGAATATGGAGAAATTCCTCATTTCTATCCCTTTACCTGTTCATAGACCAAACAATGTAAAATAAGATAAAGCTGTCCCTATCAAAACATCCTCAAAGTATTAATATTTATAGAAAAGCTAACCTTAAAACAACAAAACATCGTCATGCACAGCTAAAGAATGTATATTCAATGGTTTATAATTATTTTATTATTTTTCAGTTTATTAACAAAGATGATCATAATCTGAAGAGAATCTGAAGTTCTCTTGCATGACATCGAAGAAAGGGCTGGGAAGAGCTTATGTTCTGTTATTAAAATATACTGTGATTACAAACCAATATCAAGTAAAAGCTTTATCATATTTTTTATGTAAAAGAAACGCACAGCCCCGGCATGAAATAAATACTTGCACAAATACAGGGTAAGGTCATCAGCTGCTTCATGCACATATGCTGCTTCCCTGGCCCACAGACCCCAGCCTGGGGGTCAGGGTAAGGAAGGGGAGCCGCTCTCCAGAGGGACTTCCACTTCTTTAAAGCAACGGAAGATATTGCTGACACCCCAAATTTGCAGAATTCACAGTAACCAGTATGGCATGGAGGGGATGCATGAAATGCCAGCTGTAGCTCTGGTGTGCTTCATTACTTCCCTCGGCGGCACAGGGACATACTGAGGGGGAGATCTAATAATTTCCTACTTGTACAGGTCACAAAGCAACAGATCTGAAACTTGTTTACGGGACAACATGTGTGTGTGTATATAGACATATATATATATATAAAATGAGAGCGAAAAGCACTATATATAGCGTAGTGGCACAAGACTACTGAGTTAACTTACGACTGTACTCATTAGTCATCAGCTGTAACAATGCACCAGCATCTGGAATCCAGGCTAGCACAGCTCAGTATTTCCCATCCATCCTACCCACATCAAAAGGAGATCAGGGCCGTAGAGACAAGTATTCCACAGACACGCTATCCAGTGCATGGAATTACATCATCACTTTTACGGTATTACTTAATGCACAGAATGAATTGAGACGAGTTAATGAGTAATTACCCGAGTAATAAGCTGCTCGTCCCGCTGGCAGTGGCTCTCCCCACCAGAGGGCACTCAGCCCACGCCTCTCTCAACACTTCCCTCTTCCCTGGCAAATTAAATCTAATGTTTGGTGGACTCAGACTTACCACAGAATGGTTTATTTTATTTTTTTACCTGTTAATTGCTGCTTATGCAAAAACCAACAATACTATATACATTTTCATTCAACACATGAATAAATGTAAAGTTCTCCATCACAGTACAGATATTGCAAGGGGATTTTTTACCTGGAAAATTGAATGTGTGTGATAATTTTGCTAACTGCGCTGTGCAAGGAAATGCTGATCTCTTTGTACATTGTCTTCCCTTTCTCACGTACGCACTCGATGTAAGGTGATGACTTCTCTTTTCGGGAGTGTACGTACAGTGGGGATATTTGTGCCTGACATTTCACACCTCCCTGAGTGCCCCTCACTGACGACTGGCAACCAAGTCCTTTAACCACCAGCTAGGGTAAAGGCTCTTGGTTCTCCAGTTAAACCTTCTTTCCATATAGCGGAAACATCTCACTGATAATAAAATAATACAGAATTGGCTTTATAGTCAATAAAAAAATTATATATATATACACAAAGTATAAACAGGTATACACCTGCAGAGACATAGAAATGGCTCAGCCCGGTGTGGTGGTGCAGTGAGGAGCTGTCTGCGAGAGCCGCATCCTTACGGCCCCACGCGTGGGACACGCTTGTCCCCGCGCACAGGGAAGGGCCAGGCACGGGTGAGCCGTCCTCACTCCCTTGGCACCGGCTCCCACACCAGGACAGAGCTGGGCTCTGGCTGCCTCCTTAGTGCCGCTTTGCCTTGCTGGAGTCTGTCTTACAGCTCACTTCAAAGTTTATTGTAATTACTAAAGGTTAAGAGCCTCCAGTACGCTGCCTTTTCAGAGGGATCTAATTAGTTTTTGTCTCCTGTCTAGAACCTGGGCTACAGCCCTGCCTCATCAGACGCCAGGCGGTGACAGGTTTCAAAGGTTTGATTCTGCACCCTAGTTAATTCTGAGAACAAAAGCAAAATCATACGCTGCAAACTATATGCCAAAAGAATCTGCTTTAAGCTTAAAGCTTGGGGTAAAAAAGGAAAATTGAAGTGAATTACTTCAAAAAGCCTTTAGAAATGTGAATGCAAATGGAAATTACAGAAAGGAAACAGTAATTAGTATTTTCTGTAAAATGATTTATCCTACGTGAAAGTGATGCACAGTTACAAAAGCAAATAACAGTTTACTGCTAATGGTTATGTCAGGGGACTAATAAACTGACTTTAAGTCTGTTCTGTGCCACAAAAATGACAGAAAGATGACAAAGAGCACTGGGATGGAGTCTTCTGTATAAAATACTGACGGGCCGGAGGCATTACAGTTGTATTTCTGGAGGCACGCTATTAGAATAGCACAAGCTGATGAAGGCAAAGGTTATTGAGATACTTAAACTTCCAATTATATTTCTGGTTAGACTCCAATTTCACACTGCAGTTAGTTTATCTCTTAATATATTTTTACTAGGTACAAAAGTAAATAATTAATCTGAGCAACTAAAAGATTGACAACAAAGATATAGACCTCTTGGCTAGCTCTAGGCTAAATGAAGCAGGGAACATGTTCACATAGTTATGCAGATTGTATTCTGCTGTTAACCAGGCATCTTATATCTGCCTTTATTGCTCATGCAAACTGCACCTGTAATTTTGCCATTGGCTTCGGAGGGAGGCTGCCAGTTAACAATTATTGTCCGAGGTTTTCCCTCTTTGCTCACCACAGTCACGTCTTTGGGAGGAGAGGTAGGAACTGCAAACAAACAGAGAGTCAGTAACAGGTTGCCCAATTTCACTGGATATAAACAAGTTATCTCAGCACCTTTGCTTTTTATTTGTTTTACCACTGATAAAAGGCACATACAATAATAAACCCGCTTGAACGTTCAATCTTCAAATAAATCTACCGTCCTAGCATAGTGGTCTTACTGATTTACTCCATTCAGCTGGCACATGCCATCTGGTGCGCAGCATCGCCTCTCCGTAAGGAGTTACCTGTTTCCAAAGCATTTCTGCAACAGATGCTGTGATTCATGAGTGAGTGAGCCCACGTGTTTTCAAAAACACGGCATCTTTGCACGGCTCTAACAGCTGGGGTCAGTGACTTCTGACCTGAATTTCTTCAGTCACCATAAAATAAGAATTTGTGAAATAAATACATTTTATATGCAAAGGCGTACAAAATATCTCCATATTCTCAGGTTTATGGTGGGACCAAGATCTTGCAATGCCAGTTTGCCACTGAAATCCAAATCAGCAAAGTAAATTCATCAGAGATTTAGAGTCATAATCTAAAATTGCTGATTTACTTTAGTGAAGAATGATTTGTGATTTGCAAGGAAGTCTGCACCACAGAAGCATTTGAAATCTAGAAATATTTGCTGAACACCATTGTCCAACCTTTTCCCCTGGCTTGCCAGAGAGTTGGACTGAGGCGGGGGGAGAGCTTTTCCGTCGCCCATCAGCCTCCTTCGGCCCAAAGTTCAGGAAATGGCCCCAGTTGCTGCAGCAAAGGCTGAAACCGGAGCCCCTTCTCCCCGCGCACTCCAGCCTCCAGCTGGGGCTCGGGTTAATGGCTTGCAAATGCACAGAGCCAACGTCTCCATTAACCAGCCACAGTTTGCAACGCCACGTGACGAAAAACATGAGACTTCTCATTAAGTAACTTTTAGCAAAGTAAATCCGCCTTGGATATTTAATACTATAATAGTAACATTTAGTGCTTACACAGTGCTTTCTGCATTTAAGGAGCTTTATGTGTATTACCTATTAGAAATTAATCTGTCCATCCTCTGAGATGGCTACTGACTACACTGGTGCAGGATGACAGCTGTAAACCAGGGAGCGCAAAAGCTCAAAAGTCACTGTAACTATTATCCCAAATACTTATAAACCTGCTCAACAGAAACGCACAGACATAAAGCACAGTTCAAGGCCCCGTAGTGAGCTTCAGAGAAAAAAAATAAAATGAAATCAGGAGTAGCCCTCAAAGGATTATTAATTCACAGACCAGCACCCCGTATTTTTCTTTGGCCCCAGCTGAGGAGCGGGTCCCACACAACGCCGCTACTCAGGAGTATTCAAAAATAGTGAGTCACACACTCTGGAATTTGGCAAGTAATATAAATCACAAGATCTGTTATGAGAAAATATATTTAGCCTTTTTTGTTTTTTTTTTTTTTTTTATTTGCTTCTTAGTTCCCTAGCTTTTAGGTTGTATTTGCAAATATTCTTTACAACCACCCTGACTAGAAATTTACTTTCTATTTAAATGAAAAGAAATGAGATGTCCTGCATCCTGCCCTCGCTCCTGGACTTCTTGAGTTTCAAATTCTCTTTTTAAGAACTTTATTTGTGCACCTTTTCAATCTCTCCTTTTAGCGTAGATTTAGGGATGAGAATTGTCTGTCAGCACATAAAGTGTTTTACTGTGGGATGGACACCGTGGCTGGGACGGGAAAGGAGCCTCGGTCCAGCCCTGCGCTGTCAGATGGGCAGCTGACTCCACACCATGGGATTCCCACCAAAACCTAAAGCAACTGGAGCTCTCGAAGGGTTTATGGGACTTCAGAGTACGTTAGGAGCTTTCTGATTCTATCCTGCTTTTGCTTTTTATTCTTGTTATAGAGTATTTGGATGAACTCACCAATTCTTTGCATGCTTGATTTTTTTGCTGTATTTTAATTTACCATGAGAACTAGAGGGTAATCGGGATACCCATCTTTTGTCCCTACAGTTCAAATAGACAGAAACCTAAGCCTAATAAGCAGTAAATTTAATTGCACACAGATCATTTAACACTGCAGGATAAAAAGAGCTAATGAGGGACCAGTCCTGGACCTCGCAGTTACTCAGTGGTGCCAAGTTTCTCCCGGTAGCTATGAACCCTTTTCTGTTCTGTACTTTGGCAGAGCATCACTTAACAGCACTGCAACGGCAATTCCTGCTGAAGAACAAGACTGTAGGTCTGATTTGGACATCTTAATTTCTACTGTGATTCTATTTTTAATTCATTTGCCTCATGCACTTCCTCACTGGGTAATAATTATCATCATAATTATAGCAATTTTTAATTATTATTTGCTAAAGTATTTTCTTTGTATTTGCTATTAACATGCTATTTCTGAGATGTTTCAAACGTACGCTTCTTTATTCTCTCCTGTCCGTGAACTGTGGTACATTATTCATTACTTCTCTGTAATTTGATGTAAATTCTTTTGCGTGCAATCATCCCTTTGAATTTTGAAGTATGTTGTTGTTTTTTAATCAGAATTTCTGACTATATAAAGAAAACAAGCCCCCAGCAAGTATTCGTCAGCATAATCATTTTAAATACATGCTTTCCCCCCCTCCAGAATTCTGGCAGATGCGACTTTATTCATCTCGCCAGAACATCAGACCTTCCAGAAGGAAAGGAAGAAGTACCTAATTCAAAAGTCGTTCCGTGTGCTGTCATACTCCAAGTACTCGATCTTCGACCTTTAGTCACCATCACAGAGAATTCATACAAGGTGTTGGGTTTTAACCCTGTCACTAAATAGCTCAAAGTGGTCGCATTCGCAGTCTGAAAGAAAAACAAAGAGTAACTTCGCAACTGAAAACCATCAATCCCCAGCTCTGAAACACCCTTGTCTCAGGGAAGTGTTTAAAACATTTTAGCATCGTTACATTTTCATAACCGCGGTCATTAATTCTGTAACGTTTTTGCTCTGTCATGCAAATTCATTAATCAAGTATTAATGTGCAGTTGTTTTTTCCTAAACTAGAAATTCTTTCTGCAATCAGCAAGGGCATTTAATAGCAGTCAATTATAAATTAAAAATAATAAAAAAAAAAGGCAATACAAGGTCCAGGGCACACTTGTTATGCAGCAGGCTAAATCACTGTCTACTTGGGGGGTTTAATTTACAGCATTTCATTAGCTGAGCTGGCTAGGGAAAACAATGCAGCACAGCTAACAATAACAGGCCTTCCTGAAACCTGTGTCTGCCTTCCAAACTCCTGTCAGAATTTTCTGTAAATTTTTAACATACTTAAAAAAAAAATTTAAAAATATCAACCGAAGGTACAGGTGCCGAGACTTGAAGATAATGAAGATTTTTTTCAGAAAAAATGGTTATCTAGGATCGCACACTGAAACTATACATGGTTTATAGTGGAATTTGTAACAGTCATTTAGCTAGAATTTTCGACCTTTTGGTTAAAATATCTGGTATTTGTTATACACGACTTGAATATGAACAGAGTGTACTTGAGGTCCGTGACAAAAAAAGAGCTGTAGCTACATATATGTATATTTACAGCGATCTAAACATAGAATTAAAGTTAGGCGTTTCAATATTTGTCAGGGCCATACAACAACTGTATTAATAACTATTGCCTTCAGAAAACAACTGTTTTCAGCTAATTAATTTTCAAGGAAAAGGCCATCTATAAATGCCCGTTCCTTGAAGACTCTATGAGTAACATAGTCCAAATTCTGCAAAGACACCCCTTATTTCTCAGCTATCAGTGACAGCTTTTTTTGCTACACTGGGTGAACGATCAGAAAACCATTAGCCAAGTGATATTTAGATATGTTTTTTAGTTCCAAAGTAAACGTGATTGTGGCCGAATGGGTCAAATACCCAAGCGCGGAGCAGGACAGCTCTTACACCAGTCCAGTGCCAAAGCCTCACTGACCACCACCTCCGCGGCATGAACACAGAGCCATGTGTTCAGAAGAGCTTTCCATCAGCTCTCCAAGAGCCAAGGAACATTTGCTCCCGGCTCTTTGCAGGGTGGCTCAGGGCCATTAGGAAATTGCGGGTGCTTTCGTAGAAGCTGCGCAGACCTTTGGCCTGGCCACGTCCAAAGCAGAAAGCTTTTCCTAGCACCTGGTGTTACAAACTGGTTTGCCCCCTGAAAAGCACACCATTTCTTCCTCTCCAGAATACCTAGGGAAATTCCTAACACCACTTAAGCATTCAATTCTGTTTATAGTACTTTTTAGCTCCTGGCTGCAGTCACACGTGGCAGCTGGAGTCCTTTTTACAGGTTAAAGTTGTACTTTTCATCTATGCCTTTGAAACTTCGTGTCTTTTAGTTTCCCTGCACATCATATTGAATGTAAATGACACATGAAAGGCTGAACTGGAGTGTTAGACTTCTCTGCTTTCTTCATTTTTTAACACCACTTACTGTTTTTAAGATCACAACATATCCCACGGTACTAAACCCTGCTCACCTACTAGAAATAAACTTCATAAATACTACCCTGTAAAATTTATTTTCCTTTTATACAGTCCTAAAAGATCTAAGTTAAGATTTAATATTTCAGCTTATGCTCAAGAACACACTGATAAATCACAGGTAGCCTGCCAGCAGGACAACTCTGCTCCACCAACAAAGATGCTTTGAAAAACGCTCTCTGATCCACATTAGTGAAACTACACGGTTCAAAACACAGTGGAGCATTTTAGCTTCAGGAACTGTATCACATCTGGTCCTGTGTTTATATGCTCTAGGTTGACACAACTCCTATAGAAATTGAAGAAAATAAGGCTTCTTAAAGTGGAACCTCTTAAGTTGTATTTGAAGCACGCAGCCTCTTCTTTAATAATAGCCTGTGAAGGTCAGCGTAGAAGGGGGGAGCAAACGTAGAAAATATGAATGAACTGTATCAACATTCAATTTACTGATGAGAGGGATGGAGATGAAACACCTCTGTGTTGAACAGATGTAGCTTTGGACACTAGAACTGACACAAAGATAAAATTTCTGTGTGCAAGGGGCGTAACGGAGAAGCTTCGATACAACTGGGTGAACAGCCTCTAAACATGCAATAAATAACAAAGCTGCTAGAGATGGCCGTGACAAATAATATACTCGCTCATAGTCAATAAAGTTACCAAAGACCTGACTGAAATACAGCAGCTTATTGAACAGCACGGCTGAAAAGAGGTTTTGCCTTTCTTAAAATTAGCAGTTGTTATTGTTGAACACAGCAGTACAGAATCCATGATTGAAACAAAGAAAGAAAAGCAGGATATGAGTTCTCCAAACATCATGGGTTAAAAATGATTAGAGCAAATGTTCTCCAAGTTATGTCCCTCCAGGCAAATGCTTTTTACAATGAGTAATTTTGAACCATATTCCATCATTACATATTATTTTTGGTCCACAATAAAACTTCTTGACCACTGGCCACTGGCACTGAGAACAATGGGAGTATTTCATTTACCACCGAGGGTGCGTTTTTTTAAGCATTTAACTAATGAAACTGCAGCATTATATAAATCACTCCTGAGACACCCTCTGCACATGACTCAGGAATGTGGGTTCATAAATAACTCTCCTTTAGAGGAAGAACACACATATATACATCTTTTCAATAAAAAAAAAATCTGGTTTGTAACAAGATTGCTCTGCAAGAGCATAAAGGGAGCTCCACTAGCTGCATATTTTAACAACCACTTCCTTTGAGTCTTATTTCAAATGTGAAATTTGCAGTCAGCATTTTTGAGGCCTCCAGATAACTCTGAAAATTAAAAAAATCCAACCAATTGACTAAAAACATCCAAAGCAATAACCGGAACCCCGAACCTAGTCTCCCAATCAAAATAGCAGATGAAAATCAAGAAAGGCAGGAATATCATAATTTTATTGTTATGTATTTTGCACCCATTCAGTTCCCAAAGGAAAGGTTCATTGTCAACTCTGTATGAACAGAAAAGGTTGTAAAAGGAAAGTTAAAACCATCAGGGTAAATATTTTCCCTGCATGACTCGCCCCACAAATGCAGATTGTTCTGCTAACTGGAGAGAAGGCGTTAATAGCACACACCTTATTCATGCATTAGTGGCCCCTCTAAAGGTAAGCCCACCTCTGCCATACAAAGCCATCGTGTCAGGGTGAAGCAGAAAGGATAAAATTGTCACTGTGACCATGGTTTCACAGCAGAACCTAATTCGGGAAGCGTCTGCCTGCCTTTCCCGAGCCAGCTCTCCCACTCCCTCACACACAACGCCCTGTCTCCATCTCTCACACACACGCATACAAAGGAGACCACAAAAACAACTACTTCCCCTAAATCGAGAAAAACCCTTGAAGCGATGATGTACCTGAGCAGTATCGAACTCAGTCCAGGCATCTCAAATAAAACCAGGCACATTTCTATACCGATTTCTAAGCGCTTGTCTTTACTCTCAGCTTTCACTTAACCCTAATTTGCACATGACACGTCTTCTCATTGAAATAACGCAGCCGTGTTAGTGGTGTCGAAACGCCAATACCTTGTACTTCGTATTTGCAGGAATGTTGGTTTTCCAGCGGACTGTGTAGTAGCGAGCATCTGTGATCTTCTGGTTCTTCGGCAGAGAGTTGTCTGCCCAAGTGATCCGTATGGTGTCGTGGCTCAGGATGGAAGCCTGAACTCCCACCGGTGGCATCATGGGAGATGGATCTGGCACTGGAGTGTATGGAGCATTAATAACAAACAAATCAACCTCGGAAGTGTCTAGGGAATTGATGGGTAAAAAGTCATGTATTATAATTAAAAAGGGAGAAGGTGGCATTTTAATGTAAACAAAAACAAAAAAGGGGAAATGCAGGGTAGTACAATGAAATGAAAGGTGAGAAATGGAGAAAAAGAGAGAAAATCCAGAGTTAATAGGTCACATACGACTGGCTAATAAAATTACTCTTGCATCGTGTTCCTTTCTTAAGACAGTAAGACTATATATATATGCTAATATATATTACTTAATCGTATTAGTGTTCAGTGCATTCAGACATGGCCTAAGAACCCCAGACATACAGTAATTTTAACTTGGACTTTATTTGCCACAGAATGTCCACTGATTCCTCTTCCAGAAAACGAGAAGGGAGGAAAAAGAGCTGGCGGCCTTCTAGATGGGTAAATGCTGCTTTATCAACATCACAGGGAACTGCCATCATCTTTTAAAGAATGTTAATTGCAATCAAGTTCCGAGTATCATACAAAATTGCAGTAACTGAAGAAACTGCAATTCCAATGTCGTCTACAAAATCTGTAAGAGTTCCTGCTCTTCAGGAGACTAAACCAAATAGAAGCGGTAACACCTATACAAAATAACTAAGTAATGTCAACAGTCTCGTGGGAAGCACAGTGAGCCAGAGCACAGCAATAGCTCACTTGCAAACAAATTTCTCTGCCTAAAATATTTTATTAATGTATTACACAATGGAAAAAAATATATACTTGTTTAGTGTAAGTGACAGCAGATTGAGACTTAAACAAAGAAAATGCAGGCATCATACTGAAAACCTCAGCGTAAAAGACCAGAAACATCAATACTTGTCCATAAAAAGCAAAATAAGGGCAATGCCTTTAGAACTGCACCCACACAATTTGTGCTAACTGTAACTTTTTGAATGAGAACATCACTAAGTAGCTGAAAGGTAAGTTTTGTAATTTAAAAATGAAACCAGTTTTAGGTGGTTTAATAAACAGATGGAACAGGCGAGGCAATCACTGTGAGCCCAATCAGCTAAAGCAACGGAGTGTACTCGATGCCACTGATAAACCAGACTCTTACACTACAGCCCAGCCCATCTGCAGCTCCCAGCTGGACGGAACTTGAAAGCAGCCCCTGGCCTTTACCTGAGTGTGGGCGGGTCACCGCGCTCTCGTACAGAGGGATTCCTTCACCAACGTTGTTAAACGCCTTCAGAGTTATGACATAGTGGGAGCTCGGGTCTAAAAGGGGGAAAAAATTAAATACATTTTTAGTGCAAACTGTCAGTGAATCCTATTTTCTACTTCCCCATATTCTCTTTGTTCAGTATTTTACTTTTTAACTGGAATAGATGAAATAACTAGATTAAATTTGAATTGAGAATGTCTCCACACAGACCTTCTGTTAGTGTTCAATAGTTCTCATGCAGCAGAAGTCTACAACTGCAGCAAACCTACCTGAAGTACAGTCAAAATAGTAGTCAGGAGAAACATTTAAAAATGAACACTTTTAAGTTGTTCTACTATAATATTATCCAAAACTCCAATTTTATGGAACTTCGCAATACTAATATTTATTTTGCTTTCAGGGTATTTTACCTACCACAGAGAATTCTGTGGAGGGGCGAATCTGTATTTTTCTTTTAAAGTAGATGCCACTGTATCTTGGTGACATTTTAGTTTCTTTTTTGCCTGAAGCCACCTGTTCTGCAGCAGCAGGAGGAGAATAAGGGAATGCTGCTCGGCATGAAAGGTTCTGTAATAACCATTAAAGGGAAAGCATCAAATCAATGCTTCAAACTCGGTGAATTTAGGATTCTGGGTTTGGAGTTTTTTTTATTCCTCTGCCTCTATCAGCAGAAAACTGAGTTTTTTTTAAATTTATCAACAGTTTGGCATCAGGTATAGTATCAGAATAAGGAAAAAGATCCTCTTAAAAACATGCTTGTAGTTTCATTTATTTATAATACCCTAAGTAGAAAACAGCAACATAAATCAGAGGTAAAAGGTGGGCGCTGATGTTCATTCCCTTTGCTTACCCAAGTTTTCAATGGTGTAGTATCTCTGCTTATAGTCCACCTTGATGGTCTGCGCGTGGGGACTGCCAATGCCATACCCTATGGCGTAGCCTCTCACCACAATGTTCTGGTTCTCGGGTGGAGTCCAGCTTACTACGATGCTGGTGACAAGCGGACGGACATGTAAGGAACTCGGAACTTCAGGAACACGAGTTTCTGTTAAAGGAAAACGATGGATTTAAAGGACTTCTCTTAAATAAAGGTAATGACATGAAGAGCTATGAGTCTGTAGGGTCAAATGCAGCACTTGTACGCTTTGTCTACTGAAATCAGTACGCTCCATAAGAGAGAGCTCTATTGTACACGAGAGAGCAAAGAACTCTAATAAGCAGAAGAAAATTAACATAGTTTCATATATTAATATATTTTAATAGATAACTCTCTTTAAAAGAAAGGACAATCGTACTGAAGAAAAATATCAGATTTCCTTCAAGGCAGACTTTTTTGATGTTTGTGCATGTTCTTTCCAATTTGTAGTTCTTCAAAATATGCATTAAATTTATCACATCCCTCCCCTCCACAAAGCAATCTACTTTTAGTTCCATCATATTACTTACTTGTGGGCATTAAAATAATTACATTGAAGACACACTGATGATGGAAGAAAGGTTCCTCAGCTCGTTGTACGACTAAATAGAATATTCCGAAGAACTGTCAGTGATATGGATATTGCACGTACTGCAAAGGTTTGTTGTGGTTTGTCCTATACTTGTTGCTGTTTAAATCCTCGAGTCTCTTCTACACAATTCACAGACCATACAGACAGACTACACAACCCTACCATGAGATCAAATAATACTCAGAGTCCGTATCGAGCACTCAAGCCCTGCCCCCACAAGCCACACAAACCTCGTCACGACCCAACGGAGGGATGGAACGTGGATCCTTAGCAGCAGCAGCAGGACTCCGTGGTATCTCACCATAATCCCCTAATATTTTTACTAAAAGGATTCTCCCCCAATGTTGATTACAGCTTAAAAGCAATCTAAAAGCACAACTGTACTGTACGTACTAGCGTCCACACCTTTGTTTTAACTTCTCAAAAATGAAATAAGTACTTCTGTCAGGCTACTGGAGCCTGCTGCATCTTGACAGATTTTAAATCTGCGCAATAGCAAGCCGAGTTCCCCACTCTAAAATAAAATCAGTTCTGAGAGTTCTGCTTCCTGCAGGGATTTCATTTTAATGAAACATGCTGCATTTATCTAAAAACATTTAATAAAGCATCACAACAGGATTATTTGGCTCATAATATGCCACTGGCCTGCCAGCCCAGGGAGTTCATGGTCTCCAGCTGACACAGCTGATCAATTAAAGTTCACAACTAATAAATACAGAAAAGCTACATAATTGCAATACAAGAGATGACAATTTTAACTGCGCAGAAGTTAGAGTGTTGGGGATAAACTTTGTACAACTGTTTGACACCTCTTGCATACGCGCTCCTGGCGGGACTTGCACTGACTCCGCAGAATTACACAGCCCTGCTAATGCAAAATTGTAACCGTCTGGCTCCCATTTACATTGATGACACTATAAAGTGAATTATTTTCAATTTAAATTCAAAAAGCAGCCACGGAATAAAAAGGAGTTACGCCTTACATGTCTATCGAACCCAAGAAATTAAAGATCAGCTGTAACTGCATTTGTATGGTATTAAAATTACCCACGAGCTTACTAAAGAAAGAAAAGCAAAAAATATACATCTTCTTTCTAGTATGCACATACACCAATATCTCATACACATTTATGGAATGATATGAATACCATGTTACACTGTCTTAACTGTGAACTTTTATTACTTCATTCATTGTAGAGTGTATGCATAATATTCGATTTCCTGCAAGGACTGCAAAATTCCAATTTGAAACTCACTAAAATTAAAAAATCAACACAGAACGAAAGGGTTCTTTTCTTTTCCCTCCTTCTGCCCGATTTAAATTTAATCCTGATGCTCTTGGCAAAGCATTGCTCGCTCTCATTCTGAGGCAGAGAACATGGTCGTTACCTTGTGTAAGTGCTGCCTATTTACAGAGCTCTGCTTCAGCTCAGGGAACTAGCTGCTCCTCAAAGCTGCAAGGTTGTGTCACATCCGCTTAGAGGAAGACACACACATGGATGAAAGTAATTTCAACTCTAAAAAGGAATTTTCAATACCTACAAACCTGTTAACTCTACTGTTAACATTGGGTTTTGCGCTGTTCTTGATTAAGCCACGGAGAATAAGCAATAAGAGGACAAGTATTAAGATGAGCATCAACTTTGCATAACCACAAAGACTGAAGCCGGGCTCTCGAGGGCTGCAATCAGCTGACTGCAGAAGCAATTTTCCAACAGTCCAGAGCAAATATCGAGGGTCTTTTATCATTCTCTCTCCCCGCTGCCAGCATAACTGAATCCCAAGCCACACAGATGTGAAAGCCATTACTGGATCCCGTGGCATGAAGCTGGAATGACCCTCCAGGTCCTTTAACAAAGCCAAGAGGGAGATGGCCGGTACAAAGCATAAGGTTACCTGTGCGCAACAGCACTAATTAAACACTTTTTGGAAATAGGAACCGTCGACCCAGAACCACCAGCTCCATGTAGGCAGTTCCAAAGGGATTCGCCCCAGACATCCTTTTAAAAATGGCACTTTTCTTCCATTTTAATTGTTCTTCGTCAGATGCTGGGAAATGCTCACAAATTTGCTCATTTGAATTCTGCAAGAATCGGGTTCCCTCTTGTGAATTATTCCAGTGTAGTAAATACCAAACATCTGGATCAACTACCAAAGGTCAACATTTTTCACAGAATATTTTCTACTTTTATTGCTAACCCCTACACTGGACAAACAAGAGGTTAACACGGTGCTGTATACCATATATCATGGATCCATGGATTTGGTGGAAAAGACTGCATCTCTGATGGAGATATGGTCCATACTGGTCTACCACTACTGAAAATACAATCAATCTCCCTTTTCTTTTAAAGTAGCAAAATACCAGTTACTGGGGGACAAATGTTCTCTTTAGAAAGAGTCTAAGCCAAAAATAAAAATAAAAAAAAGCCCAGGAAAAATATTTTAACAAAGCACGGTACCAGTGAAACAGTGGCAAGACTGCAAAGGTCTCTGGGACACACCAATGTTTTCCACTGTTTCTTGCTTCTTTCCTCCTACCGTGGCATCTCTCTCCTATTCGACAAAGTTCACAGCTCCAAGTCTGCAACCACAGTGCAGACACCGATAACTGTGCACTGCCGCCAACAGGAGTTCCTCTAGTCCATCAGCACACAGTATCCCCAAATACCAAAATACCAAATCACCACTCTGTGCTCTTTGAGGCACACTTCAATGGTTTCATTTGCATAACTTTGGTGGTACATAAGCACATAATCACTATTTCACTTCCCTCAAGGAAAACAGTCCTCCTACTCTGTTTCATAGCATGTAAACCCCTGCATAATTAACAAGATGAATTTTATTACAATATAAAAATCAAGCCACTATTACCATTATATGAATCTTATAATGTATTATTATTTAAATATTGAAACACTGACATTGTAATTCATAATTGGGTATGTCTTAGCAGAAAAAAACACAGTGCCAACATACAGCAGTAGAAAGTGTAGAGGCAGGGTTTAATTTCAAGCTATTTAATTGACTTGGCAAGAATTTTATGTTAAAATAAAAATTAACTTTAATCATAAATGAAACACATTGTATAATTAGAACACAGTAAAAACAACCAAATAAAATCAGGTCTGCCTTTTAAAAAGGTAATCAAACATTACTGTGCCCTGTCCATGAATTCTAATGTTTTTGATGCCACAAATATGGTCACGCTCATGATCTTACCATCTAGATCACTCTCAAACGTTTCCGCTGATACCCAGTCGGTGGCTGGTCCAGTCCCGTTAATGGTCAGGGCAGCTACTCGGAAGCTGTATTCTGTGCCTCGTTCAAGACCTAAGAGACAAAGAGAACCCAAGACATCAACACCAGAATTCTGACCCTGAGCACAGGAATCACAGTTCCCAATTAAAATACAGGTATAGCCTGAGGGTAAATTGCCTCTCACCCACCACTGTCCCCTGAGCGGAACAGGCTGCCAGGAACCGCCACAGCAGCTCCACTGACACCAGTCGGGGTGTGACAGCTAAACTGTGACCAGGGACACCCAGCACTGTGACACTGCAGACTGTCCCTGTGGGCCACTGGCAGACACCCTGAGGTGCTGTCTGCAGCCAGCTTTAATTGCTGGTGATTAATTAGTTTTAAGTACAGAACCACCCACATCCATAACTAAAAACAGTATACAGTATAGACAACAAGTGACCAAAATGAGCAAATAGTTGATTTATGGTACATGAGAGTGGATAATCAGTAATGCAAGCAGTATGAAAACACCCTCAGAATTTGGTATATGGAACTTATTAAACAGGCTTTGTTGCTGGCAAAAATATTCTCTAGTTACAGGCATATATCAACTCCTACTCTGAGAAAACTGAAACTGAGTCACAGCTGGAGTTTCTGAGAACAAATCAAAACATCTTGTTAAAAAGCGCGTATTCATTTTCTAGAGAGGCACAATTTCTTCTCTTTTGACCAACTGCTTGTTTACCGAGACTTAAAAAGATGAACAATCTGTAGTCTTGTTCCTGTTCTCATGTACTGTTTATTTCTGCTATACAAAATTATAGTTGTGGTAACAATATATAATTTATACTAAGTAATGTACTAGGTTGTATTTTCTTTAAGTGTATAAAATCAAGAGAAGATATATTACATTCATGCCAGAAAGAAGAAAAAAGGTTAATGTCAGTGAAACTGGGCGGGATGCTCTGCACGGATGCCTGAGGTGAGAAGCTCACACGCAGGATCTGCACTGGGCTGGTGCGTGAGTGGGGCAGGACAGAGCACAGACACCTCCACCACACCCACACGCAGAGAGAGGAGTCTGCCAAACCCCCATCCAAACAGCATCTCTCCGGCATCCGTCTCCAGACTTCTACTCTGGCATTTGGTCCTGAGCTCATCGTGTCTGTCCATCTTCTCCATGCAACCCCTATGCCTTTTAGATAGGTTTTAAGAGGACTCATCCAGTCCATCAGCAGATCAATGGTGAAATGAGGGCTAGAAAACAGGTCACAAGACTTCGGTTACCATGAGCCAGCCCACACTACCTCATAACCTACGAACACTCATTTTAAGTGTTTTCATTTTTTCTTCCAAGGCAAGAACCCTACACAAACATATGTCTCAGCCTCAGCCCGCTAAAAGCACCTAAAAACAACCTTCTGACAACAAATGCTTGCAAATAAAAGCTCACCTTCTATCAGCTGAAACAGCTGCGTCCCACCAATGCTCTCCGTTACATCACTCTTGCGGGATGCTTTACGGTAGCGAATTTTGTAGCCAGTGATTTGTCCACTGTGTGTCCCCGCAGGAGGAGGCTGCCAGTGCAGCATGATGCTCTGCGGAAGACATGAGGTCGTTACAAAGTCATCGCCCCCCACGCAGCCAGAGAAACTACTACTAATGCTGCTAATACTTCATGAAACAGAAAACAGAAAAACATGCATACAGAAAGTACTGCATTTTCATATAGTAAGCCATAGGCTTATTGGTAAAAAGTAAAGCACCTCTGATCCAGCAGCAGCCCAGGTCACGCTTGTGCCTTGAGAAGTTCAGCTCAAAGCACTTCAATCCCATTAGACCTTCTGATTCCAATTTCACAAATGGCCCCTTGGGTTTCCCTTTAATTTCCTTCAGGTTATCTTAAGATACATGTGACTTGAAGATCTATCTTTAAGAACTGGTATTTCCTCTAAAGGGTACGAGTTGTCTGACCAGTAGTTTATGTGCAGGAAGTTATTGATTTTTAATCATATAGGAAGTAGAAGAAAGTATTTAGAAAAGAGTTTTTAGAAAGGGCTTTTTAAAAAATCTCCAATCATAACCACGAAACTCATAATGACTGAGTATATAATTTTCTCTTTTAAAGTGCCCAGGACACTACAAACGCAGTTTGTGTGCACAAGCACATAAACAATAGTTCATCAACAGCAACACATTCAAGCTCTGGTGCTTCAGGCTTTTGAGCCTGATTAAACCTCATTCATAATTAGCCTCCACGCTTTGCTACATTGTCACTGTCCTCACTGCATCCCATGATGTACAGCTGGATCGGAGTTTCTAACGCTTCAAGCCCCACGTTCAGGTATTCTGTTGAGCAGCTCATGCACAAAGAGATGAAAAGCAGCACGGTAGAAAAAAAGACCCAAAGCAGCTGTAAAATGTGGTTGATCTAAGATCCACCAACTTTTTATTTACCCACTACCAATGGGAAATTCTCCACATCTTACCTTGGAATTCCGTACCTCCAGCGTTAGATTCTGTGGTGGAGCACTGGGGACTAGAAACATTAACAGAATTAAAAGTCCAAAATTTCCATATACCATATCAAATACTGTATTTCCATACACAACTACTCTCTGCTATCGTCCATTATGAAAGTATAAACCTTTCTGGTTTAAGAGACTATATAAAGCAACTCCAGAATTCTACCAGACACTTTATGACATACAGTGACCAGCTTAGGAGGTTTACGGATTCTCATCACAAAGAACGAACTCACTTTTTATTCAGGTCTTTACTTATCACAGGTATCTCAATGAAAAATGTCTTAAATGAAAGGTACTTCCCATAAACTCTGAGAAAAGAGCACTTTTCAAAATCAAGTCTGTAATTTACATGCTGGATTCTGGGAATCCACATTTAAAATTCTAGCCATGTTTTTTGTTATCGTGACTTTCTGCAACAGGAAAAACTCAAGAGTCAACACGACGCTGTGTTACTGAAGAAGTGAAGTGCACTGCAAAGATAGTGTCTTCTTCTAAACTTCCACTCTTTGTTAGTTCTTTACCAGCTGTAGCGAAGCTCCATCAGACAAACAGGCAATGTAAGAGAGAACCTGAGATGGAGGAAATCCTCGTCGTGGCACTTCAGCCTCACAAACGTTTGCTCAAAGGTAAAGATAAAGGTTCCCTGACAGGAAGGTGAGGGTCCAGGCAAAGCACAATGACAGGCAAGTGGCACAACAGGGCTCAAGGTTGTTCCGGCCTGAATAATGCATTTTCCAAAAAACTCACACCAGCCACAACAATACCTAAGAAAACACTCCTGAGCGTGTACAGTGAAAGTGGCCTGTGATAAGTGAAAGGTACACTGGGGTGTGGTTAAACAAATACCCCTCTCCCACTAGCCCACAACAGAAATGGAGACAACGAGGATTTGCTTTTCCTTCTCTCTTGCCAACTGGACTGAATCTGAAATCACCAGACCAAGGGGTTAAAGTGCTATGTCCTTCAAAAAGCAAGAATACAGCTTAAGAGAAGGAAATGAAATAAAGCCAAGGGGTTTTTTGCTGTTTGTTCGTTTTACGCAGTTGGCGCCTACTTCAAGAACAACCTAAAAATAAGTCATGGGTTTCACAAGGAGTGATTAATAATTAATGCATATATTGCAGATGTGGTGAGAGAAAGACAATCAGGAGGACAACAGGGAAGGATACACGTATGTAAATATATTCATATACACATATCTCACCACGTGCACAGTTCATTTTATGTCAAAGTAAGCTTAGACTCAGATCAGACTATGAACTTATCCAGGCCAGCAGATGAAACGCATTTCCTATGGGGTTCGCAAGGAAAGGCAGAGCCCAGTTTGGTACGTTGTAGAGTGGTGCAGAGACTACTGATGACATACATGATTGCTTCCTCTAGACCAGGAAGACATGAGAAGAGAAGCAATCCTTGGTTCAAACTGTAATACCCGAAGAGCTATCCTGCAACAAACGACCGTAACATACTTAGATTAGGAGCAAAAACCTACATAAAACCAAGGCAGCTTGTTAAAGAGAAGCTAAAGTTGCTTAGAGAGAAATCCCTCAGGAAACATGGAGATTGTTTACAGACACCACAATAACAAAACACAAGAAGAAAATGGGCATCGTTCATCCGGGAAGGTCTGATAGATTGAAGGGGAGAATGGCACAGTTAAGCGGCAGGGTTATAAGACTGCAAGATGACATCCTTCAGAAAGCTGTAGAAAATAAATATCCATAGGTTAAAGGTCAAAACCTAAGTCAGGCCAGAAAGAACTTCAGGAAAACTTGAAAATGACATTACAACTAGTAATAAATTCTTCTTCAAACACAGACAGAGCTAGAAGCCCTTTAGAGGAATTGTAGAGTTAGCAAATGCTCAGAGTATGACAGGAAAAGAAAAAAATTAAGCCACACAACTACCTTCTTTGCCTTTGTACTGAGTGAAAGGAAGAGGAGAGGTTTCCATGGCACCCTGGTACAAGGGACTTACAGAATCTCTAGAACAGAAATGTTAATAGGATTATGGAAGAGTCAGAACAGCAGTGTGTTGCCAGGCTCCGATGCTATTCATCCAGGATTTCTCAAGGAGCTCAGGACCGAAACGTTTGCATGACTGACAGCAGGCTGTAACCTCCCACAAGTTACCTCGACACTGGGAGATGGGAAATTTGATCCCAGTCTTTAGAAAAGGGGTTCCATTTGAGAAACTTCAACTAGTAAGCCAGAAACTTGTATTAGGCAAATAAACTGAAGCTACAATAAAGCATGAAATTCCCAGCTACATGCAGTAATAATGTGTATTTGTCACTTTTTAAAGGGAAATCTCCCATCGCAAACCTGCTGAAGGGCTCTTAAGAAACGAAGCAATGAGGGGACAGAAGAGAAGTCCTTGCCTGAGTAAACAACTGACTAAAAGAAAGGAAAGAGAAGGCAGGAATGTACGTGGTGGGAGGTGACCTGTGGGGCTCCACCATGGTATGTGCCGAGACCCCTGTTGCTCAACACACTCATAAGTGATGAAATGAGGATGAGCAGCAGGGTGACAAATGTCAGTACAGACAAGATCCGATGGTAAGGAATTGCAGAAAGACATCAGGACATGTTGTGCCGGGGTGTTAAAGTGACAGATGAAATCCACGGTAGAACAAGTTACACAAATGGGAAAAATGAACCTGCCTCTATATGCAGAATGATGGCTCTAAGCAGACCAAGTCCACCAACACCAGTCCACCCCAAAAATGTCACCTCAGTGCTCAGAATGAGCCAAAAAGTCAAACACCAGCAACCACACACTTGCATCTTTGATACAATTTTAGTTCCCTCTACCTCCAATTTTGGAAGCATGCAGGAGAAAAGCAGCCTAGGAAAAGTTCAGAAAAGGGCACTGAAGGTTTAAACAGCTTCCAGAAAAGAAACGGCTAATGCCTTCTGAGGCTTTGGGAGCTGGGAAAGAGATGAATGAGGGAGAATACAGCAAAGTGAGGAGTGGGACAGAGAGGGCTGGTGCACACTGATTATTCGCCCTTTCAGGCAGTACAGCTATAGGCAACAGATGACGCTAACATACAGCAGGTTCAAAACAGACAAAAGGGCATGATTTTTCACTGAAAATTTATTTGTAGAATCCTTGTCCACTTGATGTTGTGGATGCTAAAAGCTGACGTGGGTTAAAGAGGATGCTGACAGGGTTTCATGGAAGACAAACTGAATTAGTAAATACGCAGAAACCACTGCAGAGTGAAGAAGTCTCGGAGAAACAAACTTTTGGATGCAGAGAGAATCAGGGACAATACTCCTCTCTGCTTGTCTGCTCTGCTTTTGGTCACTACTGGAGAGAGGATGCCAGGCTAGGCTCGCTTTTGGTCTGACTGTTCTTACATATAATTTAACTTCTCTACAAAAATCAAAAGTTAACATTAACTCTGATCATTCTGCAATTCTCCATATATTTGCTTACATTATCTCTTTATTTGCCTTACAGAAAATACTGTTACTGCTTCCTGCTTTCATTATTATATGCAATTAATTTAATAGTGCTGGAGTTCAAAAACATGCATCATTTTCCCATACGACCACAATTAAAATAAAAACACTCCAGAAGCAAAGTCTGCTCGTATGTAAAAATATTACAGAAGCTGAAAAGTAATTTGGAGTTATTGACTTCAATTTAATTGTGTTTCTGTCCACTCTTAATACTTTGTAGACTCAATAACCCATGAAATAAACTACTGATGTTGAAATGAAGGACACAGTTGTTTCATAATCAGAATCAGGTACAGTAATTTTCTTTCACCTCATTTGGAAAGCCTCTGGGGGAACTTTCAGCACGTATGGCCATACACAACAACTACATTATTAATAAAACAGGGCGACAATGAACCAAAAACATAGAAGTCTTACTGGTTAAAAATTCACTTAAAGGAAATTGCCACATAATTCCTGCCAAAAAAAAATAATTGGAATAAAGCAGCTTACCGTCTGACAGTGTTCGTACAACCACATCTTGGGTCGAGACTCCAGGACCGTGTTTATTGTAAGCTACCACTCGGAAACTATACTCTGTGTATTTCTTTAATCCGTTAATGGTGTAGGAGAGTCCTCCTACATCAACATCCTGTTCATAAACAAACACGCGAACAAGTCAAGGTCAGAAGCAGGTCTGCAATTACTATAAAGCTCTAAGACTTTCAGTGCAGTAATAAAGTCACAAGCAGAACGGCACCTTTCTGTAGCCCCTCCAGATCAAATGCACAGTTTCTATACAGCCAGGACTTGTGAAGACGCTCACAGTGAGCTTGCAAGAGAAGAGCGCTACCTGTGTGCCATAAATCATACCGCGGGCACCGGTTCTGTGAATGAAAGGTGATTGGGCAAATTTCTCTATTAGTAGAAGTTATTATTATGTTTTGAATAGCGGGATGCAGAAATAGAAAATGACATTTCATCTTGTCTCTAAATTGGAGAGGAATGGATGTGATGGATGGACCAATCAGTGGATAAGGAACTGGCTGGATGGCCGCACCGTAAGGGTTGCAGTCAATGGCTCGATGTCCAAAAGGAACCAGTGATGAGTGGTGTTCCGTAGAGGTCAGTACTGGCACTGGTGCTGTTTAACATCTTTGTCGGCAACATAGACAGTGGAATCGAGTTCACCCTCAGCAAGTTGGCCAATGACAACAAGCTGTGTGGCACAGTCAACACGCTGGAGGGAAGGGATGCAATCCAGAGGGACCTGGACAGGCTTGAAGAGGTGGTCCCATGGGAACCTCATGAAGTTCAACCAGGCCAAGCACAAGGTCCTGGCACGTGGGTCGGGACAATCCCAAGCACAAATCCAGACTGGGCAGAGAATGGCTGGAGACCAGCCCTGAGGAGAAGGACTTGGGGGTGTTGGTGGATGAGAAGCTCAACATGAGCCGGCAACATGTGCTGGCAGCCCAGAAACCCCCCGCAGCCTGGGCTGCATCCCCAGCAGCGTGGGCAGCAGGGCAAGGGGGTGGATTCTGCCCCTCTGCACCGCTCTGGGGAGTCCCCCCTGCAGTGCTGCCTCCAGCGCTGGGCCACCAACAGCAGAAAGACATGGAGCTGTTGGAGCAGGGCCAGAGGAGGCCCTGGAGATGCCAGGAGGGCTGGAGCCCCTCCGCTGTGAGGACAGGCTGAGAGAGTTGGGGGGGTTCAGCCTGGAGAAGAGAAGGCTCCGGGGAGACCTTACAGCCGCGTTCCAGTCCCTAAAGGGGCTCCAGGAAAGCTGGGGAGGGACTCTGGATCAGGGAGGGGAGCCATAGGATGAGGGGGAATGGTTTTACACTGAAAGATTAAGATGAGGTATGAGGAAGAAATTCTTTGCTGTGAGGGTGGTGAGCCCCTGGCCCAGGTTGCCCAGAGAAGCTGTGGCTGCCCCATCCCTGGAGGTGTTCAAGGCCAGGCTGGATGGGGCTTGGAACCACCTGGTCTGGTGGGAGGTGTCCCTGCCCAGGGCAGGAGGGTTGGGATTGGATGATCTTTGAGGTCCCTTCCAACACAAACAATTCTGTGATTCTATGACCTAAGGACTACAACTTCCCTATTTAAAAACAGATGTCAAAAATTATTTTAAATGCTATCAAAAATATTCTTCCCTTAGCTGTTTTTAAACCTGGAATCCTATTCATATGCAATCAGATGGATAATTAAATGACTGGGATTAATCATCCCAAAATTGTGATTATTCTCAGGTGGCAACCTATATTTGTACAGAACATCCTGGATTTTTCCAGTAGAATGGTAAGAAAATTTAATCAATTAGACACCACTACCAAAATATCCATCACTGGATCAAAGAACTCAAGAAGCAAGGACAGTTCAGATTAAGGGTGATGCTAAAATCAGTATTTAGCCTACTTTACTAAAAGAAAACCAGCCAACCTCCAAAAACCATGCAAACATCCTTTACACTATCTGCACCAGAACTATTAAGTGATGATATAACTATTATTGAGTTCTTCTCTTGTGATATGATGGACAACCCCAAATGCTCCTTGAATACCTAACTAAGCCATCACATAAAATATTGTTTTAATTCCAAGACATACACATCTCATGCTGGATTTTTTATTTTAAGTATTTTTTGTATTTTAGGCCCATGGATTCAGTCTATCAGAAAAATGAACACTTCACAAGGTGTTTCTAGAACTTTAAGGTAAAAACATAATAGAAGACAGAAGGCTGTTAATGGCATCATGTATCAGGCAGGAAGAGACGGCTCTGTACCTGTTCAGTGTCCTGGCCTTTCTCCATGTAGTAGAGCTTGTAGTTCTGGATTTCTCCATTGCCAGCCAGCGGCATTTCCCAGGTGACAGTAACGGAGGTGGGTGAGCTGGCGTACGCTCGGATATTGGGTGCTGGACCAGGAAGCTGAACTGAAATGTAAGCACGGAACTGCTAGTTGCCAAGTCTAACCACTTACATTGTCAGTAGCTGATCATTTTCCCATCAACTTCACTATTAATCAACCCCAGTTAAAAGATAGGTATTTTTTCACATTTCAGAATTTCACATGGATTCACTGGGGTTCTAAAGGTGCGACCAAATTTCTGAAGGAGATCCCGCTCCCTGGGTCAGACATTTTGACCTGAATTCCTAAAATTCCTAAAGTTTTCTTTTTTTTCTCTTTCAGTTAACGACAATTTAAAAGTATTCCTTTTATAACAGAAACTTTAGAGAATTTAACAAGTAACGTCTGATCAGTTCTTCTCAAGGGTGAGAATAAATCATGTAAAGCACACCAACATGGTGGCTTGGAAAATCATTTTGAAACTGTGGTCGGGAAGTGCAACTTTGAAGAGTATCAACTTATTCTGGGAAAGGTCATGAATGGGGAAAACAAACAAACAAAAAAATCGATCCCAAAGCCAAGAAGGCTCACACTATTTCCAGCTTACCCTCAGGCTGGGTTGCCACCTTCAGCGGCGTGGAGCTCTCGCCAGGGCCGTGCTTGTTCTGAGCCACAACGCGAAAGACATAAACTGTTTCTGGCATCAGGTTCTGGATCGTCACCTGTGTCTCTCCAGGATGACTTGTATTTTCAACACGTTCCCTTTAGGAAGCCAAAGGGTTGGGCACAGAAACAGTTATTGATTAGTAAGAGGGTTTTTGAGGGGCAAATAAAGGAATAGTTGCTACTAAGATGTATCCTGTTTGAATACATCTAATGTGTTAATGATGTGGTTATTTAGGCAGCGCAGAATACACAATAAAACAATAATATGCCAAAATTGCTGGTGACAAACAGCTAATTTTGTAACTTCTCTTTGAAAAAAAAAATGTACTGAAGTAAAAGAATAAATTACACTTGACATCACAAAATTCTAAGTAGTTTCTTTGTTATTCTCGTAACAGCATGCGATAATTCATAGTGACAGTTTATCCTACTACTCTGAAGGCAGAAGAAAAAATATTTAAGCAGCATGCAGAGTCTGGGGAGATTTAAGGCATTTTTTGTTAATATTGTGGGGCTGCTTTCTGTGTCTTTTTCAAAGCAGCTGTTTTAATGTATTCTTCCACCTCCAAACTTTACTTTAGTTCCTCCCTAATATTTAGATTTGTTAAAAACACCCAGGGGCTCTGGCTCGCCTCCGCCCAGGCAGACAGCTGGGGCATTTACGCCACTTACGCCACACAAGTAGCAGAGTCAAGACAAGGCAGCGTCTGCCCGTCCCTCGTCCCCGATGAGGGAGCAGAGCAGCCCCCGGCACTGGTTCCTCTCGCACCGTCCCCAGCCCGGCGTGAGGGCGCGCACCTCCGGGCTGTGGGAGCCCCCGCTTGTCTGCCAGCTAAAAAAGGCCGACATTTTGCAAGTTAAAAGCCGCAATCCAGCTGGGAGAAGGCACTCTGGGTGCTGGGGCGAGGGGCAGGATTATTGCCCTGCATTCATAGATCCTCCATTGCACCCTTGGTCACGGGAAGCATAGTTTTCTGTGCAGGACACTCCGTCAGTTCTTATCAAGCTCTGGACTGAGGGGAAGATTAAAAGATTAATCATCAACTAACTGCAGCCTTTATTTCCAAGCCATTGCTGCTCTCACGTGAACTTGCAGGGAGCCAAGCTTGGGCAGCGACACCTACATACTGCGCTGCCGCGAAAAGGGGCTTCTGCACCCTGAAAATCCACACCAAAGCAGGATGACAAAAGAAGAAATCAAAAACTTCCCCACTGAGAAAATAAAATGGGACTGTTTTGAATACAATTCTTTCCCTTTTGTCTGCTAGACTTTGTTCAGCTCTACAGCAGAGGGCAGACGACTCTCAGCCCAATGATTAGCTGCTATTAAATCACTTTTAATGCCGAAGCCCAGGCAAAATTATTCCACAGTCTCCTCTTTCCTACCTTCCAGCTATTATGCTTTAGTTTATACCATGGAAATATGATGCCAAAAGCCCCATTTTTAATTTATTTCTTTTTACATCAACTGGTATGGTTGATTTAGCATAACTTGGTTGAAAACATTTTGAAATCCCCGTTGATTTCTGCACTATTACACTGTATGTATACCAAGGGAAACAATACCCTTCCTGTAACTAAAGATCGAGTTGAAACACATTTTCTAGAATGTTCTCCTTCATGAAAGTTGAGCTAAAACAGCATTGCATAAGCAGCTTAATTTATTCCAGATATCTTTTTAAATTTCCATTGTTAAACGAGAAGCACCACTATAGCATATTTGAATTAAAAATGGTTACAAAAGATTTTTCTTCTTCTAATGTTTATAAAGTATTTTTTGCAAGAAAGCAGCTGACAGAGAAGCGAGACACACACCGAAGAAATATCATACCCACCACAGAATGAAACTGGGGGGGGGGGGGGGGGGNCTAACTTTTGCAGTCGTAGCTAGCACACAACGTTTGCTTGAAAACGCATTTTCAAATGGATAATTTCCTTTAAGATGCATCTTAGATAAAACGATGGTATTTGCAAACCCAGCGTGTAAGTGCCAACTGATTCACAGCTGGGGAATAACATCTGTCTCCCATTGACATGCAAAATATATTGCATTTTCTGCCTCAAGTGTAAACGCACTCACTGATCTTATCTAGGAAAACAAAAACCAATCCAAAAAAAAAGCAATCCAAGGTTATTATTTAAAATTACCAAAAAAAATCGATTTTTTTTTAATGGAAAGACAACATCTATCAAAAAATGAATAGACACATGAAAGTACTGCAATGTTCAGTAATAACTAGGAATTGTGCCTTCCCTCACAACACTATGTTAAAAATACGTTGAGATTAATCTAATTAAGTGCTACATGAATCTCTCATTCGCGCCCTTTCTTAGGGCGCCTTGAGCACCTTATACAAGTTGTAATGTGTTTAGGCAGGGACAACAGGTACCAAACCAGATGAGCTATACCACTAACTCTATCACCCTACTGAACATTAAGACTATTCTAACTCGCTCCAGTTTAATCCCAATTAAAGAGCTTTATAAACTAGAGTTAAGGTTTAAAATAGCTATCAAGTACCTAAGGGAAAAAGCCTACGGTTCAAAACCAGAAACAAGTGTTAATCTGGAAACGTGAAGGTTAATGTTACACTTCTAATAAAACACAACCTTCTGGGCCCAGTTAGAAAGGGCGGGTGGCCCGTGCCAGCTGGAGAGCCTGGCGCAGAGCTTGCAGACGTTTTGACACTGTGATTACACACAATTAAACTCCATTTTCTGCATTTCAAGCACACTACGGTGAACCCTGGGTTTAATATTATTTGAATATCTCACACGTGTGATGCAGCATCTCGTACCAGCAATGTGCTGGCTATTTCTTTTATTTTTGGCCAAATCCGTAAAGTTTGGACCTCTGCCTGTGCGCCTGTCTGAAGTTTCACAGAATTAAACCTCCCTTTGCCCCCCCAACACCTTTGAATTTTCATACCCTTTTCAGGGAACTGCCTTACATTTGGAACACCTAATGCAAGGGTGAAATAACCAGGTAACTGTACAATCTATAAGGCAGACAGTCATTTTTATCTCATCAGACAACTTGAGTTCTTCTAGAGGTGTGCCCATAAAGCCATGAGACACCTCATTCCCATGTAATTCCCTCAATACAAGCCTCTCTGACACCATCAAGCCAACATGAAGAGATGCCACCAGCTGGTGACATTCTGTAGCCAGTGAAACAAGCAGAAACGCGCTGATTTCCACGCTCTGAAATGCTGCTCTTCCATGGATAGTTTCAGTTTCTGTGTTGAAGAGTAACCTCCCAGCCCTACGGACCTGCGTTCTCATGCACTCCTCCTCAGCAGACACTACATACACTACCAGAACCACCTTTCATCGGTGCAGAAGTAATAAATTTGCTACTGCTTTGGCAGTATTCTGCATTTTTCCTGTAATTCTCTGTTTGCTGCTGCTTACAAATCTTCTGTGACATTCAACTTACGGGCCAATGTTTTTCTGCAAGCAGACACCGAGTTTCAAAGGTGAAATACAGCATTTCTCTGGGGCGGGGGCAGAGGGCAGGAGGCACCTCTTGGCAGCCGGAGCTGCTGGCAGCATAAGGGGAAGGCATGGGGCAGAGGAAGAGGCTTTCGCAGGAGCGCCCCATGATTACCAGTGGGAAAATCACGTTCCAGGCATCTTGCAATCCTCTAAATACGTTCAAAGGGCAAGGTTAAGGAACACCTTACCATGTTTCTGTGTGTCTCTCCTTTCACTCAACAGAGAAAACTAAAAGGAACGTAGATCAGTGGTGGCTGAGGCAGGTGATACCTGAGGAAACGCACACCTTGTACACTGCAGAGGGATTTAAGTACTCCGACAATTCCCAAGGTGATGACTCTCTACAGCTCTTTAAAGATGGCTTAGAGATGTCAGAATACCTAGTTAAGCCATGCCATATTAGGTTGGGGTTTTTTTTTTCATTTTTCACAAGGCTGGATTAAAAGGTAAATAAATACCTAGTTTGATCACTGCTCAAACACAAGCCAGGAAGAGACAATTCTCAGTTGCTAAAAGGATCCAGTAATGCATGCAATGAAAGTGGTACATGTAGGCAAAAGTCTAATAGTATGAGGAGATGGCACATGCACTTAAAGCCACAGCAAAGCTACATGATCATGTAGACTTCAAGGACTACAAAGCCATCATTTAATGCAGTGTTTTAAAATGCTGAAAAAGAAGGGAGGGTTGCACATCCAAGCTTGACTTCAAAATTTTCTGATTTCTGACTGCTTAGTTGTCTGTGACAGGTTCATCTATTTCTTTATTCAACAACCAACCAACGGTTCCACAAGGCCCAACCAAGTGGTCACAAAGTACCACGTAACATCACAGTGGTAAACAGAATTTTTCTTTCTTTCCTTTTTTGTAAGTTTTATTGTTCTCATTCTTTAAATCCAGGTCCAATGGCAGGATTTCACAGTATTTTCATACCAGGCTGTGAAATGAGTGATACCAACTGCCTTTATGAGGCATAAAAAAAACGCTTCCAAAACGCAAAGGCCTGGTGAAGCTCAGAAAATAGGGAGTATGTGCTAATAAAAGGCTTTCAGAACCTACTTTGAACCCTGCTCCAGAAGGACACTTAAGCAAACAAAGATCTCATTGAGGTCAATGAAACCACCTGCTACACATAAGCACCAGCTTAAGCACTTTGCTGTGTAAACCTTCCAGGGACTACATTAACCCAGGCCCAGAGGGCTGCTGTGCAAGGACTGGAAACAGCCATTTCTGCAGATCGTCCTGTGATTTCCTTATTTATTCACCACAAATTACAAGACACCCTTTTGTTCTGCACAGGCTTTTGGCCCAAGAGGAATATTCTTCTATATTTCTACAGTCTTGTACGTAGTGGAAGGGGATGTGTTTTGTTTCCTCGAAAGCAAGACCTGGTAGAGGGAGAGGCATGGAGGCGTCTCCAGCAAACTAAAATCCCAGCATCTAAAACCCCAGCAGGTAGAGCGGTTACAACAGGAACGCCAAGGAGGAGAGGCAAGAAGCAAGACGGCTGCAAGATCCCACCTTTTTCCCTGTCTCACTTAAAATATCTCCAATAAGAATGAATATTACCAAAGTAAGGTAAGTAGTAGAAAAACAGCATTCGTGAAGCAAAGAAAATTTTACTAATTGCCTCAATTAATTGTCACGAGCCTGGACACGATGTGATGTCTAGCCACAGACTCAAGAAAGAGCGGCAATTCACCACGAGCAGCAGTGCGTTTTATGTTCTCTTCAAATGACTTTCTTAACTTTGAGTCTCACGCTCTAGTCAGTAAGCAGGCAGATCATTTTCTCTTGAGGAATAAATCTGGTAAGGAACCTAATTTGCAAATAATTAAGCACTGCTCAAAATGATTGTTAGTTCCAACTTCTTCAAACTTATCACAACAATTTGAAACTCTAATTCTCAGTGGTAGATCCCATCAGTAAGAAAAAGGGTAGACTGAACTAAACCGCTGGGATATTAGGTCAAAAACTCACGGGTGCTTCACATTAATGAGATTTCTATTTGCAGGGATTACTAGGAGAGAATCAACATTTAACCAACACCTACCACAACATTTAACCAAGCCCTACGACGTGGTTCTCTCTAGAATCAGACTACAGTGACAGGGTTTTAAAGCCTGAAGTGGCTGCTCGCTCACAATAGCATACGGATTATCTGGAGGATGTTTCTGTGCCCGCTGTGGATGGCATTTATAGCAGTGTCAGTGTTCCCAAAGAGGTGTTACAGTCTACGGTTGCTCTTAGTCTCTAAGCAGCCTGCTAAAAGCAGGTAGCAACTGTCTGCAGTCAATCAAACACATGCACAAGCGTTGCCTGTAAGAATCCGTATATGCAGCAATGAGGCAAACAAAAATGCGCTTCCTCTCATGGGGGTGCAGGAGGGAAGGGAACGCAACCCCTGGGACTCCACAGCCTGTAGGACTTTGAACATTAAAGACTTCAGGGTTACTGTGCTTCTAAGCAAAGCCAGTGCAAAGAAGAGTCACGGAAGAGCACGACCCATTTTACACGTGGAGATCTTTACCTGTTTATACCTTCCTTGGTGTAGAAGATTGAATAGGTGAGGTTGTCGCCTTGAGGGTCAGATACAGGCGTCCGCCACGTCAGTCTGATGAAGCGAGTGGAGACGAGGGTGGCCACAACGTCCCGCGGGGCTGAAGGCAATGGTCCTGTTGTAGCTGGTGCTAGATGGTCATTAGTGGCACTGGTCAGTGAAGTGGGAGGTAATGTTGGGATGGCAACATCTTGTCATGTGCAAACATTGGGGAATATGAAGGGCAAACATCACCACGGTTTAAAAAAAGAAAACAGAAAAAAAAACACAAAAGAAATAAACAAAACCACGATGGGAAACAAAAGAAAATGAACACACACAAAAAAGGCCATTAAACTGAAGGCTGACATGCAGGCAAAGGTAACTACTGAAAACTAATGGGAAATATTAAAGGACACGTCACTGTCGAGCAAGCAGACCAAATCTCCATTGTAATGGAAGTGGCAAGGGAAAGGGAAGGGTGAAAACTGAGGATAAAATATGACCTTGCAAGAGGACATACCAGCAGCAAACAATATTTTCATTTCTTTGTAAACCAGATGTAATACCAAATGTTTACTGATAAAAAACCCCAACTTGCATTACGTATTCAAAAATACACCCAGACCCAATTTTCTACTTTATTTCATTAATATGCAGAATTTATACTATACTCAATCATAAAAAAAACTACAGACGGAATACACAAAATTCATTTAGGAAGTGCAAACTCATCCAGGTTGTGCCATTAAAGGCTGATGACAGCTCCCCCAGTACGCACTTTCTGAGCTGTTTGGGTTCTACTGCCACCCATGGTAAGATGTGGTGACCAAACTGGCATGGCACTAGAAATAGAGATTTTTTTCCTACCTTTCACTAAGGTCAGTTTTCTTTCCATCAGTGCTTTTCCTCCCTCTCGTAACATACATGACGTCATTTTACAAAGACACTAACAAGCAGAAACAACTCTTGCTTCATATTATACGATGACTTTACAAACTTTTTTGTGGTAAGTCATGTACATCTTCCTGTATTACTACTTTAAAGCTAGGATAAATCGCCGGGATTATTGCATTAAAGGGTTGGCAAGTTAACAGCGCAAGCTGTAACGTACAAATAGCTGTTCTCCAAATCCTATTAAAGCAATCCATCCAGTAAATCTAACAGTAATATTGTGAGCAGCTGGACCCCAATTACCACAGAGTATTACAGGAAACACAATTAGTAACAAAACCCTGAAGCTCAGGATACCCTGATTTTTTCTGGATTCCTAACTCTTTACCAAGCTTAAGCCACCCGACGACATTTTCCACCTGGGAGTCCATGTGGCCAAATACCTTTATTCACTTATTAATTACAGAAACTAACTAAAATGGCTCAGATTGTCCCCAGAAAGACTTCAGGACTAGTAGAGCTTTTGTTGAGAGCTGCAGCATCCCCACCCAATGTACTACTGGAATACATGGACCTGTCTCGATAGACAAGGAGAAAACTGCACCCAAAACCCCTGACTAACCCAGAAAGCGTTATCTGAACAACCAAACCTTCAGGCAGACACACTGAGGTCTCAGCTGCACTGAGACCATCTATCATCAGCAACAACCTGATTTTAAATCCTAAAAACACCTTGTCAACCAAAGCATCATCTCACACATAGGTCTTGACTTTGCAGAATTCTCATTTTTTCATTTCTATTTCCCAGGCAGCTACTGACAATGGTGGAAGAACAAAATATTTGTTTTTATCACACTTGCACAATGTAATAAAAGTACGTGGCCAGAATTATGAAATGTTTAACTGTTTCAAGTGAAACACCACTGTACACAATGCCTTGCAGACAAGGGTGTATTTCTTGAGAGCAACGACCACCACCAATGAGGCCCAGCTCCATGGGGACACTGGCAATGTCCTCCCTCCCTTCCTGTGTCACTGTGCCGGTTACCACTCCATCCCCTCTCCCACCCCCCCTCAAGCTCCCATTCACCTTTCATCTCCTCTCTCTGACAATGCCCATCCTGTCAACTGGGAAAGTTTTTCTCCCCCAACAACTACTGCTGTAAATACAATCACCAACTTAATTACATTTCAATTACGCGTTTCTTCTTCCTTTGATAAGAAAATCAAGACTTTTTACTTAATACCCGTTCCTTTACAGTACTCTGCAAGACTCCCAGAGCCAGGAACAAACATATTTTGGCACTGAAAATACAGATCACGGAAAGACAAGTACTCAAGAGTAACTTCTTAATTATCCTTTCCACACTGTAATAGCCACAGACCACAATTAAGTATTCTCCAGCACCCCCCTTCTCATCAATAGACTACACCATTCATTTTATGCTCATTGCAAAATCTAAGCTATTTTTATGTTCCCATAATTAGGTTTCTTACAGAAATGCACGTTTTAGCTCTTCTTCTGGACTCAGACAGGGCCTCTGTGCCCCGAGGGGGAACCTTGTCATTGCGGACTCCTCAGTACAGCCTGTGTCATTGCACAGCTTCACCCCTTCTTCTGTGGTACAGCAAATGCCAAGGGGCAGCAGCAGGGTCTCAGAGCAGAAAAGGATCTAGATAAAGCTATCAGCACTTACAGTTACTGCTCGAAGCCTACTCCAATCTAAAACATCACCATTTCTCAGAGCAGTGAGCACTGAAGTGTGCTGTGGATAACTTCTCGACACCAGTGCTGAATGACCCAGCAAGAGAGATGCTCTCCTACATCTGCTATTCATAAATCATAGAACCATAGAATGGTTCGGGTTGGAAGGGACCTCAAACATCACCCAGTTCCAACACCCTGCCCTGGGCAGGGAGACCTCCCACCAGACCAGGTTGCCCCAAGCCCCGTCCAACCTGGCCTTGAACACCTCCAGGGAGGGGGTAGCCACAGCTTCTCTGGGCAACCTGGGCCAGGGGCTCACCAGCCTCAGAGTGAAAAATTTCTTCCTAATACCTAATCTAAATCTCCCCTCTTCCAGTTTGAAACCATTACTCCTCATCTTATCAGCACATGCCCTTGTAAAAAGTCCCTCATCTTTCTTGTAGGCAATATAATATTTTTTATATATAACAAAATAGAGATTTGATAGTCAATGGCATCCTCAGCTGAAATGACCCGTGGATGGTAGATTTTAAGATCCTGAGGAAACTGAGGAAGGCATTTGGTGTAATCAAGACACTGAAGTACAGAAGAAACCTGAGCATGGTCAGAGGACGTGTGCAATCCCATGGACGGCTGCCCTTGCGGGCAATAGAGCCCAGGAGAGCTGGGTGACCTTCAGGGACAAACTCCTCCCCAGAATGATCCCTGAGACCAAAATGGCTAACCACACGAAATACAGGAACACCAGCCAGGCATGCAGACATGCAACTAGGAAAGCCTAATCCTGACTGGACGGGTGGCTGGTGGGGCGTGTGGAGCGCCAGCTGGCCCAGCAGGCATCCAGTGTTGTGGTGAATGGGGTGAAGACAAACCATCAGCCCAGGTAATGACCGACATTACCCAGGGCTTGATACTGGGACAGAGAGGGTTTCATATCTTCATCCGCGCCCTGGGTGAAGGGACAGAGATCACACGCAGCAGGTTTGCAGGTTATACCAGACCAGGGGGAGCAGTAGATGGACAGGCAGAGAGAGGGACCCGCCAGGCTGGAGCAGTGGGCTGGTGGGAACCTCAGGGTTCAACACTGACGAACGTGGAGCCCTGCATCATGGTCAGGGGATCTACCCAACAATCATCTCTCTCCTCCTAAATGACAATTCAAGTGGCAATTCAATATCACACTTAGGGTCCCAGTTACACCAGCCAAGCTCCTCCCGTGTTTAAATAATATCCTGTGTTAATAGTTCCCTTGGACCGGAGACTTACTGCCCCTATCTTGACTCCTTCGACATCATGTGTGCCCTGAGGACCAAGGTACGGTACTCGGCAAAACACATCCTGGGTGTCTGTAGCTTTCAGCATCTTTCCAGAGTGCCTGCTTGATTGACTTCCATTTCATTTCAGATTTCTGTTCAGTTTACACTTTAGTTGAATATTTTCCCCTTGCAGAGAGCTTTAATTTCCCACCCTTCTATTAACTAATTACATTAATATTATTTAAAACCATAAAACAGTTTGAAGAATAATCTGTAGGGAAGCTGTTACAAAAACAAACTTATGTTTTACAGCTGCATCAGTCAAACGCCTTCTGAAGCAGCATCTTCTGAACCACTCTGGTGAACTCTCTGATTGATTGCTTCACACATTTATTTAAACTACTTAACATATGAAGCGCCTCCATTTCTTAAAAAGAAAGTTAAGACATTTCATATCCAGCAGAACGGGCAGTTGCTAGTTCAGTACAGAAATTTCTTATAACCACCCTTTCAGCTGTTCATTTTCACTCAGGGACGACTGAAGATTAATTTCTCTGTGTTCTCTATGAACTTCCAAAGAACAAAACTCCAAAGAACAGTACCAGCTGCCACTCTGCAGTACCGCGGTTGTTTTTTAGAGCTGGGATACCTGTTCACACTCAAATGCAAACCACACATCTTCCATCACCTTACAGTAATACTTCGGTTTCTCATATGTGCCTTCGTAATATTGTCGGCTGATCTGCTTCAAATTACCCGCTCTTGACGCAAAAGCTATATCTTACCTAGCTTTAAAAATAATTCTATTTAGTTCAAATGTAATACAAATATTTTTTAAATAATTAAATTGAAACAAAATGCCAAAATTTCTCCAAGGAAAATTATTCCCCTGATAAATTTTTAAAATTTGTCTGCTTAATCTAAAACACATCCCACATACTCATGTATTTGTCTTCCTATATAATGAAAAAGATCCATCTATCGCTTAAGTGATCTGTACGCAGTGCTTGAAGAACCTGCAGGCAGCAAGATGGAAGAGTCTGGGAGAGCTGCCAAGATTCCCCAGATTAACAAAAACCCAGTTTTATCCTCGCCCAAGACTCTGACCCAGAAATATTCCTTCTGACAGCATTATAGGTAGATTGGTCAAACACAACAAAAAACTAGTGGTGTCTGAAAAATAAACCATGAAGCAAATAAAAGCACAAAGGACTTGTAAATCGTACAAGTAAGGTAAGCAATGAATAGGCAAGAAAACTCCCCCCCGAAAGCTGCAATTAAATACCAGCTTGGTAGCAATTTGGCACTGTTGATAGCTGTGGAATGTATTTAGAAGACAAGGTTATTTCCCTTCCTTTTTTCCCCATTCTTCCTCAAAACGCCTTGAGTGCCATTACAAACTGATTTGTACACAGCCGTGTGAGCAGAATGCTCAGCAGTGCCGAGCTGTGTTAATGAGTAATTACACTAAAATTAGTTTTAATGCCAATAAGGGAACAGCTTTATTACTTCAAGCTTTTAAGCATGGTGTAACAAGTAACATGCAAAACAAGTCTCTTCTTTCTAACAGATATTTCATCACTTTTTAAAAAGTAACTATACTCTGGACCATTCTTTGCAGGCCTATTCCTACACAGCTTCATGTTAATCTCATTTTTCAAAAAAAACTAAAATATGCATATTCAGCAAGTGTCAGGCTAAGATCATGGAAAAAGAAGGACGCTGTTGCACGCCAGGCATATATACAACAGATTTATCTTTCCAACCTCTGCTAATATATCAGTTTTTCTGAGCTTGTATTTTTCTAAGGGATCAGGAACAAGTCCTCATTCAATCTGGCATGACAAAAAGGCTCTACAGTCAAGATATCACACGTTGTCTTGAACAGCATTCGAAAGAAATCATTCGGCAAAACAGATGACACAAAATGAATCCCTCCTTAAACCGGGGCTCCACTGCAGTCCGGGGAGACCAAGGGTGAATAAATGTTGCTGAGAGGATACATTAAAACTGTTGCAATACAATTTCAATTCTGGATCAATAGACAAGGAAAGTCAGTTGATTTATCTGTCTGCATCTAACGAACTTAAAAGCTAATGAAAATAAGTTTAAAACGAAGTTAAGTAATTCAAGCAGTTCCTTTTCTGCTTTGGACAATAATTTTTCTAATGCTTATGTAGTAACCTGGGCCACAGAATGATGTCTGAACTACTAACAAATACAGATAACGTTCAGCTACTGAAACCTAGCCACTGCGCATCCGGTGCTCTGCCAACGGGATGAGGTAGGCAGAAAAAGGAGAAAGTGGGATTTTCTTAACTTTCCACTAGCAAATATTTTTACCCACCGTTCCTATACTTGATACGGGATTCCAACACGTAGTGTTGTGTATTTGGGCTGCAAATCCCCCTGGCCCAGCGCAAGAACAGATTCCCCCCGCTGTGTTTTGCAAACCGAAGGTGCCCAGCTCATTTTGCTGTGCAGAACGAAGAGGTGGGGACACATGTCTGGAGTTCTCAAGTCCCTTCTGCCAAGTTGCTCCTTCCAAGGGTTTCTTCTGAGCAGACATCACCTATTGCAACTATTTTATCAGAACGTTCTGGGGAGCACACAAACACCCGCAAGGAGCTGGACTCAAACAAACAAATAACCATCAGTGACTTCTATAACTGAGTCCTTCACCGGCAAAAGCACAATATTTTAATTTTAGCAACATTAGGCTGGTAAAGTTGAAGAAGCAAAAGCCATGAGTGCCTACCAGTTTGATACACTAATGTGGTCTTCAGCTTTTAATCATGCAGGAAAAATGACCCCCGCTATTAGCGTAATTCACTGTGGGGAGATAACAAACAATTTGAACGTGCATCCGTAGTGCTACTCTATCATCATCATTTCAGGATGCTGATGTGATCTTTTAAAAACAACTCTGTCAAACATGCCACACCTGAAAACTAGGCATTGAAATGCTCTATTTGTTAGCTAATGATTAGAAATATTTTCCATGTTGTCCAGCCCCTCCGGTTTAGATTTCCTTTTTCCTCCTTTTTTCCTCCTGTGGCACATTATTGGCATATTCACGGCTTCCTCCTGCTTTGGGCAATCACATTCCAATTATACCATCGGATATACTACACAAAGGAAAAGCGGAATAGGAATGTTATCTGCTTTGGCTTTGCTGCCCTTATCTGAGTGACCTGGGACCAGTCCAATTCCCAGTGCCTCGGCTCCCTCCTATGTATAACGAGGATGCCACTCCTACAACCTACCTCATGAAGGTAATATTGAAATGTATCAAATTAAGATGCATAAACATTTTAAGAACTATTTACTGGCCATATTTAGGCTATTCTTAGTCATATTTAACTGCTTGCAGAGTCATAGTCACAGTGCCTGTCACAGAACCACAGAATGGTTTGGGTTGGAAGGGACCTCAAAGATCATCCAGTCCCACCCCCTGCCCTGGGCAGGGACACCTCCCACCAGACCAGGTGGTTCCAAGCCCCATCCAGCCTGGCCTTGAACACCTCCAGGGATGGGGCAGCCATAGCTTTTCTGGGCAACCTGGGCCAGGGGCTCACTACCCTCACAGCAAAGAATTTCTTCCTCATACCTCATCTTAATCTTTCAGTGTAAAACCATTCCCCCTCATCCTATGGCTCCCCTCCCTGATCCAGAGTCCCTCCCCAGCTTTCCTGGAGCCCCTTTAGGGACTGGAACGCGGCTGTAAGGTCTCCCCGGAGCCTTCTCTTCTCCAGGCTGAACCCCCCCAACTCTCTCAGCCTGTCCTCACAGCGGAGGGGCTCCAGCCCTCCTGGCATCTCCAGGGCCTCCTCTGGCCCTGCTCCAACAGCTCCATGTCTTTCTGCTGTTGGTGGCCCAGCGCTGGAGGCAGCACTGCAGGGGGGACTCCCCAGAGCGGTGCAGAGGGGCAGAATCCACCCCCTTGCCCTGCTGCCCACGCTGCTGGGGATGCAGCCCAGGCTGCGGGGGGTTTCTGGGCTGCCAGCACATGTTGCCGGCTCATGTTGAGCTTCTCATCCACCAACACCCCCAAGTCCTTCTCCTCAGGGCTGGTCTCCAGCCATTCTCTGCCCAGTCTGGATTTGTGCTTGGGATTGTCCCAACCCACGTGCAGGTCCTTGCACTTGCCCTGTCAAATGAGAGTGTCAGGGATTTCTGAACTGTGGCTGAGGCTCCGTCTACATAGGAAGGCAGCAGGAGAGGAGGCACCAGAGGGTGCTGATTCTGAGAGCCCAGCTCCCACATTGTATGGACTCTGTAGGTTTCACTTTGGACTAGCCCTTACTGTGAACACCCAGCAGGGACCAGAGTGCATCTTCCAGTTCAGTTTCATTCCAAAGACATTGAGATACAAGACTACTCTGAGATGGAATATAATGGGTGAGGAGCAGGCATGGGTGGGAAATTTCATGAGAACTGTCCTGTTGGAAATGCAAACTTTCATGGAGAGGCACCCTCAGAGGACATAGATAATGCAGCAAGTGGAGAACAAGATGGACCTGGCCAGTGGGAAATATTTATAGGGACAACTGAGGAATCTGGGGCACCAGAGAGTGGTTAATATATACTATTGAAGAAGAAAAGAAAGTCCTCTTAGTAAGGACTTCAGAGAGGATTTTATAGCTTTTAAATGTAAATAAATCTTTGATTTCAGCAATAGAGACCTACTACAACTAAAAAAAGCAAATTACCATTTTGCTAAAAAACCTGTTGGAAAAAACATGACCTAGGACATTCAGATCTCTAAACACCTTTAATATTTTAACTGTATACCATAAGAAAAAATATCTCAGAGGTACCAATATGTTTAATTTTGACTTGGGGTATTCGGATAAAACTGTTTACTTGATAAATAATATTTTTCACATAAATCGCTCTTTAACTGATAAAGGTAAATTTAGTAAAGGTAATAAAGACTTTCAAACGTTTTTCTTACTTTTACCTAATGCACTGTTTTCCTAAACTTGAGCTTTAGTACAGGGTATCATTCCTCCTGCTTTGGAAAAGAAGGATTCAACTTGGATCAGGATTAAGACGCTGTGATACTTCAAAGAGTCGTAGTCAAAAAACATTGATTTTCTTTTGTATGCTTTCCCTCATAGTATTCAAAAGATACAGTGCTGTTTGCAATGTAATAAGCATGAAATAATAAAATGAGTAAGGCCATGCTATGCAACTGTCCTTTACAATTTTGCTTTCTCTCCTTTCCCCTCCCACCCCGTGTTTTTACTCATATCAAATTGTCATCCTTCTTCAATGCTTAATTCATAAATTTATGACAGAAGGGACATCATCCTGTTATTCCCAGTAGTTCCCTGCATGATACCATAACCAAAGAAAAACACGTTAACTGGCCCTAATAAGTTCTTACAGGACAAATGGTCACAAGGCTGAAGCTGGTACTTGGTCTCAATAGATCAGTTATAATAAGCAAATTACTTCCTTCCCCTGGAAAAACTAATTAAAAGAAATCTATCAGACTCCTAATTCTTCTATTAAGAGGTGCTTTGATGCAAAACTGAGAAAGTGAATAAACAGACATGGAAAGAAGAGTGTTTTAAACTAATTTCTGCTGTATATAATGAACATACATTTCCTGGATTTCCTAACGACAACCAGCAGCACCTCCATTTACCCGGTGGGAGACACAGATCTCCGTCTCCTTGACGTAACCGTAGAAAGACAACAAAATTTAATACTTCAGAGAAAATTCAAAATTATATCAATAGTTCCATAGAAAATTGCACTTCACGAGGTAATTTAAACTGCAGAACTCTGTGTGTGTCATTGTGCTAGATAAGGAGATTTGTCAGAAAAAAAAAATACCTGAGAAATTTAGGGCAACACCTACAAGGAAGCACAACTGAGGCCAGCTGGGCATAAAGCCTACTAACCTTGAAATTACTTCTACAATTAAGATTGCAGGAACCATTCAGAAACGCGAAGCACATCTGCCGAGGAAGTGACCCCAGAAAGGCGGCCTGGTGCCTGCAGGCCTGTAACAGCGGTGTACTACAGAGCAGGGACAACAGGCTCAAGAATTAAAACATACAAGGTTTTTATGCTTTATATTGCAGCGTTTTATGTGTTATTTGCTATGACTGACTGAAAATCCAATAGCAATGCTTACCATTGTGTATAAAAGACATCTGGTACCGAAACGAACAGAGAAATAGTAGAATTTTTGATAATGGTATTTTTCCAGTGACCTTTTTTTTTTTTTTTCACAGCATGTTCACATGGCAACAGTATCTTAGTGGCTCTTTGTTCCACCACTCCACCTGCCCAAAGAAACCTCCAAGTCACCAGCAATTTTCAACCCCGGGCACTTTTTCTATACATTTATACACTGGTCTTATTAAAGCCAATGCTTTTAACTTCTGTAGTACTTTAACTACTTTTGACTATAATACACAATCAACTACTGATGGGAAAACAAGGCGGTGTTGTCCAGGAGTTGATGTCTGCTGAAATGGAGAGATTCTCTTCTCCCACCCACCCCTCGCGTGCTGTAGAACTGGCTCTACTTCCATAGATCCAGACACAAAGCCCTGTATGGTCCTTACGGCCCGGAACCCAGAGCCAATTTGCCTTGTTAATCTAGAAAAAAGAGCGGACAGCTTCCTGTGCAGGCCACAAGAGCTGGAGGGACTGAAAGGGTATGAGAGACACCAGAACTGGTTCAAAGGAGGTGGCAGAACTAGACTTCCCTCTGGGGCTTGAAGAGCCATGAGATAGTCTCAACTGCCCATGACGCTGTTGCCTGAAGCCAAGAAGAGTCTGAGCGAGCTGCCCAAGGGGACACGGATGACATCCACCATGGTGTCACTGTCAGGGGACCCAGCCGGGCTACATGGAGCACCCAGCTCCAACTGCAGCATCTCCCACTCCTGCCCTGGGAGGTGGGCATTCATCTCAACCTATGGGGAAGCCACTTCAAGGAGCTAAACCTGGACACTATTATCATCTTTGCACTACTATAAAACTTCTTGCTGCTTTATCATCCCGAATCAACTAACTACTTTTTCACAAGCCAAGAATCATAGAATACTTAGGTTGGAAAAGACCTTTGAGAGGATCAAGTCCAACTGTAAATCTCCCTAGGTCGTCTCAAAGAAGGGAGAGGAGTGAGGACAAGAACCCGAGACAGCTCCTGGAATTGACTTTGTGCCCAGCAGACTTAAAAAACCAAATGCAATTCCCCCATCCTGAGGAACAGACCCTCCCCCAAACAAAAGCAACCGTCATTTTCTTCATAAAATCAAACGGAGATGCTTGCTTACTTATTTCTCCATGCTGAAAATTTTTTGCCTAAAGTAGACTGGCAAAATGTCCTTTTTTTTTTTTGCTTTAATTGCCTTAGCTTAATTTACATTACCACTGGGAATGAGAACTGTTATTTACTCTTCAGTCAACGCATTCTACTTGCAAAAAGCCCACCAAAAATACCTAACAAGCAAATGCATAACTAAAACCCACTGATTGAGATTTTTAAGCATTCATCTGGTTCGATATTCTAATGTAAAATGGACACTGACGGGCACTGAATAAATTGTGACTACATAAATATACTGATAAACACGTTCTGACCATGAGCCTTGTTTTTTAAAGGAAGTCATAAAATCCATTCCAATAAAGAACACTCCTCCCATTTTCATTTCACGATGAAATGCTTCAGTGTAGAGGAAACAATTTGATTTTTTCCTGTCTCCTAAAACAAGCATTAAAAAGGCAGGACAGCCCCACTGACGCACTCCAGGCAGCCCCTCCTACAGCCCCTGGCACAGCCCCACCGTTCACATCAGATACCGGAGTTTCAGGGGAGGATGTAAAGAAAAAAAGCCCCGCGTGCATTTTGATCATGAGACTCATGTGATAAAAAAGGAAAAAACATATCTCTACCTATCCCCGAGGATTTTAAAACTTAACTACTTTTAAAGAGATTTTGTTACTGGAAAGAAATTCAAACCATAACTACATATTGCAAAATGACGGATATAACAATCTTAAAACTCTGTAGTAAATATTTCATTTTTTACAAAGTTTTAAGTTTTTTATTAATGAGCACTCCTTGAGAAAAGAGAGTCAAAACCCCTAAACGAAACACACATATAAAACCCCAGGCAGTAAATACACACGTAAATGCCCCAAAAGAACCCTGTACATGTTATCCTCTTCATGTAAATATTCATAACTTGAGCTTTTATGTGGAACAAAAATCTCTCCAGAACAGCAGAGCCTGCAACGGTATGTTGTGATTTGACTTTAATAATAACAGGAAAGCAATAATTTTATTTCAAAAGCAAATGTGCTACATTTAAGCAAACCTCTTTATGGAATAGTTACTAATAGAAATACCGCGTATTTTTGGAAAGTGTTCGTTTTTACCGCAGGCATTTGCATATTTGAGGAGTTAGGCAAGATTGCTCCCTCAGGCTGAAGTTTCACTGGGACTCTGCCAATATCTGGTTTTATCACCTTGAGCAGATCCCTTCCCCATGCCTTCATGCCCACTCTCCCCAGTGCTTTTCCCAGTGCTGCCCAGTGCTCACCCAGCTTTTGCACACCCAGGGCGACAGGGCCACAGTTCTGCCCATTCTGTGAACGCTACAAATAACTAACAGTAAGAATTTCAACCAGCCTGATTTAGGACTAAATCACTGCTGTGACGCAGAGCAGTACCAATACACCGGTATCAGGACCAAACCACGCTACTTGACTATTTAAGGATGTGTTTTCTAAGAAAGACCACAGGGTAATTGCTCGCTTTCTCTCTTTTCTCAGTAACAGCCTAAACTGCAATAAATTAACCCATTCTTGAGGTGAGATTGCTAATCCACCAGCTGCAATTCCTCCTACTGTCCCACGCTCCTTCTTGTAAATAACTTTGATAACCTGTGATTTTAAACCAAAATATTTTATTTAAATGACCATAACGCTCCTCAAAGTTTCCTCTGGATAAAAAGTGCATCTTCCCATTGGGGCTATCTGCGGCTGACGCGTGCCATCCACAGGTGCCTGCAGTAGGCAGGATTTATCTGAATGTGAGCCTACAGAGTTGGTTTTCTCCGAGAAATAACTTGGAAGTGAAAAATAATTTCCCTGTGTATGGGGGCTGTTGACACTTTGAACAACTCCGCAGCAACAACTCTGGCAAGCTGAAGTTGCAGCAGATTAGACTGAACAAGCTGTTTGTATGTCAAAACAGAACTCATTTCTGCTAATCTCTCCAACATCGACTTATTTAACTACTTGTTTCTCATACGGATTTAGTGCAATCTATTTTTCTTTCATTTAGGTCGACACATACAATGATTATTTTTTTAAGGGAGAGAAGATGCCAAGCAAACCCCCCCTTTCCTCCTTCAGGCTGTAACCACATGTACAGCAACACTACTAGATGTGGTATTGGGGTTTTTTATATTAATTCCCACGTCATTTCTCTGTTGGAGACCATAGGCTTACCACTTCCAGCCTACCCCAGACCCACTGCTTCCATAGAAACTACATGAAGTATCAATCAGCATGTCTGGGGATTCATAGAAAGGACACCCAAGCCAATCCTACGAACTCTTAATTAAGATATTATACTCTCTATTTTTAAAGAGCTGGGTAATGTTCTTTTGCTTCTTCATATTTCTAATTCTAACAGAAATAGTAAACCCCATCTGCACTTTTAAAATATAGCTTCTTTCACTAGCAGAGAGCCTGGGAATCACAGCAGACAAGAGCTGAGGTTATTCCCTACGTGCACACAAGTAAAGTCTACAGCAACACATGCAACACTTTAAATGTGGATTGCTCTGGTCACTGACCGCTGTTAAAAACTCCTGACCAGCGAGATTAAAAAGCAGTTATACGTAAAACAGTGCTGAAGAAGAGAACGAGAGGGGACCCTGGCTCTAGTCCCAGGGTGAAACAGCCATTGCTGAGACCCAGTAGCCCCCATGAGCTCTGTGACTTGGACCCAGAAAAGCAGACCCAGGTACGACTTTCCTCCTCCTCCTTATTTTCCTTTAGCATCTTCAGCAATAAAGTGCCCACAGGAAAACCATGCAGAATCCATTCGTCTTTGGCTCCACAATTATTATGTTAATTTTTGGGGGGAATAGCGGGGAAACAACCAAGGAAAGAAGAAAATACCACACCAGGATATTTCCAGTGCAGTGAGAACTGTGACAATTTGCAGCTAGTTTCAGTACTGAATGCACATTTTAAAAAATGAAATTCATATTTATTTGTTAGATTTATTTGGTTTCCTTATGGTATAAACCCCATAAGCCTATTTAGGTTGTCTTGGCAAGACTGCTGGAAAAATACGTGACATCAGAAGTATAGAGACTCTCTTCCTAGATTCAGATATTCAGTTGTACGAATCTAATTACACATGCAACCAAACTGTAAACCAATCCTTTTTCTTTTTCTCCAAATGGCATTCAGTTGTCTCTGATATTACTGTATAATTTAGCAACTTTGAAATATAAGCAACCAATTAAGGCCATATCCACATGTTTGTTCCCTCCTTTGGTGCGAGACTGACAAAATCTGATCTTTTCCTTTACAACCTGACGCTAGGATCAATTACAAATTAAGGCTACTTCTGTCAATCTTCACAGCCCTGATTATGAATAATAAAGGCAGAGGAAATGCCTTCAGTAGTCGTGACAGATATCAAGCTAAAGTGACTCCTGCCATTATACTCTTCATCTAAACAACAAACAAACAAAACCCACTAAAACCAAACACCCATCGGGATACAATGAATGCATCCTAGACTGCTGATGGTCTTCACCCGGATTATTTTTATTTTCACCTCTAACACAGTCAGAGGAACAAGCAACCGTCAACTCAACAACTGTAGCCCGTCACACTGAATACATTCACTTTTGCTTGATAGCGTTTCAGAGCTTGGGTTCCCGGTAGTAACCACCGCTGGCAAGCTAGTAGCTAGTGAGGTAGGAACCAAGCTGATAGCAACAACAATTATGTAAAATATAAGAAGATAAACAGAAAATGAAATTGGTGGATTTGGTAAGTGATATTACAGTAAAGGTATTTGCTTTTATTAGCCTTTCTCGTGGCAAAGAGACTTTTATTGGACTGAGAAACTCTACTGGGAATTCAGGATGACCCAGAAGAGATGATATAAAACTGGAACTCAAAGCCTTTGATCCTGTTTCACAGTTGGTGTACAGACACATTCTAGATCATTCCACTTTTGCCGTTGTACAATAAATGTAGAATAAGTACAGATGAAGGGTAGAGAATATGTATTAATATCTCAAAATACAGTGAAGCTTTTTGCCACTACCACCTAATATATATACTGCTAACATACTACCACCGCTTTTCGCTGCCTCTACCTAATAATCCTGATGTATTATTCCTCTTTACAATGTGACATATAATTTCTTTAAACCCGAGTACCTTTTAACCATTAAATTCACTCATGAAAACTAAAAAGGTGATGCAGTCCAAGTGTTTCAAAGGAAAACCGCGTAAGCAGCAATCACAGGAACCCGTATTTGCACCAAGCAGACTTAAATTTCAGCCACGGTGCACACGATCTGATGGAACACCTTCGCGAGGCTTCGCATTTCTTTGCCAACTCAACTGTAAATACAGCCATAAAACAAGAAATGAAAACTAATAAGCACAATCAAAGCATCCTATCAATTTTGTTATGCCTTCCTGCAATTCACCACGCACTGGCAAACATTAATCTATTACTAATTTAATCTAAATTAGAGCAATTTATTTAAAGCGCATGCCAACTTTAAACATGAATAGTCTATTGAACGCAGAATATGAGATCTGTTTAGGTCCCAGTTTCATGAACTTAAAATTCAGGAACTTTGTGATCTGGTGTAGCTTAGTTTAATCAGCTGCACTTCTCAATAAGATTATATATAAGCGGGGGCCATAAAGAAGGAATAAATAAATAAAGGTAATTTTTTAAACAGGGCTTGAGTCAAGAAATGTAACTAACTGAACTAAACAGCTTTCTGGCAAGTTTGAACATCCATACAGTCACGCGAAACATAAATGCTGACTTTCACTAAGGAAGACTAGCTAAGTAATGTAAATTAAAATCAAGATTAAAATGAAAAAAGTCTTCCAGCATTAAAGAGGAGAACATACTGTTATGTTTACAGAAAATCAGCAACAAAGTGTACACAACCAGTAACAAAATAGAGCTTGGCTTTGGCTTTACAAAACACTGTTTAAAGTCAGTTTGCAATTTCAGATGCTGTTTATATTCCCAAAACACAACTTTCCAAGGGAGGCTTACAAGCTGTTCATCTCCCATTCCGAGGGAGCCATTTCGACATTCTAAGTCAGTGACTGAGGCAGCAAGTTTGGCAAATCTTTTGCCTACTTTAAACACAAGCAATGCCATCATTTTTTATAAGCTTCACTGTGCAACCAGTATTGAGGTCGTATTTGTTACATTCATTGCTTTTAGAGTTTTCGCAGAATTGTAGGATCTACAGCATTCTAGAACTCTTTCATTTAAAAAGATGAGCATTTCTGCATGCAAACCTTTTCGTAGATGTGAATCCATGTGTGCACACAGAAGGGCAGAGAGCTCATGTGCCGGGACAGTGGTGTACATGGAAACGACTTGAATTTTGTCATACAATAACTGCCACGAATAGTCTATTTTAAATGGCATATATCATATAGAAGATATTAGGCTCAAATATCACAGTCCCATAACCTTCTGTACTATTTTCTAAATTTAAGGGACAACTTTTGACATAAATTGTGATAGACACTGTATGAACATCATGTTTTAATGTGGCAAGTGGGTGCTTACATTAAGCAAAGCCACTGAGTCTGCTGAGTAAAAAACCCACATGGCCATATGTTGATATACGATAGACGAAAGCAGGGAGACTTCTCGAGGGCAGAGGAAATTCCCCTGCTAGTCTTCTCTCTAAAAATCCCCAGGGCAGTGGATTCTCCACCCTCCCCAGGAGAGCAGCTGGGATCTCTCCCATCTCAGCAGACTGTCGGGCCCAGCAGCGCTGGGTGCCCTTGCACAGACCTGCTCTCAGGGCTCTTCGCAATGTCCTGCTCCCCCGAGAGCCACCCTTCATTTATTGCGAGAACTTTTTCCTCTTTACAGAAAATTGGAATTCTTGGCTGCAAGGGTTTGCAGCCTTACTATTCAGTTTTCATCTACAAATCATTTCTTCTCTGGTGGACACCAAGACTTTTGAAAGCCACTCATGTAAACCACAGCGACCTCTTCTGATTTTCCTTGCATTAAGACAAGTAAAATTGTATTACACAAAACAAATGTGAAGACACTTTTGTTTGAGCGAAGAAACAGAACAGTCTTCAGGAAGGACACGCAGCAGAGTCCTCCTCTTTTATTCAATGGACTGTTTTTTCATCTTGCTCTGACATTTCATCCACAATGCCCTGCATTTTTTTCACGTTTCAGACAACTCCATAGAATTCCATGGACTGAGAAAAATATTTAAGGCATTACCTTGACAACACCACTATAAATGTTCTTGATTCGCAGTATGTGACTGCATACAAAATGCTCTTAAAAATCACCTCTCTAAGATGTGAGAGGGCCTGAGAGATGACATTTGACATCTGTGAAATCATCCAAAATAGGTCCTGAAATAACATGTGAGTTGTCTGCCTCCGGGTTTGAACCAGATCAAGGGTAGAAGTTAAATTTATGTAAATTTTTACATATGGAAATACCCAAAAGTGCAGCCGAGTTTTTCAAATCAGAGCACAAGCCAGTCAGTGCCAACTTTTGGATTTCTTTCAGCAGAAGCCAAAATTTGTCAAAAAGAAATCATATTTGCCTCCTACAACAGAATAACAGAACTTACAGATATGGAAAACACAGAGTATTTCCTATCTCTTGATTTAAATAAGGCTTTTGACACTGCCTCGCATGACATTTTCAAAACCAAGCAAATACGTTCCAGATGAGGCTACTACAAGAGTGGATTCATAACCGGCTGGAAAATCACACTCAGAATAATTCTCAGTGCTTCAGTACCAGAAGGAAAGGGGATATTGAACTGGGGTGTACAGGAAGGTATGCGGAGTTCCGTATGATTCAATATATTTTTCTAAACAACCCAGATGGTAGAATAGAGCAAATGCCGGTAAGGTTTAAATGAATGCAAAGTCAGGGGGGCTGCAAGCGCCCCAAAGGGCACATTTAGAATTTCAGAGCATGTTGTCAAAGTGGAGCCACAGCCTGCAAAAAGCCACGGTTCGGCACTCTGCAAGTTAAGCACAAAGGGTCCAAGGTTTGCCTAACAAGAAATTGAAAATCCAATTATAGCTGGAATTTTTTTTTGATGTGCGTCAGTCTAGGGGAGCTGAAAGAGCTTCTACGAGTGGAATCTGACCCGCTGAGATCTCTGAGTCTGTCAGACTGAAGCAACCTCAAACAATCGAATACAGCTCATGGTACAGAAATGCCAGGTTTTCGGCACAATCTTAGCTGAAATGGGCTGACTCCAAAAAACCTTGAGTGGACTTCTGATGTTCTTCTCCCCCCTGCGCGTCAGGGAAGCCCCCACCGTGCCTTGCCCTACTCTACCAGGACTCCTGGCCCAGGCTTGAGAGAGCTCATGGCCAAACGCTGGCAGAGAAGTATCAACATAAAATGGAATTACTCATACAGCAATGGTCTTGGACAGAATTCAATTACACAATAGCACCAATTTAGGTCAATAAATGATGTCTTTAAAACTCTCTCAGAATTAGGATTCATATAAGGCAGTGGAGGAATTAATATCACACAGTGCAACTGAAATGGTGTTATACTTTAATCAAATTTCGTTTGTAATGTCAAACTGTGCCGAAATACCAGACATTTATGTTTCTCCTAAGGAGATCAGCAGGGAAATGCATACCACAAAATTGTCATAATTTGACTATTACATTAATATTATATACAAAGAGATAAATGGGGTCCATTCACACCTCTCAGACCGACAGTTTTTCTGAATCATGGAATACTAGTCGTTAGGAGGGATCTCAGGAGTTCACCTGCACAACCCCTCGATCAGAGCAGAGCCACCAGGTGCTCAGGGTCTAGGTGTGTCTTGACTATCTCCAAGAGCAGATTTCACAACCTCCCTGAGCAGCCTGTTCTGACTGCAACTACCCTGACTGTGAAACTCTTTTCTCTTATCTGATCGGAAGTTCCCTTTTTGCAGTCTCTTCCTGTTTCCTCCACTTGCTCTATGCCCTCCATCACCTGGTTGAGCAGTGAGATGTTGTTAGGCTTCCATTCTTCAGGATTAATCAAACTCATTTCTCCCAGAGTCACTTCTGAGTACACCTCAGTACATCCCGTGCTCCCTAATTATCTTGGTGGTTCTCCACTGGGGCTCCAGTACGCCAACGTCTTTTGTGTAAAACTACCCTAATGTGGTCTCACCACTGCCAAGAAGAGGGAAACAATCACATCCCTTGACGTCCTGCCTATCCCATCAAATCCTTTTCTGCAAAGCTTACTCTCTTAGTCGGCGGCCAGCCCCTACCACTGTGTGGAGTCATTCTGGCTCCACGTTTGTCAGTGTTAAACTCTGAGGTTCCCACCAGCCCCCTCCTCCAGCCTGGCGGGTCCCTCTCTCTGCCTGTCCATCTACTGCTCCTCCCAGTTGGGTATAACCTGCAAACCTGCTTCATGTGACCTCTGTCCCTTCACTCAGGGCACGGATGAAGATACGAAACCCTCTCTGTCCCAGTATCAAGCCCTGGGTAATGCCAGTCATTGCCTGGGCTGCCGATTCGTCTTCATCCCATTCACCACGACGCTGGGGGTCTGCTGGGCCAGCCGACGCTCCACACACCCCACCAGCCACCCATCCAGTCTGTATTTCCCCAGTTCAGCTGCAGGGATACTACTGGAGATGGTGTCAAAGGCCTTGCTAAAGGCAAAGTAAATAATATTGACTTCTCTCCTTTCCTCTCGACCACAGGGCCAACCATTTAATCTTAGAAGGCTACTGGGATAGTTGGGCACAATTTGCCCTTGGTAAATCCATGCCGGATTTTCCCAGTCATCATCATCTCTTTCATGTACCCATAACATGGCTTCCAGGGGGATCTGCTCCATAACCTTCCCTGGGAATGGTTCCAGCTCCAGCTGAGCTTTGTCTTTCCTAGTTCCATCCCCACACATCCAGACAATATTCCTCACTTTTCTGCCTTTGCTTCCAACTTCTGTGTACTTTCTTTTTGTGTTTGAGCTCAGTTAGGAGTTCCTTCTTTATCCCTTCTGGTCTTCTCGACACGCATGCTCAAACTTCTGCACTTTGGAATAAACCATTCTTGTGCTTTGAGAAGACTGTCCTTCAGGATCAAATGGTTTACCTCTTGCCCATCAACACAATCTCCCATGGGAACCTGACAGAAAGATCCCTGCACAAGTCAAAATCTCCTGTCATCTCCAAGGCTGTAATTCTGCTAGTTGTTTTGCTCAGTTCTCCTAGAAGTCTAAATTCAAGTTGCTAAATTCACTGCTGCCAAGGCTGCTCTGACCTTTGAATCTCTGATCATTCCTTTTTTGTTCCTGAATTGCAGGTCCAACACGCCACCTCTGCTAGTCATCTGGACACACAGAACCTGTGTCAAGAAATTCTCTTCAGCCTACTCCAGAAACCCAGTATATTACCTGCCGCACCACCAAGCTGCCATTCCAGCACATACCAGATGGTTAAAAAAGCCATATAAATACCAGGGCATGCAATCTCCAGTTGTGCAAAGAAGGCTTCGTCTACTTCTTCCCCATGATTAGCTGGTCTCTAGCAGACACGGACTGCAATGATGCCCTTCCATCCTGTGATCCTTAGGCATAAGCTCTCAGCTGGCTCATCACCCTCTCCAAGGCAAAGCTGCGTGCATTTGAGTCAGCCCACAGCGTACAGCACAACCCTCTTCCTGGCTTCCCCACCCCATCCTTCTAAAAGAGCCTGCATCCATCCCTTGGAGCTATCCTGAAACACCTCTGCAATCCCAAGGGCTTCACACACAGACACACATACACACAGACTTCCAATTCCTCCTCCTTGTTTCCCATGCTGGTAATATTTATTCACATGCAGGACATCCTTTCTTGGATATAAACTATTTTTCATGAAAAATTTAAGTTCAACGAAATGGACAGTTCCACTACAAAAAATCTTGACTACTGGATACCAGCAGCGTCTTCAATTCATTCACTTCAGAATCTCACTCCTTATACAACTCACAAGGATGGCACAGAACAGCAAACGCTAACTTTTGCGGTATAAAAGTACAAAAATCACACAGTATACCACACTTACTTTGGAATTCTGAAGGTGATACAGTGCATCTCAAATAATGTTTTGAAATTGTTCTTTAAATAACGTGGCATATTTGTTTACAGTCTATGATTTTTCTTTAAACAGCATTTAATATTTTTTTTTTTGGTGCCTGAGTACTTGTCAAATGCCTATCACATAGGGGTGACAGGGAACCATCTGCCTTCCCCCCAAAGGCACCTCCTTTTACTCATCACCACCTGTTCTTTTTTCAGTCCCCAAATGGCAATCCCGCACCATGCCAGATCCACTGGCAAAGGCCAGGTTACAGGGCCTGGCTCAATTCTTCAGTCTTGTCCCTAGCATTTAACCTCCACAAAGAAAACCTAAATGTACCCATTACTAAGGTTTTCACAGACCACACAAAATAAGGGTGTAAGAACAATTACAAGAAATAGCTTTGTTATTAACTAGGTGTATTGGTACGTCTGATCCATTATTGAGATGGTCAGAGGCTGACCCATCAGGATCTAATTGTAAGTAGGAGAGGCTGGGGTTGTCTAAAAAAGGAGGGGCAGAGATATTGAGATTGTTGAGAAAGTCATTCCCAAGGCAGGACTAAGTTTCTTCCTTCTCACTGGGATTGGCAGGAGTCCTCCGTGATGGCATTTGCAGGACCTAAGAAAAGCCCATCTGTCACTTAATGAATGAGGCAGAGAGAGGAGCACTGAGACTGCAAACGCTGGCAGAGGGCAAATGCAGAGGAATGCAGTCACTGAGGTACTTCCCTTTCTGTAGGTACTTCTTAAATTCCCCCTAAGAGGCAAACCAGGCAGCAGAGCCCAACTCTGCTGAAATTCCCAAAGGTATCTAGTCTCCTGGGGAAGGACACTATCCGAGAGACAGGGACAGGATTTCCAATCTCAACGTATTCTGAAAGCAGATACGATGCTTTCCAATCCTCTTGCAAAACTCTATGCCTGAGGGGAAGTACAGGGGATACTGGTGGAAGAGTATTTCGCTCAGACCACTTACCTGAACCCTACTCCTTCTCCTCCCTCTTTCAACCTTCTCAATTACAAACAGTTGTCCTAAAATCTCTTCTCTCCATGCCACAATTCTCTTCTATATATTGCAGAAAATGCAAAAGTTATGGAATCTGTACAGCCAATCCATTTTCAAGTACAGTCATCTTTTCTAAACTCATTAATGGAGAATTGCAGAATTTGAAAATAAAAAAGCCACTCCAATAAGCCTTCAAATTGCCCTTTTTTAGCTAGTAAATTTTTTGCTTTAATATTTTCCACAAATTACTTTCACATCTATCGCAAGCTTTTCAGAATTAACCTCAAATAAGACCAACCCAAAAGAAACTTAAGTCTGATCAACAATTATATTAAGCTTATTCTAGCAGATGAGAGTCTGCATTTATACTGGTCTGTGTGGCTACACACAACATACACTCACATACATTCATGCACCAAAACTGTCAGTGTGCAGAAGACAAGGTGGATCACCAAACTACTGCTTCCTGCGACGGCAGAAATCAATGTCCAAATACAGGAGGCTTTTGTTGTAGCAGATAATCACTTTGCATACTTTACGCCTATTGTATTTAAAAATTATGCTACCTTCTAAGACCGAAGAAAAGACAGCTGTGGTATTTTACTTTCAGACCATTCAAACACCTTTAGAGTAGACCTCAGTAAAGCTGTGGGTGAGGCAGCAATGTTCGAGGCGGCAAAACCCAACACACTGGAGGAATTCCATATGAAGAGTTTACATTGAACCAAGTTACTGTACAAACGAGACAACTAAGTTCTGATCTAATATTCAAAGTGCAAGCAGTTTTAGTGGTTTATTTCTATTCAACCTTTCTCAGCACATCTCCCTCAAAGTCTGAGCAACTCGCCCTTTTCCAACTACTCAAACTCATCTTGATGGCAGCCAACTACCCCTTCCTCTTTGTCAACTATACCACAATCAGTGCTGGAAGTCCATTAACAGATGCCCACAAAATAGTCTTGCTCCATTTCTTCAACATTGGCCCAATAAAGAATACTTGTGGCCTGTCTGAGGAACTGCATAAGGCTTCTACTTTCCAATATAGATTTAACTTATTAAGGATCAATTCGATATGTTAAGCAAAAGGGCTAAAGGGAAATAGTTTGTAAATAGCCAGATGTTTGCCAATTCCATTTAGGAAGGAGAAAGCAGAGAACAGCAAGGGAAGGGACAAAGTGCTAACTGGGAAGTACAACTTTGATGAACACTTCAATCAACTTTTCAAATTGGCAAAGTAGGCATTTCTCATCATCAGGTATGAATTTAAAAAAACCCCACCTTTCTGTATTAATGACTGAAGTGTTCAGAATAGTTTCTGGTCAAATTATGTTTTCAATTTTCTTATCAAGGTACCTGTCATGAAAGAACAACTATATACGATACCTTCACCCTCTTTCCCTGAATATTGTTTCCTTCTTTGCCATTCATATGTTGTGAGAGGGTATAAAAATAAGATAACAAATATCTGTATTTTCTCCAATTGTGTATATTATATCAGTTTTCATATATTACAACTGAGTAAGACACAGCACGTTCATTCCTAGTCGCAGTACTTGTTACGCCACTACTCAACAACAACAAAAAAACCCGATGCGCTTTCAGTGATGTACCGTGTGGTTATCTCTACTGTTGGAAAACAACTAAAATGCATCAGTGTTACACAGGGAGTGCATTGTTAAAAACACTGCAGGCCATGTAACAGAATGATACAACTTCGGGGGTGCATCTTTACACCCAAAATGAGACTCCACCAACACTTCATCCACAATCCTTTGGCAGCATGCAAAAGAAAAAGGACAGCATTATAACGCAAAGTCCTTCAGCAGAAGAGGACAGGTTGCCAGAACAGAACAGGAAGGAGAAACCACTGGGCAAACAACAGGGAGGGAAAGGAAGAAGAGTGAGACCACAGGAACTAAAATAACAACAGTAATAGTAATTTATATACCAGTCCTGGGAACTGGGTGAAAGTACAAACTTAAGCAGGGCTTCAAAACCCAAGTACATTAATTATTCAGTATTTTTCAAACGTGGAAGATATGGAATAATGCTTCCACTTGGAAGATTTGGAAACTACTCAGGTGATTCGTGCATATAGGAGAAATAATTTTACTTTTAATAATTTTTCTGGCAACCTGATAAGAGTAGGCCGTTGCTGGATCCAGGCGCCTAACACTACTGGGAGGCTGGAATCCCACGGCTCTATAGTATTCAAGCTACTGAATCCAGTAGAGGGCACCTTTCATTCCCCAAATAACTGGGGAAAGTACACGCATCTCTTCAGCCAGCAATGACACGTACCCATATCCAAACGAGAATTCAGAAGTTACAAGTGCACAACTACTCTACAAAGAGAAACGAAAAGGAAAATCTCTCTCTCTATGGCACGCTCATAACAGTTTGTACGTTGAACGCCAAAACCAGGTCTAGCAGACTCACACCTGTTAAAATTCCAAGTGTGAAGTTACATCATGCCTCTGACTTACAGAAGACTGTTTCTCCTAAATCCTTTCCATCCAAATAAAAAAGAAATTAGAATTTTGAAACAATGTCAAGCAATAACCCAAAAAGACAGGCAACACAAAAGCCCCCGAAAGTGCACAATTAATATTTTCTTGTCTGACTTGTCTCTCCCGTCATCCCCCTTACTATTAATTTTCTTCCTTGTGCTCTTAGAAATTATTTTTAAGAACTGTGTGACCTGAAAGAGCAAAACAAGCCGATGCCTTAGCAACAGTATTTGTACTACCTTTTTCCTAGAAGACAATAGGGCTTTAATCGTAACAGCAATTATTCTCTTTTAACATCCAAAATACGCAATGCAAGAGATTGCAAGGAGGTGAGCATTGTTAGTAATTCCACTGACTGGAGCACAATAACGAGTATTTATCTTAAACTGCAGCTGTAACTCAAAAATTTTTTGCAGTCACAGTTTGCAGAAATGACAAAGCTTGCTACTTTTTAAACTAATAACAGAAAAAAGCTTCTGACACTGGAATGACTTCGGTGTAAAATACTTCACTTGTGGTGTGCTCCATAAGCACTTATTTTTCAGTTTTGTAATTTCAGTGATGGTTTTCATTTCGGCTATCCTGTTATTTTTTCAAAATCTCAGCATGCAACAGTATTTCAAGTTTCTGGGTATGGTTTATTATTGCACTAAATATTTAAAAAATATTTTCCAAAATGCAGTGAATACAATAGATTTCCTGAAATTCTCCTAAGTAACTTGAAGTGTACAGAAGATGACACTGAATCACTCACATGATTTAAAAAACCCACCCTACTCTAGCTGAGTTATAACTGCGGAAAAGAGACCTGTGGAATAGGTCCCGTGAAATTGTTCCTCCCCGTCTTTCGGCAGCACTCTACTGTGACAATTTGTCTTACCGAGGTCAAGTATTATCAGCTGGGCTCCAGCCTGCGCATTTCCAACATCATTTTCTGCAATGCACTGATAGAATCCTTCATCTGATTTCACCAGACCCAAAACTTGCAGATTATGTTCTTTCTGAAGAGCAAAGGAAAAACACAACACTTAAAAAAGGGTTGCAATTGCAAAAACAATGGCATTATCATGGCACATTACTATGACAGGAGAAACCTCTGAACAGTAACATGGAAAAGCATATTTGGAGTTCCCGTCAGATTTCATCTGTCTTGCACTGAATTCTCAAATTATATGGTATCAAAAAGCAGCAGAAGCTCTTACTAATGGCTATCATTTTCTAGCATCACATATCACTGGCAAGTCATAACACTTCCACAGCCACTTCTACGATATTTTAAGCACTGCATGTAACTGCATGGCTCCCTGTTACAACCCTACAACCTCAGCTATACCCAATTATACAACCATTAAGCTCTCAACTATGTTTCAATAATGACTTTCACTACATCTAAAATTTCCCTCCAGAAGTACCACTCCGCCAAAATTCATGATCCACAACTCAGCTATATTTATATTTAAACTCCTGTTTGAAATTGTGATTTTATAGAATTATGGAATAGTTTGGGTTGGAAGGGACCTTTAAAAGCCATCTAGTCCAACCCTCTGCAATGGGCAGGGACATCTTCAACTCGATTGGATCACTCTGAGCCCCGTCCAACCTGACCTTCAATGTTTCCAGGGATGGGGCATTTTCACTGATCACAGATGACTGCAGAAAACACAGTGAGTCAGTGTCCACAGGTTCAACCAACAAAGTGTGGTTTTATCATCATGTGTGTATGTGTGTCTCTCTCATGGAAAATCCAGATTATAAAAAAATAGGTTCATACAATATAAGCAACATGCCTTAGCATTTCAGTAAAATGACTGAATTACAGAGCGTTTAAGGTTTCAAAAACCATTTCTCTTCCAGGCCCAAAAGATCAATAGTACGAAAAGAGGAAGCTGGTCCTATAGAAGAACCCTAGCTTTCACGCCTATGTGTTAGAGGACCAACAGACAGGTCAACAGCTTAAAAAATCTGCAGAACAGACAATATACTTACAACAATTTTGAAGTAGTCACTTGGGATCACCACGTCTCCATTCTTGACCCATTTCACAGTTGGAGTAGGTTTTCCGGTCACCTCACACTCAAACACAATGTCCATAGATTCATGAGCATAAATATTTGCAGGCCGCTTCAGGAATTCAGGAGGAGCTTCAAATAAAATGGAGGAAAGACAAAAGATGGTGTTAGCGTCCACAAAAACACATCAGTTGTGCTCCTACACAAAACTACAGTAAGATTCAACACAGAAAGATGGTTTCTAGAACAAACAGTAGCAATGTTGGCAGAAATTTTCAGATCGGGGTTTGACAGAAGCTGACACAAGCTCTGTGTTATTCCAAAATTACATTTGGGTCAGTTAAACAGCCAGCCATTTTAATTTGAAATGACCTCCTGAGAACACATGAAAGAAGAAATCGAACCGAGATATATAAAGTGTGAAGTTAAAAGGTATTTTAAAACCAAGAGACAGAGATGCCATTTGGAAAAAATTATTTCCGTGGCTGAAGGACACATTGCAGTCGCTTATCTGCCGCAGGCATGCTGCTGCATGCTAAAGAGCCCCCAGCAGGCAGTGGATTCAGACATCATTCACACCCTTCCTTCAGAAACTCACAATTCATCTGAGCAGATCATTTAGTGCTCCATTGTGCAACAGTTTTACACCCCTTTCCCAAATCAAGAAGCTTGTGGGATAAGCTCCCAGCCAGACAATCAAAGTTACACAAAAGCCTTCACCCCCTCCTGCAGCAAAGTTTCTTCATTTGCAAAATGGAAAGATTGCAAGTTAGATTTGAAATAAAAAAAAATAAATCGTGCCACGCTGCAAATGGCTGTCTGTAACTTGTTCAGTAATCTGCACCTCGGTGCACAGCAAGGCCAGCTGGGGCTCCATACAACGCAGAAGAGGGCAGCCAGGCTACGCTCTGTAAGGGGACAGCAGCAGCAATTTATTTATTCAGGTAAAATCCTTCAGTTGATACAACAGAGGTTTTTCAGGGAGTTTTTTTGAACCCAATACTTAAATCAGTAGGTGAATAAAAGCTAAAACTATATTAAAAATTACTTTTAGAAATGAATGGATACAAAAGTAAGATGAAAGTTTCCTAGGGTGCCATTGCCTTCTGTTTCTGTGCAGAAATTCAGCTATCAAATAGATAGTGCTGTATCATCCAAAGATGTTCTCCTCTGGTTTGCGGAAGCCCAAGAAACACTATGTGCAGGACTACACACGTCCCTTGTATCATACCGACGATGTATTACAAATGTGTATGACGAAAGATGGTTATTGCGTAACACAGTAAACCAGAGAGGTTCTTCACATTTAAGACATGTACCAAAGTCTCTGGGCCTTGGCTGACTTTTTACATGTCCTTAGGTACTCAGAGTAAGACTGATTAAATTAAAGATATTTAAAATCCATAAAAATTCAGCGATACAGAATTTTTTGGTAATACAAGCCCCAAAGTCTCCAATGCGCAGGCATGTTAAAAATCTTCTCTGAACAAATGTGCCACCAAGAAGCATCCAGCAGTGTACAAGGGCTCGCAGCTCCTTTGGCTTCGTGGCAGAAAGAGCTGCTGTTGCACATATAATTTGAATATCATCTATTATATGAAGAACATTCACCTATTTATTTGTTTTTACTTCACTCGCAGACATAAGGGTGATTTGCTTACTTATGTTGTCAGATCTGACTGTTCGAGTTCCAGGAAAGTCAAAAGTGGCCTTCTGCCCTTTAATATTTATCAAAGAAAGTCAACATGGAAGGGCTACAGAGTTTAGGCAAACATTTTACATGCTTCACCTATCAATGGGATTTATTTCATGCTAGGGAATAAGGAGTACTAGATCATGTTTTACTTCTTCCTATGAAATGACTGTAAAGGTTTGTAGGTGGATTTAATACTTTTAAAAATAGATCGCTGGAGACAAGCAGTTCTCCAAAATAACCTCAAGTTTTGCATTATAAATGAAGTAAGAGAACATTAACATATGGAAATATTTATTTATAGAGTAAGAAGATGGCTTAACTCTCAGATGAACATGTTAAACCTATAGCAGAAACCAGATAAAGATGCACGTATATATTCACTGCTCAAACTCTCTCACATAGGAGCCAAAATCTAGATGGGTCTGAGTCCAGTTGCCTATGACTTCAGACATCCATTTCATATAATCACTTCCATACATTTACCAAAAACGCCATAAACTCCACCTTAAAATGATTTAGATATTTTTGTACTTACTATCTGTATCAGATGGCTGTTATAACCATATATAACTCTGACATTTGAAAACTGTCTTCTGAATTTATTTCTCGCCAAATTACTTATTCTTTATGAAAACAGTGCCTTTTATTTTAAACTTTTATTCTTCCCTGGCATTTATCCTTGGCATTTTTATTTCTTGTGAGCTGCACTACTTCTCAACTCCCTTGCCACGTCCTAGCCTTTATTTTGGCAGGCTCAACAAGTTGTGTTTGCTTAGTGCTGGTACGACAAGTCACCCACAGCCTTCTTGCAGACCCTCTCTATTTGCTCTAGTCTGAATTAATCTTTGGAGCCCATAGAGTTTCAATTATTTGCATGCAATTTCAGATGTGTCTCCCCAGTGACTTGAAAAACGGCACAAATACAGTGTTACCACTACAGCAAATATCCTGCCCAATTCATTCTACCTTTCCTAGATGCATCATACTGATGTCAGCCTGTGACAGCTCATCGCTCTCTCATCATTAGCCATTTTTAAATAATGAGTAATTTTGTTCCAGTCTGCTTGATCAATAGTTTATGTTCTCATTTCCTTTCAATCTCTTTCTCTATATCTATACAGACATAGACGCATCGATTCTTGAAGTGCTTACATAGTTGAAAAAAAAAAGGGGAGATAAAAATTGGAAACATGAAAAGTTAGTTTTTCCATGAATGTACAATTATCCTATTTTCATAGTGTTTGTTACGGGCTAAGATTTAATTCCTTAGCCATATATTACACTTATTACAGGAATCCTAATAAACAAAGTCAATAACATTCAAAAGCACAAAACTTGTGTAAAAGAATTAATCTGATGACCTCAGAATAGATGCAAATTGCTGTACTGAGTAGTCACACTGTGAAACTCAAGGGTGAGAAAAGGGATATATCAGAGAAGTTCAATAAAATCACAAGCAGTTCTTAACATGAAAAATAGCTGCTCTGTGTTCAAGACTGACATTGCCAAAGTTTGTTACTTTATCAAAAGAAGTATTATGATACAATTTGCTTTCAATTAAACCACATTTTTATCCAGTTTTCCATTTACTTCTAAGTATTTCATGGTTATCTCTTTCAAAAGCGTACTTAGACACTCTTTCATTTTGGAAATGATGAGTATACACATCACAGAGGAGACACATAAGACCCTCCCTCGAGAAGAGCAGCACCAGAAAGGCCAAGTCCCTACTCCTGGGCATAGGCACGTTGTGTGCCCAGCACAGACTATGATGGGAGGATCCTATCACAAAGCCTTGGAGACTGATGTCTACAGTGGTATTCCGCATATTTTCCTCTTGGAATATGTTGCCAGCAGTTTAGACTTCCCGCAACATTCACCTTTTAGGTAAGAGGCTTCATGATAACCAGGAGGTTTTATAAGCAACGCCACAACTGAACCAGAGCAGGAAGAGCAGCAGGAGATTGGGAATGGCCATCGCTAACCTGAAAGGCTGAGAGATGAGTGGAGGGTGAGGAGGAAGGAGGAGCACCATAAGGGAACTGAGGGACCATCACATCTGAAAGAAAACTAGCACGAAGTAAAGTTTTGGGATTATTTCTGTTTCTCCACTAGTGTTTCACTTGTAATAAAGACATTTGGAAAGTACTCAAATATCTTTAGCAACTGACTTTGCTTTAACTTGGGGCATCATCCACAAGCAGGCACTAACACTGAATCATAATATTCAATATTTTTTGGCCACAAAAATGAAAGTTGAACTTGATATCCTACTACCTGCTCTCAAATATTTTTGATTTAGAAGATTAAGAATTTGAAACACGTTATTTTTTCAAATTGACTTTGCCTTTCTGGCTTTTGGGGCAAACGTCAAGCTGCTTACAAAGAATAATAATATGAGAAGTGCTCACTTTATTATAATTTACTTTCCAGTTAATGAATTAAAATATTATTTTAAAATACACTTTTATCATTTAACTATGTCAATGTTTAGCATTCACAGAGATTAACACAATGCAAGTACAGATGTTTGTGGTAGAGAAGTTAAATTGATAACCAGAGAGCAAATGAACCAATTACCATATAAAATAAGATTTGTAATAGAAGATTATGTGTTCCGTTACCAAACAGACAATTAAACTTCAAAGACAACTTGGCAGATCAACACACTCTTCTATCCCTCTTAATGTTAGCACGCAAATAGCAGCTATTTAAATTGCAAGATGCTTCCACAGAATTTCACATGCACTGTAGTACCCTTATAGATTCCCTATACGAGAGTATCTTCCATCCTTCTGTAGATTTAAAAGACAAAATATTTTGATCACAGCGGCGATCAAAAAAAGAGAAGAAAAACCCAACAATCTATGTCAACAGTTGATTCAAACTTCTAAGCTAAATCCCTGTAAAGGTGAAATAATTTGAGAAATAATAGGCTTCTTTAAGCCAACGGCTGTACAATGATGGGAAGAGCTGAGGAACTGCATTTAATGCCAAAGGAACTGCACCCAAGTTAAGTGGAAACGGAAAAGGATGCTGGGTGTGGATCCCATTCCACAAAGAAGGTGATCAGAAGGAAACAGAAACCAATTGCCCCAACTCTCTGCTCCTCCAACTCTCCAGGGATAAGAGTGGCAAAAGGCAGCACACTGCCATAGAGGCAATGCACGCTGCCACAGAGCACTGAACTCTGCTCTTCTTCCTTGTGCACCAGCACGATCCAGCACGGCCAATTCACAAAGAAAAACATTGGCTTAGGATCCATATTGTCTTTTTAAATGCCCAAGGATTAGAAACCTTTGAATAACTATGCTGAGAGTATTAAAGCGGCATCATTTATCCTGAACTTCAGAGAATGACTATTTCTTCAAATGTCTTTTCAGTGGTCAGTAGCTCTTGACTGTTCTCTCTCATTAAGACAGAAATTTTGTGGCCTTCGGGGGCATAGTCGAACGAATCTATTTTCAATTAAGCCATCTGTACTGCTTCAAATAAGAGAGAAAATAATTATGTTCAGTCCTCCTCTCCATCTCTTGAAGAGCCTTCCTTTCAGTCTTACAACTGATGTAAGAACAAAGGTTTCTGGTTTCACAATCCCATTTCAAACCTGAAACATCAAGCCGAGCTATAACTACACAAGAAAAGGAAAAACTCAAGTTCTGCACAATTAACCAATCAGAACTTTCAACTTTCTTAGTTGCAAGCACAATGAACCTTTCTCCCACAATAACCAAATCAAAATGCTGCTATTCTAGATGACATCTCATATCTATGCTCGTTAACATTTCCCAAAAGTCAAATCCCCTCCACATTCTCCCTACAAGGAGGAAAACCCTCATGGTGGCAAAGCAGCGATTCCTGCTCACCAGACTTGAGCGACAAAGGAAACCTTGCCGAGGCAGAGAAGTGATCTCAACAGACAGGCCATTCATATCACCAGAGTAAGAAAAAAAAATTGAGAAGTCTAAATTATTTTGTTTTAAAGTATCCAAGAATGAACTAAGCATTACATGTCTAGTACTACTCAAAGGCCAGGCAGCTGCACCATCATCTCACTTCCTAATACGTATAAAACACTGTCTGTTGTACATGAAGCACGTAAGAACAGTCTCATTTTGATGCAACAGAAACACAGATTGCAAACTATACTTTTAAAAGACTTACTCTCTTTTTAAAAGGCATTAATAAATAGAGCTGTTGGTCCAAGCATAGGGTCAGACGAAAACCAGCACACACCTGACCGACTGCAAAAGGTAGATATCATCTCTATTAGAGCATTTTGATGTTTCTCCACGTCCTCTATCACCTTCCTAATTCCGGGCAGATGAATCACTCTCTTGCTGCCATCAATTCATCAAACACCCACAGACAGGACTCCTCTGTGCACTACCTCTAAGCCCCTCACGAGTGACGTGACGACATAAGCACCCTGTATGTATAACATGATGGCTCACAACACCCACTTCGTAGTCCTCCCTAACTGCAAATTAAAACTCACTAGCACCACTGCCCAAAGGAGCTTTTGACTAGTCTGAGGAGGTCTCCAGTAAGCCTGGAGTGGTGAAAAGCCTCGCCTCGAAGTCAGGAGAACTGCTGGTGACTGCTGGCCCAGCAATGAGTAACTTGAAGCAAACTCCAAGATCTCGCTTGGCATCACAGCATCACAAACCGACAAGACAACTCATACCAGGGTTATATTTCCGGATTAAATACAATGCATATGCTGTGTCACCTGCTGATTTCTATAGCATGAGCAAAGACTATGCATTAACTCCGTTGTAGGGCTATTTCCCTTCACACTGACACAGCGTTATAACTTCTTCAACAGCCTCAGGCAGCCAAAGAACTGAAATGCAACGAATAGAAATCATCAAGGACAAGACTGAAGTCGCCATGTCTGCTTCCTCAGCCACCTACAAATGCCCTCAAATCCACAAAAATCAGGAGCGTGTTTTCCAAAGTCACATGCTTAAATCATAGTTCTTGTCCACATCTCTTAATCCTCTTCCTGTTCTTTTGTCCACGACAAATATTTCTCTATCCATCAATGCTTACCGTTCAAATACAAAAGCATTTTCTAAATCCCAAAGTTCTTGTGTACTCCAAACAGCACATATAAAAACTAAGTGGACTGAATAATTTTTCATAGTGTATCTATAATTAATCATGGCTTAAGTATTCTTGGTCAAACGGCTTCCATTTTATAACTACATTTCTGATGTATACTCTGGGTAGAATCCCAACCTTGTATTTCAGTTAACAGTCAGGATTACCAATAGTATTTAAAGTGGGCATAAACTCCCCTCCAGGGAGAGTAAGATATCCCATTAGGGTATGTTACAAATCCTAACAGAATCCTTATAAAGTTAAACTTAATTTTAACAACTGCAAGTTCATTTCTAAGGCGGCTGTAACCCTGCATTATGCTGATCACACTGTTCATCTGCTCAATCCCACCTTGAATCAGCATTAACGTATTCAGCAGTATCACCGCAATGCATAAGACCACCTCCAAATCTACCTGTCAAGTGACAAATCCTTCTATTTTAATACGATGTTTCACAGCATTTAAAAATCCCTGAACATTTTTTGTAAATTTGCCAAACTGGAGGCTGTTTCAGTGGCTAGTTCCATCTCCCAACCAGACCACAGGACACCATTTCATCGCTTGGGAGAAGTTTGTTTTTCAGTGCTAACCCCATTACAGACCGCATTACATTCAGAGTGAATTTTATTTAAACTAACAGCAATTTCCTTGGTCAGTTAGCTGAACCCAACTAATTTCTGTCAGCCAGCTGGCGTGACACGTAGGGCAGACTGATGAAAATGTTTTAAATGATTTGTATTACCATCCCCCTTGGGAGCACCCATGGAGAAGACCCACAATGTTAAAAAGAAAGGCAAAGTGTTTAAGTATCATAAGGGCAACCATGAAATTAAACAAATTCAGGATAAAATAGAACATTAAACCATTAAGGTGAGAGCAACAGTTGTCAAAAGTCTCAGTTATATCTTATATTCACTTAAGTCTATGAAAACATTTTCTGCTTCATGGTATCAAAGTGTAATTACAAACAAGTTAGCAAGCCTATTGGCCTTCTAAATACATGTTTTTTCAAAATGTTGATTCTGCTCCAAAATAGCATGAAATCCTTCACCTCCTGCCATTCTCACCAAAACACAGATAAAATGCACGGATTGATGTTTGACAGCAGAATTTTTGATTATTTTTAATCCTACGCTATAGTTGTACAAATCAGCTGTTTTTCTTCAAGTGTATCCTGAAAAAAAAATATTACACTGTAAATGGAAACGGGGAATTATAACGTTCTTCCTTAAAAATAGCAAAGGTATATGGATAAGCACTCTGAAAAAAGAGATTTAAAAGCCAAAACTATGTCACAGGCAAGTCAAAAGTCTTCCCGACCTCTGAGCAGGGCTGCCTGTCCTTAAAACACACTCGATACGCAGCTGGAAAATTTGCATAGCAAACAAAAGCTGACAAAAAGGAATGTTTTTAGAGAAACATCCACAGAATAGAAAAACAGCAAATGACTATAAAAAAGTTCAGTGTATCAAGACACAAAAAAAGTTATAAAAATGCAAACTAGGACACGCACAGCATTTTTGATTGTGCAAAACCCAAAGTTCCAGTTTACGAACAGAAATTGCAGTCAGAAGATGGAAGTTTCTGTGGCAGTGACCTAATATTATTTTTCTTGCCTCGTAAGATAATGACTGCCTATGTCTGTTTTTAACAAGTAAACAACTGACAGCTTTTTTCACGTTTTAGACAATTAAAGCTACCATACCTCTAGCTCAGTGGTTCTCCATCTGTGCCATCTTGACCAGTATGAATTCATAGAATCATAGAATTCCTGACCATCCTGTACCATCCTGACCAGTATGAATTCCTCCCCCCTTCTTTATCAGGCAAAGCAGAGTAGGAGGGACTGCTCTTCCCTTCTGCCCACGCACCTCCACCAGACCCTGTCAGACCAGTTGGACTCTGCTCACCAGCTGGAGAGGCCCCACGAGCCCTCCATGGTCCACTATGGTTTTGCCCATGTGGACTGTGGTGCTTTACAGCTTCCTCCACACAGCTACTATATGAGATACGATTTCTGTGGTGGCAGAAGGGCAGGCAATGACCAAATTGCATTCCAACACTAATATTCTACATTTAACAATGAAAAGCTTTCATTTAGAAATCGCTGAAGTATGAACTATTCTTACCCTACGTAAACATTTCAGAAGCAGAAACTAAAACACCCACAACATTCAATGATATTACAACTATCAAGAAACCAGATAAGGATGAATAGTACAGAACAATAATAAAGAAAAATTATATTGATCAATTAGAAAGGTAGAATAAAAACGTCAGGATACAATTCAGTAAGTGTGCATTTCTTTTTCAGGGAGAAATACTTAACTGTATCTTTATGGAATAGGAAGTAATAGCAATAAACTTAGCAGAAAAAGGTCTAAGAAACAAAGACTTTATCAGAGATCACAAATACAACCATGAACTAAACATGACTCCCAATGTCATCCTGGTGTGAAAAGAAGTGATCACACCAGGAAGGATAAGCAGCAGCTCCTGAGACTCCTCTTCCATCCATCATGCGCTAATGCCTCTGCTGACCGTGTTATTTAAGCACCACACATTTCAAGGAAAACATGAACTCTGATTTACAAGAAAGCACTGAAAATGATCAATGACTCAGAAAATTGGCTCCAAAAGAAAAATGGAAATCCTGGATTCAGTTATTTGAGCAAAAGCAAGATGAGGCAGTCATGCAATCAGATAGGTAAGAGAGCCTCAAATAGGTAAGAGAGCTTAATACCTAAATACTTACTGCAACCAAGAGAAAAACTGTGTATGTATTTACGTATCTCATTCTTGCACAGGAAGCACTACATAGGAGTAACATCTAATTCCTGCCCTATTCTGCAAAAAGATAAAACTCTAAACAATTAATCACTCACTCTCTCCGCTTGGGTATGAAAACGGGGCTTTAAGTACAAGCTTCAGTAAAATCAAAAAACCACCTTTTAGGACTCTAGATATTCAGCAAAACTCCCCTTAACAGCCGTGAGCTGTTAGCTCAGCACACGGATTGGGACTGCAGACAGTTGGAGGTTATTTACGCCTACACAGCAACAGGCTTGTCTGGGAAATTTTCCAGGTGCAGAAGCACACAGAGAGTTCTCTGAGCATCCTATAGACTACCAGTATTTTTCTTTTTCACTCATGGGGCACCTTAGCAGTTGCAGCCCAATTCAGTACACTAATTGCATGCCCGTGTTAAACCTTTGGCAAGATTGCAACATCATCCACACCTCCCTTAATCCTATCTATACAAAGGTAAGTGTAAATAATGTCCATTATCATCAGCCGATCTGTTCAACAACAGCGAGAAGTGTTTAGAGAAACCACCTTATCTAACCAGAACCTACTGAAAGAAAATGTAGCACTGGCTCTGCAGCGCTTTCAGCAGTAACCATACCGGGAACAAAGGTTGCTTATCAGCAGGATGCATCCAGGAACATAAAAACCTGGGGAAGGCTGCACAGTGCCACACAGCAGCCAAGTGCAGGCATCAGGGAAAGAAGCAAAGCATAAAAGCAATCCATCTCCATATGCGTCCAGCAATCCCCGGATGAGGGGTCTCCTGAGAAAGAGGAGGTACCTCTGTGTTTACTAGTTCTGGTTAGACTGTAAAAACTTGTTCTCACTGCTTTCTGGACCCAGGTAAGCCTTCAGCAGCCCTAAAGTTCCACACGATGCTCCCTGAGAAAATCCACATTTTTTTGCACGTCTTTGAGTCCATCAACCACCTGATGACTCTTGGTTGTTGCAACTGAAGAGAAAGAAGCCTTCATTTCCTATTTGCTTTCCCCACGGCACTCATGATGTTACAGAAAAGAACAGTTTTCAACATTCCATGTGACTTGGATCATCCTTGTTACATTCTCTATACCTTCTCTGTCTTTATACTACACCTAAGAGCTTTGCTACACTGAAGATGGGAGGGAACAAGAACTGCTCATGGTATTTAATATATAGGGCCATCACAGGTTTAGACAGCACCGTAACAATTTTTCTGTTTATGTGTCTATTCCTAACTATTAGAATTAATTGTTTTTTTAAGATCTTGCATTTTCCAAAGACCTACATATTACAACTTCCATATTTCATGCCTGTGCAAAATCCAGCAGTTCAGAGACCGCTGCTATATAAATTTATAGAACTGTTTAACTGTATGTACCACTTTATAGTACATTGAACTTCACCTGCCATTTAATTGCTTAATTGTTTCTTACACAACATGGTGTTTCTGAGGCTGTTCCCAGCCAGCATTCATTCTCGCAGCCCCAGCCACCTCCCAAGGAACAGCAAAGTTTGTCACCTTACAGTCCCCTTTTCCACATCACTTACAAAAACGCCGAAAAGGCTCGGCTCCACTTTTTTTATACCTGTTAAACAACTGATTTGTTCTCTTTTACATGTGCGAGGTCAATCCCTCTGACTCCACAGCACCATCCTTTGAGGCTCTCGGTGAGACAGACTGTTAGAAGCGTTCCGGGAACGGAAGAGCCCACAACATCCTGCAAAAGGTTCTCAGCAGTAAAGTGTGGCTTTTCCCCCACAAAATATACACAAGTGGATTCAATACATGATACTTCCCAAATGTCTAACAACACTATATTTTATTATAATTTTTATCAATTTAACTGGTCCAGACATCAGATTAGCCCATCCACGGTTTCCCAGATTTCCCCCAAATGACTTTTCAAAAACCTGATGTCACATTGACCAGATATCTTTAGTCTGATTTTTTTTTAGTCTGATTAGCCAATTTAAGTTGGTAACTCAGGATTTCACACTTAAACTTGTTGAGAAATTTTGAGTGAATACCATCTGCTCCTGATGATTTCTTACTGTTCACTTATTGGATTTGTTTTGAAACACATTTTACTATCTCTACTATTTCAGGTATGCTCCCGCCCGCCAAGCTCCCTCTCCTTTAAAAAATAAAATATAATTTTAAAAAAAAAAAGCTTCCAATTTTGCAGAGAACAGGGATATAAAGAATTAACTTTTCTGCTTCAGGCCATTTTCTCACCCCTTTCTCTTTACATTCAGTCATCTGCCGACCCCGCGCTTTCTCTGGCAGGCTTCCTGGCCCTGACAGGCTTGGAAAAAAAAATATTAGAGGATTTTTATGTTACTAACAAATGACTGAAAGCTTTGTATTATTTTACTTGCATGTAAAATGAGAAAAAGAATTTTCTTTACCTTGCTGTTAGGAGATTTCTGGTAGGGTTTTGGGGGTGGGTTGTTTTTTGTCTTTCCAATATCATTTTTGACAGGCATTAGGCATTCACTGTGAACATCATACAGCTCCTTAAACAAACGCCACTTGCCAGGTATCTAACCTTTTTGGCTATGCCTTTTCATTTTGTTTTTAGTAAGGTTTCTCAACATTATGTAGACCCCCTTTTTATAAGTCTAAATGCTGATGGTGACAATCAATGTCACCAGCCTGGAGAGGCAATCGGCTGTACAGCCCTAATACTGTGGGTTTCAAATGTAAGTCCAGAATCTCAATTTAAAGAGATTCTGCATTAAAAATTTCAAACATACCTGGCGTATCATCACCTTCGTGACAACAAGGCATCACGTCTCCCCTGATCCATGTGAATTCCTGGCATTTGGACAGAAGCCGATCAGGTCCCAGGGTGAGGAACGAACACCCCACACCACGATGCTGCTGAGCTCCGTTTGTTAAGCAGACCATGCAAGAGAGAGGCGGTGGCTGGGAAACTTCTATGCTCGTGCATGTCACCAGCCCCAGCCCACTCCAACACCACGCTGGTGAGTGGGAACAGCAGAGCTCCGGGGAAACTCGACTCTCCCTTGGATCAGTCTGTCTTGGGTTCTGCGGCAGCAGCTCAGCACCAACACGCAATGGTTCCTCCTTGAGCACGCTGTCCTACATAACACCTTCCCAGGCTCAACCATTCTGACTCACTACACTGATATTTGGGGTACGTCTCAGTTGATGAGATGTGCAGGAAAGTGCAAATGATCTGCTCAATAAGCCCAGCTCATCAGTGTCACATTGCCTGATGTTGGTTCCCCACCACCCTCCATGACACAAATGGGTGAAGAACACAGACAAGCCTCACAGGAGGTGTACAGAGAGCTTTTGGGAGAGCCCACGTGGAAGAATTTGAGTTGTGTGCACTGCATGGTGTCCCAAGAGCAACAGAAGGTCCTGTTTTCCATATAGGAAGAAGCCCCCCTCGAGGAGCCTTGTCCCACCTCCCTGCGATGGGCAGCTGGGGCATGGGGAGGTGGGGTTCAGTCGCTGGTCACACAGCACACACCAGTACTGCAAGGGGGCAATGTGCACATGGAAATGGGAAGCAATGCAACTGGGATCCCAACGCAGCTGGCAAAGGCTTCCTTTAGGACGGCAAAGCAGCAGTGTGTGGGCACACTAGAGGGCCTGGCCTCGTGTTTGCAAGGTGATGCAGATGGATATGGTAGAAAATTACATGCAATCCCCTGAAAGTATTAATCAAAAGTATAAATAGTGGTAGCCACTTTTTTATTGTTTTACAGAATTTTCTGTATTCTGTATGTTTCCCTGAAAAATCAACTTGGCTGTCTCTGCAATTGGCAAGCCCATGGTGATAAATGAACCCTCAAACACACTGCCCGTGCTGTGGGGTGACACTTTTGGCAATGCTGAAAGCCTGGGATTTGTTACTGATTGTATCTGGTTCAGCCTGTAATGCCCTACTCTGCCTGGAAGGACTGTCCCTGTGGGTGAACCACAACTGGAGCCCAACAGAGATGCAAGAGCAAGGGTAGCAACAGCACAGCCCTCCCAGAGCTTCCATTCTAACCTGTCTTGGGATGATGGACACAAGGTGTGCACTGTACAGCCACTGCCCTCTCAGTCACAGCATCCATAATGGATCAAGCGGTGAAATATGACCCTAACCCACACAATGAGCAAGGGGAGAAGATGTGCCAGCATCTCCTCATCTCTACATGGATCAAACATGGAACTTTGCACCAATGAAAAGCTGCTTTCATAAGACTTAGGAGTCTCAGGACCCATTAGTGAGTCAGTGCTTGTTCTATACTAACCTAAATTGCAACTGTTTTGCACAGAAGATGTGAACACACACATGAAAGTTTAGGCTGTTTATAGACTAATGATGTGCAACGTAAAGTGAATGAATAATTGTGTCCGCGTACAAAACCTGCACTTGCCAGCTGTCAGCAAGATCAAGGTGTGGAGTGGCACAGGACTATCCCAGCATCCGGGGTAAGAGGCGAGTAAAGCAGAGAGGCCGAGTGTGGTGAAGCATGGCCAGGAGGACAGGGCAAACAAGAAGCGAGTGCGATGAGCCTTGGTGCTGGCCACAGATCAACGACAGGCAGGAGCCCTCCATGGGAGACCATAGGAAAGGCACACCATAATACCATCATGGCCTGACATGATGCCAGCACCTGGCGAGGAGGACCCTGGGGCAGACATCCAGCCCCACACACAGCTCATGCCAGGGTGGGGCCGTGAGGCCTGACAGCTCGCTGGGGGGCTGCGAAGGGCCCTGTCGTGTCCCCCAGGCCCCCTGGAGTGGTAACTGGGGCAGCTGCCATTGCTGGTGGCAGTAGGGGTCAGCACCCAGCTCTGCCTGACACCGCTTAGCTCTGGCTTGGTCTGTTTAATAAGTCCAGCTTGGCAATGCCAGATTGATCATGTTCCTTCTTCCAACACAAAGCTTGTTTCTCATTTTGTGCACCTGTTCCAGTCCAACACTGACTGTTAGATATTTTTTCTTCACCTTCTTCCTATTTGAGCTTTGCTAATTTCTGTTTCCTTTTTTGTGAAGATGTGGAAGTTTTGCCTCAATACCTTCTGCACTTGTCATCTCCCCTCCAGTCCTTGCAGTAAAATGACCCTATGAGCATTTTTAATTTTAAATACCAAAGATTTATTTCCTTTTTGTTAAGGCTGAGCTCACCCTTTGTGTATGGACACCCTCTGTGAAAACTTCTGACCACACCGTCTGGGACTAATGTGCTGTTATCAGGTGTGAACTTGACGATTAAGGAAGAACTCAGGACAAAGAACAGATGACAAAATGGAATTCTGTATCAAAATGAGATAAACAGATCATATGCAAAAGCTTATCAATCATAAGGTTAAAATGGAGCTCACTCACAATGCTCATCAGTGCACATTACTGATTATCATTCAAAACAAGCCTTCTACGCAAGTTCTAGGATGATTTTTAGAAATAAAAACCTTAATCTAAGCATCAGTAATGCAAAAATGTTACATTCATTATTTCTATCTTTTACTAGGCCCTCCTTCCCCAGTCCTGCTAGGAGAAATCAAGCCTGTTTGACCTCGAATCTACACCAAGTACCATGGAAACATCTGAATTAACGAGAATGCTCATCAAAATTTAAACTTCTTACAGCAGCGCCAAAGGCAATGAAAATTTTATTGAATTCCAGAGCCCTAATTTTCTACACAAAGAACACATGGTGAAGAGGCAGCAGAGACAGCCCTCCGGCAAGATGGAGGCCTGGAGCCTTTAGGCCCATGTTTTCTGTTTTCATTCAAAGCGAGTTCCAGTGGAAACCCTCCATTTCAGTTCCTAGCACGCCACTGCTCACACGCAAAGCTGCAAGAGAAACTTGGGAGAAGATTCTGTTTAGATCCCCCATGCCCCTGCTAAAATGCCACTGTCTAGAATAAAACACTACCATGGATCCTCCGTCTATACTGAGACTGTTTAATGAAAGGATCTGCAGCACTGCTTCAATTGTGGGAAATAAAACCCATTACTTCTGGCATTTACAGCTATTTATTCTTTTTTATTATTTTCCCCTGAAAGGTATGTTTAAAGCAATTGCCAGCATAGCGAGCACGTGTCACAACATACAAGTTCAAACACATCCACCAACAAGTTTCAGCCCTCAGTAAAACACTTTATCACATTGTTTATCATTATTCATTTATTATTGTACGAAGACCTTTTAAAGATGATTACCCCACTTAGCACACTTGTAAACACTGCAGTGTTACCATAAAGCTAGTAAATGGTTATGGCAGCTAAGGACAAGCCTTTCCAGCACAAAGGTTTGGTTATTTTCTGAATAATTCTTATGGGTAAATCTGAGGCCTCTATCTACAGTGAATGACACCTAAGTGCCTTGGTAAGAATAAATTTAAAACTGGCAAAAATGTGAATTTGGCAAGTTTTCCACATACATATCTTCCTTGAATTCCATTTTTCAAAACCTCAAATCATAAGTTCGCAATTGTTCAGATCTTTTTGATCAGCGAAGAAATGGACTTTATTTTTAAATTTTTCAATTTGTCAAAGACGCATAAGAGAAGGGAGATGCCTAGAGAAAGGAGAGGGGCCTGGGGAGAGTAGGAGGGGGTGAGAAAGCTGGGAGAAATCCAGGCACAGAGATATAGGTGAAAGAAGAGAGCACAGGAAGAGAAACGCCCCAGCTGGACACAGACAGCAAGAGCGATGGGTGCTGGCAGCACCACGATTCCTAACAGGAAGGTACAGGGACTAATGGAGATGGGAAAAAGCAAAGAGGTGGCAAAGGAAAAAGGCATGAACTGACCGAAGAGGCAGACGGAGCAAAGAGCAGGCATCTGAAGGGACCCGAAACCTGAAGAGTAGGATTTAGTAGGACATTAGAAAGGAAAAGACGTTGATGATGTGGCATAGGAGAAAGTTTAGGGACAGGCTGGGACATCAGAGAAAGAAAAATTCTGCAAGTGTTGCCCCCATTAGAGGCTGGAGGTGCCCAGGAAGGGCAGCCTTCCCTTCTTGTACCCTCAGCAAACGGACATGAGCCTCCAATCCCACCTGCCCCCCAGCCCAGCAAAGAGCCCCTGGCAGCTGGGCAGACAGGGAAGGGGCTGTTTCCCTCCTGGCTCCGGTGGCGCAGATCAGGATGAAAGCCGCTAACTCTGACTTCCCTGCCGGAGCTGTGCAGAGCCTGGCGAAGGCACCACGGAGAGGCAATGAATGGTCTCATATCTAACAGGGGCCTAGAAAACCAGATGCCTTCCCCACCTCTGCCTCACTGGTGGGACCGGGGAGGATGTTTGAAAAGTAAACCCAGTTTTTGACAGGCAACCGCAACCCCTCAGCCTTGTGATGTGGGTCAGCGGCAGGACAGAGCACCAGAGCCGCCCACCCTCCTCCAGTGCCGAACGCCAATCACAGCTCTAAAGGGACATATTAAAAGATGCATATTCTGAAAAAAATCAATGTTTAAGTGTCTCTCACTGGGCGCTAAAACAGCTGGATACATTTCATCTTAATTTTTCTGTGTCTCAGTCAATTTTTGAGATGGATTCAATGCCACTTCATTTCAGAGTGCAAAAATACGTTCATTAGTGTTTATGAATGATTCAGATTCCATGGTGCTGAACATCAGAAGGGAAATAAATATGGATTTGAACTGAACATAATAAATAAATCATGGTACTACCCTCTGAATAAGAAAAAATACCAAACAGTGAATATTTTCCCAATGAAGTAGTACTATGAGGTTTGTGTACTGCACAAGGCAGTAAGATCCTATTGAGAAACAGGAGGAAAACACATATTTTAAGATTTCCATAACTTCATCCCATAAAAAAGGGAAAGGACAAGATGACAAATTAAAGACAGCTAGCCTTGAAATTTCTTATTTTTGAATATTTGCCAGTGCAGCCTTCATAATGGGGCAGTGCGTTTGTGTGCTGGGGACTGAGAAGCTGTCAAAGGCCAAGAAGGGCATAGATTTTAAGATAATTTCAAATATTAAAGCGTTTGTTCATTGAATACGGATTGCCTCAGATCACTTGGGGAAAAAAAAAAACAAACTAGGTCTGCAAACGGTACAAGTAATTGATTGGATCCACTGCTCCACTAAGTCCCTCTCACCTTTACCAAAGCGCGATGGGAACTTCCAACAGCACACTGCTGTGGGGACCGGGCATATCCCTGCAGTAATCTCCTGCTAGGAAAAATGTTTTTTTTCTGATCAAGTCAAAACAAAGATGGAGAGTTTGTGCTTTTCCTATTTTTTTGGCTCATAACAATACAGATTCTGTAGGCTTGTTTTAGACGTCAATTAAGAGTTATCCAATCGCTTTCATTTCCAGATCAATGAACACAGGCCCATCTTCACATCAAAGTCCCTTCTAATTTACAAATCCCCAAAATAACCTTAATTACAATCCACTTCAATAATAGCTTCCATATAAGGAACAAGCAAACAAGCTACGACTCTGCAGTCTGAAAAGAAACAACTACAAAGGATACAAGAAAGACCTATAAAATCATGTCTGGTACAGTGGGGGAATAAGGACACATTGCTTCAGCCTTTTCCCATGCAAGCTAGGAAAAGAAAAGAAAAATCAAATAAAGTTAATGGAGATCGGTTGAAAACAAAACAAAAAGAAGGTGCTGTTCTTCCCAGCAAATACAAGATGTTTACATGGGGGGAAGGGGTCAGGAGCAGGAGACGGATTAATGGAAAAGAAATCTATTGAGGTTTGCTGAATAATGCAGAAACTACATGGAGCTCAGAAAATTCCCAATCTGCAAATGGCCAGAGAACAAGACATTACTCAAGGGATGCAACAAATAGTCTTGCCCTTTATTTAAATTGTATCAGCCATCTGCTTTTGGACACTGTTCAGAACAAGATCCTGAAGACACGGGCCTCTCGCTTGCCCTAGCACCGCTACTGTTGTGTTGCTGTGTTCGCTTCCCTCACAAAAGCACATCCATTGTAACACTAAACTGTCACACACCTTTGCTTGCACAGTGTTATCATTAAGAGGACTTTAAATGCACAGCCATCATCCTGCCCTGACAGTGGACACACGTTTGGCCTCCAGAGCCGGTTCCCAAGGACCCCACACCTCTCCATCCCACTGGCTGCTCCACCATGGACATTCCCACTCCTGGTCCCGTGCCAGCCACAGGCCTCTCCATCAACACAAACAGGAGGGCACCTCAGGCCTCAGACCTGGTGGTGGCCACATCTTGCAAGAGGAGTTTTAACACATATCTATGATGCTGACGGAAGTGTTAGCTGGGTACGCTGAAGATGATGGTGCCACCATCAGCAGGCGTTTTACCAAGGGAGCGCACCGGGACAGCTCTCCACGCTTCAAATAAAGGCACTCCTAAAGCACAGGCTGTGACTGAAGGGAACAGACCCTTTCACATCTGGGACACTCCGCATTATATTTGAGCTGGTATGGCCAACCTCAAAAAAAACATTTCACTGTGCTGAGAGATCAAGAGTTTTACAAATTGGAATTTGAGTTGAGGCAGAGGCAGGATGGATTTGGAATATCTTTCAGCTTCTCTATGACTGAACAGAAACGCCACGCCACTATGACACTGTGCTGTACCAAATTACTATGTTCTGATTTCCCTTTTTAAAAAAATAAATAAAATTTGTATCCTAACAACTTAAATACATAAAGATACAAAATAAACCTAAGGCAATCTTTTTAAACTGTACGATTAGTTGCACAAAAGCACATCATCTAATTAATTTTTCAGCTTCCCGGAATTACTAAAGTTGGAATCTGGGGATGTGTTTCTCACCACGCTGCAAGGCTCAGTCTCAAACTGGCAGCTGAAGTGACTCTAGAGAAATTGTGCCATGTGTGACAGTGCTTCCCCCTCTGACAAGGCACTAGCCATGAGGTGGCTACCACTTGCATGAGGCCTGCAGTCCGTTTGGTTTAAACTTAACCCAAAATAACTGAGTCCCTGGCTCTGTTTCTGCAGTCTAAGGAAAAGAACGCAGAACACAGAAGTAAAGCAGCAAACCAGCATGATTTGAAAGCACAGTTAGAAATTTGCCAAACTCTTCTGCCTTTCCAGTTTGCTTATCTTGAAACACTACCCAATACAAGAGTCACTGCTTTCCAGTCATAGCAGCTCACAGGAAGCAACTGGAACTCAGGAAAGCACATACCTCAGTCAAGTTCTTTTTTCAAAGAAAATCCAGTAATTTTGGTGTTCCTTAAGGCAGATAAATCAAGGTAGAGATTACAGATAAGGAGCATATCTCAAGTCCATCACAGAACTCTTGTAAGTTTGCAGTATTTTAGGAAATAATTCTTCCTAGCAGCAGAAATATTAGCCTGGGGGGCATTCACACAATACTGAGGCAAACTAAATAGATTAGGAAGAAATGAAATAAGAGTCTCAATTACTCATATTTCAACTTAGTAATTAATAGTGACCACTTTAACGTAAATAAAGCACTAGAACCTCCCTAGAAAAAGACTGGTGTAAAATTCTAAAGAATATCTTATAACCTTTAGTATTTTTTGTGAGGTAGTACAACAGTGGATCACTATTTTAATAAAAAGGGAAGAGTGCTCTTTCAAATAAAGTTTTACATACCTGAGCTACTCTAGGCAAACAGAAAAATTAAAACTATTCCCCTTCTCCAAGAAATTTCTCTTTTACTTAGAAAACAATGATCAACAATTATAATCCAATATGAAACTAAAGAAACAAAGTTTAAGTTTTGCAAGAGAACCAGATTAAGATTTGAAGTCACAATATTTTGCCCAAGTACTCAAACTACTGATTTAATGTTACTGTATGACTAATACGATGAGCAGAGCTTTAGCAACAGTAATACAGAGAAAACAATGTAAACCACTTAAGAGGCTTCATAAAAGCTTTATTTCTTGTATTCTATTGCACTCACTTACAATCCAGCTAAGTTTTACATAAGTTAATAGGTTAATTGTTTAAATCCTCAGTTCTCTTGCTTGTAATCCTCTGAGTTGATGCCTATACTGTACCAGTTATAATCAAAAGAAGTAGCAGGGAAAATCACTCCTATAATGGCTAATCACACTAATGATAATGTAAGCAAATTAGTAGAGCAATATCCATGCAACATTCAGATTAAGTACATGGCTGGAAGGAAACCCACAGTCAGTGCCAAGGATAGATACACTGCAGCTCACGAAACCTCCCATGCCTGATCCCACATACCAAAACCTCCTTTTTCATCTCCACAAAGCCTCCAGTGGGTATTTTCCCTCCCTACTCCATGCAAATTCTTGGATAGCTGTCCAAAACAAAGTTTCAACTAATTATTTTAAGCACAATTATCTGGGCCTTATGTTTTTTCTGCAGCAAGGAGACTGTAACAGGACAGTGCTGATGCACTCCATTTTTCTATTATCTTCTCACTAGAACCACCTTCCGCAGATACGGTTTACTCTGTACGTGGCATTTCATGACGTGCTAGAGAGGAAGCAGAACAGGCAGAAGATAAATGCTATAAATCAGAGCTATGTTACTGTTGACATTGTCAGTAAGCAAAGTTATTAATTATATATGTACTGGAATAGCTGAGGAAAAATTATTTGCCCAGAGGGGATAGGAATGGCAAAAGTATATTTTAAAAATTCTCCCCAAAGCGTCATGCACAGCCTATAGTAAAACATTTGAATTTACTAGAATGTATGCTGAACAGCATGGACTCAACTCTCAGAAGCTATGAACTCATCTCAAAAGAGATTTCATTCCAGAAGGCTGACATATTTTAAATTGCACTTCTAGCCTCTCGGCTTTTTTGCTGTGCACAAAAGGCAGTATGCAGACTTGCAAACGTGAAGCACACCATCCATTTCATAAAAGACATTCCATTAGAATAAACAAAGAAAATTAATTTGAAGTTGGAGCTCAAAAATACGATTGAGCTTGATGACTTATAAAGCATGAAGTGTGATTATTTTCGAAGGCTGCTAGAACTTTCGAATCTCCTTCCAGTACAATTCTGCTCTGTGACATCCCTATGCAAAAAATACATTGTCCTACTTAAGTGAACAGTCCCTTGTGTTTACAGATCCTGGGCTTTACTGATAAAAAGCACTTTTGGGGAAGATTTTGCAACTTACACAGCTACCACCGCCGCAGGCAATGCATTTATTCTTTTATAAATAAGAGAAATAAGTCTACGTTCTGTGTATTAACTTACCAATGACAGTAAGGTTACTGTAGCAATCCTGGAGGTTTATATTTGGCCTTTCAAATATTATAACTTACGATGAACACAAAGAAATCCCCTAGTACTTAAGTTGTATCTACAGAACAGAATACTTTACTGAAACTAAAACCATGTGATGCGTGTCAGAGGCACGTAAGCTGTGGAATGCCACTTCCAGAGCACACTGGTGCTTTGAATTACCACACAGTATAGCAGTTTGTGTCCTCACTTGTAAAATGCTTTGTTTCACACTAGACTGAGACTACACCTAATCTCCTAGGGATGCAAAACAGAAAGACTATGGAAGAAAACTTTGAGTCGGCACTTAAAAACAAAGACGACTAGCAGAGCTGCCAGAAAACTGGGCTGTTTAGAAAAATATTCAATATAAAGATAACCTTCTGCCATTTACTAACCACTAACTCTCCTGCTGCGAGCCCAGTTTCCTTCCAACATTTGGGATCCTGGTCACATTCTGTTACAGGCTCCTTCCAGCACTTTTCCGAAGAGAGAACCTCAGAAGTGTCACTGAAGAGCATGTAACAGCTTTATTATGCGGATCACACCTGCCTCAAAGGTCTTCACATCTACTGCAAAACAGTATGTTTAACTTAAATTGACACCATAACTAAAGAAACTGTGTTTACTCGAGGAATCAAACTCCATGCTGGTTTTGTTTTAAATTATTCTCATCATGAAGAGAAAATAATTAACTGCAAGACTGTGTAGGGAATAAGCCACCACAGATAACAGCCAACAACAATTTACCTTACAACAAATTACCAAATTGTTTCATCTTTGTAACTTTGGGATAAACTTCCCTGCCAAGGACTATAGTCTTTATAATGAGACATCTAGTAACTGCAACAATCCAGCTCCCATTAGAGAAATAAATTATCCGGTGGGATGAGAGTCAGCTTACCTATCATAAAAATTTAACCTGAAAGAAAGTATGTGTATACTTTATGGTACGGTCTCTCTCGAGACTTAAGTAATGCATGGTGTTCTTCAGCATTTCCAGTTTAACATCACCCTCAGGTTTCATCACAAAATGAGGTGGTGCAAAAACAATGCAAAAGTCTCTGATGAAATGGAAAAAAACTTAAACCCCATAAATCCAAGAATCAAAGTTAAAGCTTGATTCAACCAATCAAACATGGAAGGATGACCTTAATATATAGAGAAAAATACTTACCATTTAGGGCACCATTTCTATAAAAAGAGTTCTCACTTAGAGGAAGAAGGCATTTTAATGAGCTTCTCTGTTCACACATTCAAATTTCTTGGAAGTCTTTGGCATATGCAACTTAAAAATTACTACTGAATCTTTCAGCTTTTATTTTTAAAATTGAAATTCTGTCATCGCTTTTTGATAGGGAAAAAAAGCAATAATAAAAAAAACTATAGTCTATCTCTAGTCTAGCTTACATCTACTATGTCCTTCAATCCTTAACAAGTATTCAAGAGCACTTGGCAGCAGGAGGTGGTTGTGCTGCCCGACTGCCTTACCTTTCATCACTGGGTGAAAAACATGCATCATTTATAGCACCAGGGCAGCCGTGCAGAGGATGAACTTCCCACCCAGTATTAATTATTCCTCCTGCCTAACTCACAAGGAGCCTCACGGTGTGCTTCACCTAGCGTATCATGTATATTCATGCGTGATATACACGATATGACAAAATTCAGGGAATTAGAGCTTTTGTTCCAAACAAGCTGAAGCAAATACATCATCTAGAAACAAGCTGAAACCAGGTATAGAAAACAGAGACGGCAGGTTTCACTACATGCCTTCCCAAAGTTAAAAAGCCACCTCAACAGTATTATTTCAGAGGGGCATTTTAGTGCAAGGAAGCAGCATAAGGAATGAAAACCTGGGAAAGGGAGCGGAATAGCGGCTAATACAGGACTGACTGCCCTGTGCTGCCGCACGCATCTCTCTTCTAATCAGCAGTGTAACATACTTCATCACGTAACTGACTGCAGAAGGTACTGATCCTGTGTCAGGTAAATCCTGGTCCAAGCGAAAAAGTACATTTTTAGTTTGGAGACTAGACAAATACATCTAAATATGAAACTTAGGCAAAAACATGCATTTTCTGTAACTGATCATCTAGGCCAAAGGTATTGACAGCAACCTTAGCTTATTTTTTTTAAAAGCCACTCTGGAGGAAAAAGTATTTCTTTCCATAAAGCAGCAGCTGGTTCAAACCCCCATTAATATGATCTTAATTTATTAGAAATTCTAGCCGAAAGAGAAGACAGCTTTTAGAATTCCCTTAGTTCAATATCAGTTTCTACATTGTAGATACTTAAGACACTGCTGCTTAATATAGTAACATTTTCATCATCCCCAAGGATTACTCAAGAACATTTACAAGGAAAACCACTTGTGTGAATGGTACAGGTTACTGATAATTTGGTTTTGTCTTTCCTAATGGTGTTTTTATTTTTATATATATAAATCACAAAGCTTTTTTAAAATTCAAAAGTGAGACTCATCTTCCTTGAATGTGCAGTTCTGGAGGCATTACTTCCCNACTTAGCCAAAAGGGTCTAATCTTTGTACTCATTAGCACTTAACCATTTGGGGCTGTTTTGCATTTTTTTCCGTGCCACAAAAATCTGTTTGAAAACGATGCAACACCTACATAACACAAAGAAAATTTTTCCAAAATATAATTGAATTGTCTAGTGAATTACAGATGTTTCATGTAGAGCCATCTCATGATTAATGGTTGTCAGGCACTCAGAAAAGATACTCTTTTAAGAGAAAAAGCCTACCTTGCAGCTCTGTTATTACCTACAGACCACTCTGGCTCCACCTCCACCACACCTGCACCCACTGCTGGGCTGCTCCAGAGAGCTTGTCCCCAGGACGGTGTCCAAACCCAGAGGGATGCCACATGCGTGGTCCTTCCTGCTGGGCAGTGAGAAGCCACCGCTGCCGGGAAGAGCCCGCGCTGCGAGCTGATGTTTCTGGATGCAGCAGGGGTGTGACATTCCCAGTCACGGCATGATCAAAGAGTGGGATTGATTTCAGGTTCCCAAACATAGCCTTTCACATCCTGTGCCAGGAGCTTCAGGGATGGTACACCCATTTCCAGTTCCTCATCCTGGTCTGCCAGTGGGTGGGTGTCAAGCTCTGACAGCAGACCATACCACACTCATACCTCTGCAGCACTCTTTAAACCAAAACACAGCTGTTAGTGCAATGAGGGCCTAGTCTGTGAAGCCTACAGAGCACCTCATGGACCTGTGGATGGTCCACACTGGAGGGGATGCCCCCTCCAAGGCCCACACATAACCCTTGCCTTCATGGGCAGGTTTCAACAATCACCCTGGACTCCTCCTGACGGCAGGAATTAGACTCTGCACAGCACAAGGCACCAACAGTGGCTGCCTCTGCTCGACCCTGACCCCAGGAAAGGGGAGAAAACCAGCCCAGCCCCGCCCCAAGCTTCACGGAGCAGTTGCCCCCTTTGAACACTGAAAAACAAGAGGAAGCAGCAAGGCAGAGATCACTGCTGGTGAAGGCTCCCCAACGCTTCTCGTTACAACATTCAGTTCGTGTTGTTCTGTAATGCCACCACCGAATTGTGAACATTTGCAGTGCTACAAGGGAACCCTCCTTCCAAATGCCAGCAAAGCTCATTCATCTTTTTGGAAACATGATTAAAGAAAACAAATTTTTGTGCCCCTACTAAGAATTGTGGCAAGCTCTCCTCAACAAGCTTTACTGTCCTGTGCCTCTGAAATATGGCAAGAATTGGACAAATGTTCCTCCTGGTCTTAGAAAAATATCAAGACATACCAAAATAATTTACAATGGTGCACCAAATAGAGCAAGTCTTAGAAACTGAGCAGCTACAAGCAGAGGTTCTGCTGAGCCCAAGTCCTACATAATAGCAGTGGGCAACTGCAATCAGATCACAGTATCTTTAAATGCAACCAAAGCGTGATGTTTTGCATGATGCAAAGAATTCATTTTTGTGGAAAATAATTACTTAAAATTATTTAAGTTACTCCAACAGCAACTACAAAGGTCACAGATCACTTCACAGGAAGTGAGTTAAGTATACCATCACAGATCAGTGAAAACTTCTGGTTTTTCCCTCCTTTGGGTGCACCAAAACTTGCTCCAAGTGTAAGAGAATTTACATTCCCCACGTCAGGAGCCACACTGCCAGAGGAATGCTTCAGCTGGTAGAGTCCCCAACCAGCTACAGTTCTGCTGTGTCCTAATAACCCCAGCTTTTCAAATCTGATTTGTGCCACTGACTATTAATTTAAAACCTATTGGTTAGGCAAGATATCTTTATCTAGTTTTCTTTTATTATCCAAATTACCACCCAGCCCTTACACAGAAAGCACAAAAAAAAATTTCTTTTCTTGCACTGCAGGACCAACACTGCAATATATGTATTTTTTGCAAGAATAAGGATTTTCCATTAGCATGAGGCTTTTCAGCTACACTGAAAATATTTCCAGCATTTCCTTTAAAAGCACAAAATTGATAATTCTATCAAAACACTTCTGCATTTGTTTTTTGCATGCAATTTGCTCTGGCAGCACAAAAGAGGTAGTGATCACCCTATCCCCACGTGCAATCTCCGATTTATCACTACAAATACCCAAAATAAACCTTTCCTTTAATTTTAGTACATTAACACAGCACAGCCCTTAATGCATAGTATTTAAGATGTGCTATCAGATGCTGAATGCTGTCCTAGATGACTTGGGAGCCAACCTTCTGCAATTCCAAAAAACATAGAAAGGTAGTAACATAGACAACAAATCTGGCTCTTCTCACACAAATGCAGCGATTCATGTATTTTAGTCTTCAGACCCACCATATCAATTTTATAAGGAAAAATTTAAATGGAAATTTTTGTGGTTTATTATTTTCTGGTTCAGTATTAACTGCAGTAAATATTTCAACCAAAAGAGAAAACTCCCTCTAAAGTCATTATCTACAACATAGGTACCAAGACAGGCGACAGGAAGCCCACAGGGTGATCTAACCCGCATCACAGCATTTGCAGAAGTCCCAGGGGCACTGGGCCCAGTAATAAATTTGAAATATTTCCCAGATGAAGAATGAACTTATAACCTTCTCAGTATTTAACTGCCACTATGGCTCTTCCAGGCCGCAGGTTTTAGACTGAACAGAAGCCAGCCGACTACATTTTAAATACATTTACTACTCATTTCCTCAGCTTTTCTTTCATCACTTTCCACTCTTATCTAACAGAAATACTACAGATTCTTTCATTGCTGGTGAGAGCAAAACAAATTTTTCCAGTGCTCTCAATTCATTACACGTGTTGTAAATAAGTGTGGTACCCAGTGCCGGTCCTCCTGCTGACAGCGAGGGGAAGGAACACTGTCAACAGCTCAGAGAAATCTGACTTTGTACCGAAGATTTTCAGACACCAAATTCTTGCCTCCCTTTGTGGGAAGTGAGCAACCCTGGCACAGGTGCCTTCAAGGTGCTTGGCCTGGGAGCATGATGACACACGCTTTTTGTGCCCAAGATTAACTCAAGGGAAAGCAAGTAGGTACAAAGCTGTATGCAGATTTTATCCATTTGATATTTGTCCCTAAAGGCTATCTCCAACGTGGATGGGATTCAGAAATGCTACGCTTTAGGGGCTGAGACTCTCTCAGCCACAGATCTTCCCGAGAACGTTTCACATTCTCTTCCATATTCAAACCACTTCTCAGATGAGAGAGTCAAAAATTTGCCATGTCACACATGCGTCCACAAAATCTCCCATTTGCACACACGTAACTAGAAACTTTTCATTTTCTGTAACTCTTTGATGCAGAGCAGTCTTGTGAGTTTGCTGGAAGGTGTTTCTTCACTTTGCGGCAACGTGCATCTTCCCCTTTTCAAGGAAAAGCCTGAAAATTGGGCTTCCAACAGATCCATCGCTGAGGTCTTCAGACAGTTGCTCCCTCACCCATTTTGGTCAACATGATCTAAGGTAGCTCAAACCGCCTCAGAAAGTCTGGTTTAAGTTGACTAAAGTGCCTTAGAGCTCATAAAAAGCAGGTAAGTCAGCAGATGACGGAGGGGCTGTGGGGAGGAGAGGTGTGGAGACAGTGCCCACCTCTCCAGCGGGCACAGCCACGCAAAGAGCAGGTCAGAACGCTGTCTCTCACTCAGCAGGGTATACAGAATTAATTCCAGGTGGCTGACAGAAGTCATACCAAAACCCATCATCTTCCAGGACATAATTTACAATTTTTGTATTTTGAATTCCCTACACATTTCTCAAGAGATCCCCTTGTACCATACCAAAGAATAACAACATTTAACAAAAGGCTGAAATTCAAAGATGTTTCACAGGTAAAGGTACAAAGAATGTTACTGATGACAAAAGCAGGTATTAATTTATAATTCTTTCTTTTGACCTCCTCAAAAATGTAGGCTACATAAAAAAACATACTCTTCCTTCCCTCCAAACCCACCTAAAATGTAAATGGTTCCTCAATTAAAAACACTTCCAACACCATTATTTACTTTCACCAGTAGTGAAATACTATTTTACCCTGTATTCTTAGGACCTGTACTGCATACCTTTTGCATATTCTTAGAATAGTCTTCACCAAAATATTCCACTGATTTTCCATCATCCCCTGAATAAAATGAAACTCCCATAACTCTAGCTCCCAGATAAACTTTGTAGATGAAGATAGTGAGGAAACAAATTTGTGTAATATGCTTCTGGACCCTTAAGTACTTTTCTAGTCAAGTCCTTTCCAGTTAAAGCCATTTTTTCCAGATTTGGTCCTTCTGCAATGTATGTAGGGAAATTAAATCAATTTTTTTTTTTTTAATTAAACATTAGGGCAATAGAAGGCTCCTCTAACCCTTTTTTCCTCCCCCCAGCAGACTGTCTCCAGGCGTGTGAAACAGATGATATCTTGAAGTGTCTCCAACAGGACCTGAGTAAACTGCGTTAGTTTAGTCCCAATTCAAAACAGCGCCAAAATTTAAGAGAGAAATATGAGACACTTCACAGAACCCTACGCTTTAATGCTGAAGGTCAGCAATTCCATCCTTACGGCCAGGAAAGAAGGTGGATATAGGGATAAGCATACAGGCAATCAGTCCAATACAGTGGCTGCACGGCAGCTTGTGTCACTGGTTCCACCGCAAAGAGAACGCATGCAAGCTTCCAGGGGTTTATATCCTTGTTAAAGGATATACAAAAGCTGGTCTTGGAATGAAGTAACATTTAATGAGTATTCTTTTTATCTGTGCACAATTTAAGATTATAACTGCATAAGGTGGGTTGTTTCTAACTACCTGTACGTTTCAGTGAATCCGTACCTGGCACTGCAGGGAAATCTCAGATGAATGCCGTTTCACTTTAACTGTCCCAACACTGTCAAACAAAGCCATCTTACCCACACTGAAGTAGAAATTTACAAATGTCTCACTGAATTGCCATTGTGAAATGTTGATAGAAGGAAAAAAAAAAAATTTGATGTCCTTTGTACCACCTCTAGTACACTACTGAAATCTCCAAACAAAACCCTCCAGGTGCTTCAAGAAAAACAGATGAGACAAGGAAATGAATTACCCCAAAAATGGATTTCTTATATGAACTTCTGCCAGACTAGTTTCTAAGAACGACAGAAGCAGCTTAAATTAAGCGAAATCATGCAGTTATTAGGTGTGAAGAGATGACAATTTTTCTAGTCTAGAACAAAATGATACAGTGATTGGATAACAGTTACTCAAACTGTTCAACCCTTCACCAAATTACAGTAATGCAGAAATGGAATTACCCTCTACAGTGACCTCTCAAAGGAAAGGAGAATTAAGATTAGAAGTAAGAAATAAAATTAGAAATGCAAGTTCCCAAAATGCATTCTGTATAATCTTTAATAAATTTCAATACTCAAGCATTAAAAGAAATCCCTTTTTTTGTGCCAGGCACATAAGAAAAATTCAGCATAAAAGAACTGTCAGAATATATTCTAAATCTTTACAATCAAATAAATAAATCATTTATATTAGTTTAGATAAGGAGCAAAGAGTGATCTCAAGATCACTTGCATCCCCCAAGTGACCTGGCTGTATACCCTACATTAAAGCTACAGTCTCAGCCTTGTCTACGACTTGCTTCCCCTAACTGCATCCTGTCATTAATATTACTAATTTCTGCCATTGCCCATAAAACTCAAAAGCCTTATGCCAATTCTATAAAATACATAGGTTGGAACTGAATTAAAAACACACAGAGTTGCATAAAACCATCATAAGGTGGTATGAAGCATCAAGCATGGAAGTATCTAAAAAGACAGAGCCCCTATCTTCATTCTTCTGGCCCAAGACACGAAGTAAGAAAAACGTGAGGTTTCTTCTGCAGAACCAGAATTTGTGGTTTTCAAAACACTTCAAGTCAAAATAGAGCTATATTGCATTTGCACAGACCTTACAAAGAATGGATTTTTCAGATCTTCTCCCCCAGCTTTTAAGGAAGGGCAGAGGGAGCAAAAACACCTCTCTATCAGTAAGCCGCAGAAAGCAGAAGTCCCATGGCCAGCAGGGGACACAATGCCAAGGTGCAGCTTCAGGTACAGGCAGCAGGTAACGGTGTACAGCAAGCACTGACAACGTGCTCCCAAGAGAATATTCCCCCCCAATATGGTCGGAAACAAATTCTGCACCTCGTTAATGTTCCATTTTACACAAACATGGTTAAATACAGCTGTGACAACGCAGAAATGCTGTGCATGCCAATATAAACCTTCTTCCACACTCCACTTGCCTAATGAGGAAGACTTTAGCTGTTCAATTCTGAAGAGCTCAATGATCAACTTTCTTTGAAAACCTGTTGTCCTTTCTTCATATATATATAACTTAAATTATTTTTATTTTTTTTTAAACCCAACTGACCTTCTCCCACTCTTCTACACCAGAAGCATACCTGGAACTTCAGAAATAAGTTAAGACATGTAAATTATATCACCTTAAGTATATATGCCTTGAGTACTGAAATTTGTAAAACCTTCATATGTTGTGTTGATAAAGAAGTGAGAACTCTGCTAACGTGCCTTTACATAACACTTCATGCTATAAGAACAGTTATCCCACAACGTACAACATTACTTTTTTTGTCATGCAAGTTTCATCTCTAGATGAGCCTTCCTTAATGGTTGTTCAGTGATTAAATTTATCCCTTCAGACATATTTTTAAGACAAACCTTCTAGTACCACAACCCATCGTAAAACAAGTCAGTTAAGCTCTTACAAGGATACTGCATATATCAGCCATTCTTACATACCAGTAAATTCTAGCAGAAGAATTTTAAACCAATATTAAGATCCTATTAATAAAAAAAAAAAGAGATTTCTTCATGAAATGTAAGAAAGCTGAAGACGACAAACTTCTACCTTTTTTCTTCTGATCCATAACAAATCCACTTTATTTGCACAGGTTACCTAAGATGTTTTTGAATCAACATTTCATTGCTGTTTCTAGTACAAATAGCTTTCAAGAATAAGTAAGACAGTTATACACACAATAAATCAGTGTATTACTAAATAAGGATCTCAGCTTTTATCTTCTGTCAAGCTCCTTGAAAATAACAGTATATTTTAAAGATTACGAAAAATACTTTATATATGTCCTTTTCAAGGAAAACTTAAGTAGTAGTGCTATAAGTCAATTGTCAGATGTGATTAGCCACACTGTGACCTTTGTCATCCTTTATAAAAGTATATGGCATTGACCACAATTAATATTATATGAGCATATAAAGCAGCGTTTAACCATGCTCAAGATGCATTATATAAACAAATTCCTCATTTGAATATTGGTAAAATTATAAGCAGTTTGAGTAATAACTCAGAGTAACACATTATAAGAGAACTGGGAGGGCTGTTTGGAGGTTTTTGGGGTTTTTGTTTGTTCTGGTTGTTTGTTTCAGTTTGGGGGTTTTGGGGGGGGGGTTTGGGGTTTGTTTTTTTGTTTTGTTTTCTTTTAAACAGAGCAAAGAACCAACGGGGTCTTTAACTGATCACACAATAACACTCTTATGAAAACAGTAACACTCTTATGAAAAGTCATCTGGAGATCCGTTTTCTCTGAAAATTAAATATTGGACCTACCTTGAACTGTAAGTTCTGCCTGAGCTTCAATCGTCTCGTTTCCGTTATCGGCTACGCAGGTATACGTCCCAACATCCTCTTCTGTCACATCACTGATCTCCAGGCTGCCTCCCGCAAGCAGAAGAAATCTTTCATAGCTGTGCAAAACAGGACATATGGGTGATTTGATGGAAAAACCGCCTTAAAGTGTTACCAGAGAAGCACACGCCAACACTCTCCCTGAAATGGCTACAAAAACCAAAGAAGTGTTTACGTGTGATGTTCCTGGGTGCCATTTACAAAGAGCCATGTTAGCAAGGAATTTTTAACTTGATGGTTAAATTCCATATTTGACCTTCACATTTAAGTTCAACTATATCAAGTCCACAAGAGCAGCTCATCGTTTTGCACTTTCAGCTTCAGTTCTTAATTGTGATCCAAGATATTTAGACGATCGGAACTAAAAGTTAAGAAAAGTGAAATAACACAACCACATCATAAAAAAACAAAACCCACAAACATTTTGCAGATACAGTGGCAATGACTTATGCTTGAAAAGTTAAGTGAATTACAACACGCCAGACTTATGCCTGTACAACATAAGGAACAGCAGTGTATATTGTATAATGTAGAGTTCACATATTAAAAGATAACCATTTCAGTAAGATTTCAGAATAAGATATAGGTTAAACAAATTTCAAAAGGTAAATTCAACAAGTTGTCAAAGTTTCTGTTTAGAACTAACTTTTTTGGTCTCTATAGAGTGGCCAGTGTACAAAAAAATCAACCTAATTGCTTTCTCCATTTGAAATTTTCCTGGAATTATGTTAGTAGAACCCTCTTACCTTCTTGGAAAAGTAAATTGTTAGGACACAAAGACTTTTGACTCCCCTAACTAATTACCACATTAATATCGATTTATGATAGTACTGTAATTGTTAACCAGATTTCTGATTCCATATATTTAAAATCTGAACAAACAAAATCACTATCGGAATTAAGTGAAAGAAACCAGTCTTGAAAGGATCCAGGGAGATGTCCTGCCCAGGTATAGCATAAGGAAAGGGATTCCTGCTGCCATGACCTACTAACAGCAGGACTACAAAAAGTTTGTTTTTTAAGAAGTGTAGGAAATTGAGCGAAGACACAAGTAATTTTGAAAAAACATATTAGGAGCTTTAAAGAGAGGAACGCCTGAAGAAATAGTAGAGAAGTACATGACCAGCACTGCAAACAGGTTCTAGCCAAGAGGAAAAGAACAAGAAGCTTGTCATTAAACCTTTTTTTGGAACCGCTCAACAGTGATTCAAGGACAGAAAGTAAGGAGATGGTAAGACATATCTTGCATTACTTTGATAGCATTTTATTGTCATTGCAGTCAAAAAAGGCAAAAGCCTCCTATTGTGGATCAGATGAAAGATTAATCTGTAGGAAATAAGACAGGAGCTTTAGTGGTAACCAAAGATAGTGAAGGATGATCCATCTCACATCTCAAGCAAGAAAACCCTGTACACAAAGGAGATGAGAACAGGAGCTGCCAAAACCGTGTTGCTTTCCCCCCCCCCCTTCTCCCACTTTCTTGTATTTTATTTACTTGTATTCTATCCAGGTAAATTCATTAGATTTAAATCACACAAATTTGTTGCAGTTAGCACAAAGGAACTGAACCTAGAAGTGCTGGACCACACTACCTCCACGGCAAACCTGACCATTTAAGAAATTTCTGAGAACATCCAAAAACACATAAGAAAACAATGCTCTTCCCAATCCTTGATCCTCTTTGTCTGCATCTGGACATTGACAGTCCACGAACACAGAAAAGCTTTCCAAACATTGTCAAGGTGAACAGAAACAACGTCACTGAAGCTAATTTGTGGGAATGGCACATTAGACATGTTAAGGCTGCACTAAAACCACACCTAAAGAAAAATAAATGACTAAGACAAGTCTGGACCTCAACACATCCACATACTGCAGTTTTGTACCTCCTTTTATTATGTAAAATAGCTTCTTTGATTATTTGTTCTAGCAGTTGTGGCAAATTAAATTAATCTGAGTAGCATATAATCTGCTGAAGGCTAAGACGAATGCAGGAAGAACTGGAGCCAACGGGTTGATGTGCCAGGTCTATGGCTGGCCATCAGGGGACAAACCAGGAAGGAAGGCTGGGCAGAAAGGACTGATAGGATGCGAGAAGCTGAGATTAACATAACTGCAGAGGAATGACAAAAGGCTATACAGACTCTTAGTGTAATTTTGATGACACATAGCGCCTTTTTCTGAATAACTACCAGTTTCCATAGTTATTCATCTAAAAGGAACACGTGCCTTATGAGGCTTGTTTTTCCCAGAGCCACCCTCTGGAAAAGTGAAGTAACATGCATGGTGAGACAGGAGACTCATCGTTAATAACCAGCAATTAAGATGTTACTAAAACCATAAAAAAATTACTAGATGTTGTCACATTAGGCAACATAAGTTTGTGGGATAGGATCTCGCACACTACTTGCAATGTGGCAGCATTTACAGGAATCCTCCTTTTTGTCAAGAAACAAGGTTATGTAGTTTTCAGCCATCTAAATTGCGTGCAATGTTTTTTATTCTCTCTGATTATTTTCCTCAAGAAAACCTAGAGCTGAGTTCAGAGTTTACCAATATGTGATCCAAGACAAGCTCCCCGCTGTTGAAAACAGGGAAGAAAACAATTAATGTGTCAGCCTCCTTGGTGATCCCTTCTGCAGCAGTAGCTGCAGAAGAATTCTCGGCTTAAAGCAAAACTGCTTTTGTAATAGAGCAAAATGTCTTAATTTTGTAAGGACTATGAAGCATTTCCACAAGACTGAAGCAATCAGATTTCAGACACTGGAGACAAAGAATCAGCTTAATATAAAAATGATAACGTAATTTAAAGTGTCATTAAAACCAGCAAAGATTGATCATTCAAATGTCAGGGAAGAGCAAAATCAAATTCAAGCCTTTTATATGCATCCTGTACAGCCCTCAGTTACACACTCGTAACGTACAATTACTTGAGCTACTTTGGATACCTAACTCGCATGGTTTATGTTCATTATCACAAAACATAGTGAGCCTTTATTAATTTACTGGATTCAAACAGCCAGTTATACCCTGAGGTTTTGGCGCTCTTTCCCCCCCCCTCTTTTAAATTACTATTCCCAAAACATCTTATAATCTATTTGCAGTCTTGGTAAAGTACAGCAGATAAAATTAGACAGTAAATTAGATTATTTTGTGGAATCTACTACCAGAAAAATCTCCGTAATTACTCTGCTATGTTTAACCTTTACTGAGTTGGGCAAGCACAATTCAGTTAATACAAATCACTCTGAGTGCCTGGCAAACAGTGATATGTAATAATTAAAAACACCACACATTTATGTGAAGTATGAAGGAAAAAACCTACATTAAGAATATGTATGCGATCATATAATTAAAGGTTTTATTTGAATGCGTACAGCAACAGCATAAAATTAGTGCCGCAGATGCAACCTCGGCTTTGCAATCTCCTCACTTTAGAAAATGATTAACCATACAACCATGTCTCAGTTTACTCTAGGAATTTGTCAATGACAAAATTTTGCTAAATGGAACAGCCCAATAACACCAAAGAGTTAGCTGTTCTTCAATAGCCTTATTAAAATATAATGTTATTGTTCAGGGTCTTTTCAGTTGTTTATTTTCAGATTAACCACCTCATTTACTGTGGTACATGCATTTGTAATTTCTTCCATATAAGCGTCCGAATATAACTCAAGACACACAATATATGCTGTCCGAGCGCATACCAATCTACACGCAGGGAAGGCTTCAAAGAAGAACTTCATCTTCCAAACATTTGAAACTCTACGCATTTCCCAAGCTCTGAAAATCCACCTTGGCAGCCACCTCACCAAAACTTCACTTTTGAACTTCAGAATCATCAAAAGCACAAAAGTACTCCTGCATTTGCTAATGAACAGACCCTCACGCAGTAGGATCCTTAGCCAGACATTAAAAAAAAAATATGAAAGGCTCAAAGTTAGCAAAATCTGAAAAACTATCCAAGCTGTATATAACGTTTCCATTATAGCCTTTTATATCAGGTGATACTGACAATGTGGTAAATTTTACTTTAGAAAGTTTTCTGTAGAGGACATAAGATTTATTCAAATAGCTTTATACTTCAGTGCCTTTCCTCACTTCCTTCCATTTCTCTCTGTATTTTCTATGTTCCTGGCAGAGACACCACTCACTGGGAATTTCTGGAGGAAATCCAGGTGAAAAAGCAGACGCACACACGCATCGCTGAACCGCAGGTACGCCGGGGTGGTTGTGAGTCGTGGTGCCAGTCCTAAAGACCTACGAGCAGTACACACCACATCGCAAGATATACACACATGAACACATCCGAGTCTAGAGGCTTACTTTGTATTTTGAATTGGAGCTACAAGCACCAGCACCATAAATCTCAACACAGAACAGAGTTTAGTCTTTTCCTTTCTATTCAAACAATGAAGTTCTGAGCAAATTACTACATATAATGAAGATTATTAGCTTGACTAGTAAGCCAATTCAATGAAATCTTTCATCACAAGTCAAATGTTTATCCTAGTGACAGGTTATCGGGTCCGATTTTCAACTTTGTGATTGTTTCTTCTCTGAAATTGTGCCTCGGGGAAGAAAGGTCCCCAGGGAGGTGAGGGAAGGCAGCTGGCAATGCCTGGAGAAGGGCACACCAACGGTGCAAGCACAGAGCCCTTCTCCGAATAGACTCCTTACTCTTCAGCTCCTGAGGACTGAGACTTCCCCAAGTCCTGGTGGAATCTCGGCTTTTCAGAGTCTTTGATGGACTTCTTTATGAAGAACCAAAACGTCGGCAGTCTAACTATCACTTATATTTCTTTGAAATCTTTAAGTCAACAAGTTCTGAAAGTATTCCTTGAAGCTGCAGCAGTTCTAGTACAATGGAAACTTCTAACGTTGCATTAACTTCACCAATTTATCGCTCAACACTCAAAGCTTCCTTCTCTTTCACTCAAATTAGTTGGAAAATATTTTATCACAGCAAACTAATTTCACAATATATTGCATTACAGGCTGCTTGTCTGAACAAGTGCCAACACTGCCATCATTAAATTTACTCATATTTATCCATTAACATAAATCTTACGTTTGTTTTCGACAAATACTCCATCTGAATTAAACATCTTCCTTTTTTTTCAGGTCTCACAACAAATATTTAATTCCAAAACCCCACTACTCCCAATCACTAAAAAAAAAGAAAAAAGGATACAGGCTCCTACACATATTCTCCTTCGCAATACAGCTTGAAAGGAAAACACTGAACTTCGTATTAGATTAACTGTCACAGTTAAAAAGACAAAAGCAAAAATATGGTTGCGTGCCTAAACCATTTAACAAGGGATAAGACTTCGGGCCATACCTAACCATGCTATCCTGGTTTTGTTTCCTAACCCCATACCTACACACACAGAGACATCTATCTATATATATGTCTATACATGTGCATATACATACTTATAAGTATGTTAATGTCTGTAGTATGTGTGTATAGACAAAACCCATGATTTAAAGCATTTCTGAGGCTGAAGGTACATTAAAACCTGTCCAGATGAAAAGGATCAGTTTTTTCTTGGGACAACAAAAAGCCATGCTAATAAGAAAAGTCTTACTTTTATATCAAAAGGGGATTTTAATAAAAATTAAAAGTGATTCAGTTTGTAACTGAAGTAACAGAACATGTGTAACAAGCTAAGGTACCTATTTTGCAGCTGTCTAACTGCAGGCTTTACTTTAACGAAGAATCTTAATTTTTAATTCTAGAGATTTTCCATTATTCTTATCAAAAGAATTATACGACAGCTATTGAGGTAAATGGAGTTTAAGAACTTCTTGTTATCTGCTGTTTGAATCTCTTCTCAGTTAAGCCATCGTCAGGAGTAACAGACTTAAGAGTTTTGGCAGTTTGATTACTTTAACGAACAATGAAGGAAGCTTACTCCTACAGAATGGAAAAAAATACCAAATCTGCTCCTTTACCTACCTTAAAAGTAAATTCTATAATAAGCACATATTTCATTGTAAGAAAAAAAAAGTTAAGTGCTGTAACAAGAAAAAAATATTTAATTTTTAAAAAATCAGTTTCATCAGCAACGTAACTTTACTCACTCGTCTTCAGCCAGACCAGAAAAGTTCTGTAAGTAACAGTAAGTCAAAAGGAATACAATTTTCATTGTCCAAACCCTTTATTTATTCCTCTTTGGTTCTACCTTTGAGCAGAAGAAAACATTTATTTCAAATGGAAGAGGAACATTTCTTTGGCATTTCAGCGTTACCCTCCCTAGCGAATACACATGCTGAGGATGCAACAACCAGCAGATTCCAGGAGCAGAGAGGCACCTGCAGCCAGGCTGTCCCCAGCCTTGGCAGAGACCACGCAGAGCTCACAGGGAAACGTTTAGTAAAACTGCGTTTGGGAAAACCTACAGCCTTGTGGCTCCTGCCTCACCACTCGGTGTCCATGAGATGGTGGAAAGGTGCTCAAGAAAAAGTGGCTTCGAGCTGGTGGCAGCACAGAGGAAGCACTGTTTTGATTGCCTGCGCTGACAACCTGACACACAGTTCACAGAGGAGTTCCTGTTGCACCAAAAGTCAACTGGGATCCATTCTTCTAAAAAAGGGACACAGTGCTGAGAGCTAAAGGTAAATATTCTGAAAGATGAGGTCCTACATGGTTCAAATTGTGCACATATAAAGATCAAATATATTTACTAATGTTATCACTCAGCTCTCCAATAATTCTCACTGGAATTTGAAAAGAAAAAAATATTTGGGAAGCCCTCAGAAGTTATTGTGACAACATGCATTGAAAAGCTCATAGGGGAATTGACAGCACTGTATTCAGAGCAGGATTTGAAAATTTGGGCTCTATATCAAAAAATGAGAAGATAATAAAAAGGAGAGATCTTTAGTAAGTGAGCTTTAACCTCTTTGTGCACCGAATGTGACATAAGCTAGAGAACAGGGGGCCGGGGGGTGTGGGGGGGAAATTTTATAAAGGTGTGACATGACAGGATTTTACAGACAAGAAAAACAAATTAAGATCTTACAGGCACATTTATTCTGACATTTCATCACATTTGATTGTGCAATTCTAATGAGTCTGTACCATCCTTCGTACGTGAATGATTTCTTATATTTACAAAAAATGAATCTAAATCATATGCCATCAGACTGACATCACCACAATTTCTCAGTGGTATTAGAACTGTTAGTCACTACCCACAGGAGCTTGCATTTTCCAGATCAAGACAGTTCACATCACAAGCCCCTGGATTTTTTAATTTAAGAGTTGACACAAAAAAAGAGATATATTACTGTCGCTGGTACTGCAGAAAGACTCGCCTATTCCTTTAGCTGCTTTCTGTATCAGCTGTGCCACCATGTAACTTTACTCATTGTTTCATGATTAACTTGTTTCCATGTTAATCTCACCATCGACTTTGAGGGACATTGAGAACATTCCAGTATCCATTTGCAATTTCCTTGTTACGGTAAGTGTGTTTATTAGATGGACAAAAAGATAGCTTTTCTTGACAAGATTTTCTTACGCATATTTTCTACCACGTTATTTTGAATGAATATACCAGCAATGACAATGTATAATAGAGTAGTTTTCACTCACTGCATTCCTGAAAGCCCACAGATTTTTATTGACCATGTCTAACATTTTAATATTCTGTTTTAATGAGAAATTATTAAATTCTGCTCTAAACACTTATTCTTAAATTCTTATGGAACATTTAGACGCATACTGGACGCTTTCACAGCAGAAAGAGTAATGTGATTGCAGGGCTTCACACACCTAATATGCCAACATGAAGAAGCCTTAGCTTTTCTGCAGCGTCCTTATTCCCTTAACTGCTTCTTTTACTCCAGTGGCAATCTAAAAGTAATATATTCTTAATAACCTTTCTGCTTCAAATAAGATTTCTTGGTTTCAGGTGTCTGTAAAAAAAATACCATGAGATTGTTTCACGAGCCTCATGAACTATTTTTCTTGCCATTACACTCAGTCTAGGAGCCCTCCAGCAGTCAAAAACCAGCTTCTGTTCTCCTGGTTTCAAATTAAGTAGAAAGCAAGTTGTGCTCTCATCTAAAATCATAACTGGCTGGATTCTTACCATTATATAAAAATACATGCTAGCCATTACTCACCCTTCTGTGATGAGCTCTTCTGCATTTCTTGTCCACCTGATGGATGGAGTTGGAAATCCTACGGCAACACAGGGGAAAACGGCACTTTGCCCCGTCACCCTGGTAAGCGAAGAGGGCTGCCTCACCAACACCAACTTCTGCGCCACCTCGGGATCTGCAAACATTTTGTAAATGACAAAGCTGTTACCAGACGCAGAATCAGAAGATGATCATGTTAAAAAGAATGAATGAAACATCTAACTTCTTTCCTGCATCTTCACAGGACTGAGGCATCACCTTAGCTCCATAACTGGTTTTCTGTAAGAGACTCTCCCAGCCTCCCACATGAGCAGCTCTTTACTGGTTCCTCCAGACACACACAAGCAGCAAATCAGACACTGCTGGGATTCCGACTCCTCAGACTCCCTGGGAAATAGTTTCAGCTAAAAGCTATAGCCCTGAAACTGGAACTTCCACCAGCTTGCCAAGATTTAGTAAAGAAAGGTATAGGTTTGACTTTGGACAGCCAACCTCTGCAATCACCTGATTCCATCAGGTACCTGCCTGTAAAAGTGCTTTTACACAGTAGAGAATGAAATTGCTGCAGCAGAGAGTCAACCCTAAGCAAAATAAAATAACTAGATCATTTGCATGCTGCAATAACACAAGATTTATACTAAAACAAAAATCCACTGCTGTTTTCCATCCTTATGGAAATGGTAAATCCTCTGAATTAGTTTTTGTTTTGCTTTGAGTTGGGCTGGAGAGGGGTCTGGTTCTTTTTTCCTCCCTCCCTTAAGAACAAGCACAAGCAAAGTGCTTTTTACTCAGTCTTTTACTACAGGAAAAGGCCATTTTGACTGTGAGAACTGAAAACATGCCCACCAATAAAGGCTGTCCAGCAATCTACTCTAAACTAAACTAACACAAATAAATACTCAGAACAAAAGGCTATTTTTCTACTTTACTAAAAATATCTATGACTCCTCAAAATGTAACACTAGGAAAAAGGTTCTAAAATCAATTTTAACTAGAACTGTAAACCAATTCATCATGGGGCCCCAGTAAAACCTGGACAAAAGACAGTTTGTACCCTATACCTCTGCAGTAACTTCAGCATGTACCTTGCACCATAATAAGAATAAATGAGTTCCACATATCAGCCACAGCATTTCTACCCTGTTAGTTATCGTAATTCTTTCTGCCAACTGCACAAACCCCCAGTGTTTATGCTGCATTAATTGCTGTATTCTCAATAATCAGCTCATAGAATCGTTTAGGTTGGAAAAGAAACTTAAGATCACCAAGTCCAACCGTTAACCCAGCACTGCCAAGTTACCACTAACCCATGTCCCTCAGCACCACGTCTGCCTGGTTTTTAAATACCTCCAGGGATGGCGATTCCACCACTTCCCTGGGCAGCCTGTTCCAATGCTTGATAACCCTTTCGGTGAAGAAATTTTTCCTAATATCCATCCTAAACCATCCCTGGTGCAACTTGAGGCTGTTTCCTCTGGTCCCAAATGTGCACTTACAAGTTTGATAAGAAGCAAGCTCCAGAATCAGACAAGCTATTTTTGGCCCCCTAAATGGGGGCAGGCTATTCTGTACCTACACTACTTTTGCCCGCTGAAGCCCACTCCGTGCCTGGCCCCCATCTCACCTGGGGTGCAGGCCTCCCCTCACAGCAGCTTCTGAAAATTGCTGGGTTTGGTATTTTTCAGCTTAAAGCACTAAAAATAATAACTGAGCATTTATGGCACTACGCTAAGGGCATGCACGTGCTCCGAGGTATAACACGATGATGTTGCCAGGGTATTTGAGAGAATCAGGCCCGATGGAAATCACATTTCAGAATTGTCCTGGGCAGAGGGAGCCAAACTCAGAGCAATCCTGGATCACACCATCTGTCTGTATCATAGCAGCTCTGCCTGCGTTCCCTGTTAGAGGGAACTAGTCTGCCTGCTCCAGAAATAAGACCGTGTGTGAACAGGCGGGCAACGCAGTGAAAGTGACCCGCAGGGGCATGTGGAGCAAGCCAAGTTGAAGAAAATGGATGTAACAGATTGCCAGCAAGCAATCATGACACTAGGGAGAGGAGGCGGTGTGATTTACTGGGGACACAACTCATTAATGCTCCAAGCTCCCAAAAAGGAGCTTAGTTCTCAGGTCAGTGGAAACTGGATTCAAAAATTAAGTGTTGTTTTTTTTTTTTTCCATTGCATTCCTATATTTGAAAGCACCTGTTTTTAAGCATCAGAGCTTGGAAAGGTATCCTCCTGCTTCGTTGGCAGATGAAAGGCAGAAGCTCACCATCCGAAAAAGTAGGCCGCTGTCTGTGGATGCAAATTTGTGCAATGCACATGCGTGTTGGGTGTATTTCAAAGATTTAGAACAAAAGTAGTGGGGTCACTATCAGGCACGCATCAGATAACAATTTAAAAATGCAATAAACTGAATGAAGAACAGATTAATTCAAATCCTTCTTTCAAATACATCTCAGACCAAACAATCAATTACGGGGCCACTCAAGATTAAGAGAGCTTTCTGTGCAACAGTTTAATCCCACTTTAAAATATGAAAAACCGCTGGGAGGGATTTCACAAAACTATCAACACTTTCAGAGTCACGATCAAGCAAGGAAGCAGTATTATTTGTATTCCCTAATAGTGTTATATTTAATCACCTTCAGCAAAACATTACAAAAGCAAGTAAATTACATCTGGAGCTAAAGAATTTGAAAGATTAACACAATATGGGACTTTATCAGGAAGTTATTATTGCCAAATATCAGAAAAAGTCTTAAGAATTCATTTGAGGCGGTGGAGAAAATGAACACAAAACAAATTAAAATAGTTCAATTAAGCGTCTCTTCCAAAAGTGTCCTTCTTCAAAAACTATATCCTTAGTTGAAGAAAAGATGAGCCTTTCTTTTCAGAAATGCTGAAGAACTAAATGAAACAACTTCCCACTTTAAGCATGGTTAGTTTCCAAAGCCTAGCAAATACCTCCATTTTAAAAGAGGGAAAGCTGCAATGGTGAAATTGGGGTATTTTAAATAGAAAACTGACATAGTCATGAGGAACAGAGGTATTCATTGCAATGGACCTCTGAAGATGCCTAGTGCACCCACCTGCTGCCAAGGCGAGGTCAGGCCAACCATGGTGTTGCCCAGCCTAGCCCCAAAACCCTCCCAAGATGGGAATTCAGCAGCCCTCTCGGGCAGCTCTCCAAGCAGTAAAAATTGAATCAGAATTCCAACACGAAGACTAATTCAGAGGAGATGGCATAAAGTTCTGGAAATAATTAAGAAAATCCGTACAAAACACAGCCCGAATTTCCCTAGTTTGGGAAAGTGCGATTCACATTCCTGCCTTATTCTTGGTCAATTCTCAAAACTCAGACCATCTGATGACACACAGCTCTGTGCAATACTGCCATTCAAAACAGAACACTAAATGTAGAAACGGGGACGGACTTTCATTCTTATAAAAAAATCTAAACGTTTCCGCACAATAGGCACAGCTAAACCTTTTGAAATAAAGAGTCATCTCGCCTTCTTGGGGTCTGGAGATTTCCCAAAAGGCTCCAACGTTTGAAGAACCAGAACTTCCTAAATATTGGGACAACTGAAAGTGCCCGAGCTTAAGCATCCCAAGAGTGAGGGATGAAGCACCAATTTCTTTTGGAAACTTCAACAGGATTTTAAACATAAGATTCAAGCCTGAGAAACCAAACATTTATACTCAAACAGTCAATTCCCTCTTTGTAACATGTCACAGCGGAAGTGTATTACTAGTGACTTTTTAAAAGAAGTCTTTCCTAAAAAGCCCTTAAAAGCTAAACCATTAAGTATGGCAAAAAATTATGTGCATATCTCCGGTTTATCTCCAACCACTGCAGAGCTCAGACACTAATAACTGATTTTGCTTTTCTGTTTCACAACTGCAAGATACAGGTCAGTCTTCCCAAGTGCCAAAAACTTTTAGCTTAAGTGCCTGCACTCATTTTAAGCTACATAGAAAAAAAACCCAAAAACAAACAAAAAATCAAACAAAAAAAAACCCCAACCACCAGCTTCCACAACACACATTACAGTTAGTTCCACTTAAAATATACAAAAATGCAACAGAGCAGATTCTCCTGTGTTCCCCTTTGTAAGTATTCTTCTTAGGTTTCCCCCCATCGCTTGACTAATTTTTTAATTATTAATTTTTTAAAAAGAAAAACAGATTATTACCTGGAAGAATCTTGAGCTCTGCTTCATCACTGTATTTGGGGGTCCCACCACTTTCAATGATGCAGCGATAGAGTCCTCCATCCGTTTCAGTAGCATTGCTAATAATTAGAGCTCCGCTTGGCAATTTAAATACACGATCATCCAAAAAGACTGGCTCGCGATCTTGCTCCCACCTCACAAACGGTGCAAGGTCAACATTGACTTCACAGTTAAGGATTGCACTGTTTCCTTTATAGACCGATGAAGATTCTGGCTGGCTGGTGAACCTGGGAAGGCCTGCAAATACAAAATAGAACAGTTAGAAAAATAAAAAATAAAAAAAAGAGGCATTCTGAAGATGACATCAAAGCTTTGAAGTCTAAGTCAAGATTCGTGAATCTAGTTAAAAAAAATATTAGGCTGTCCTCCAACTTTTAAAAACTCTAACATTGTGCTAACACTTGATAGCACAATGCTAGAACATAACTAGTGTAAGGACAAATAAAACCAGTAATAAAAGTACTAATTTAAACACAAAAGTAGTTTTAGAAACAAGTAAGTGTCAATAACAAAACAGAAGGTCTTTGGAGTCCTCAAAAACGTGAGGAGACATGCAGGTAACCTCTGCTCACTTCTCCAGTGCTGCTGCTTCAGGAGTAGGTAGCACAAGAGTGGCAAAAATCAAGATGGTGTCTCTGCCTGGTACATCTGAATAAATAAAGTTTGAACCATGTTCTGTTAGAGCTACTGATACACTTGCAGCGGAACACAGATGCCCTCTGGTACTCGCTCAGGAGATAGTAACCAGGAGAGCAGAAGGCTTCTGTGTGCCTTCCACTCTCACCTTTACAGCCTACGCGACACCTTCATTTATTGCCTACAGGACTACTCACGGGGTTTTTTTTCCTGTCAACTTAGAAAATGTCTTATTTTGAAATTAGAAGTATGGCAGTTAAGAACTTAAGCCAAAAAAGTTCAAAAGTATTTTCTACAATTTTGTCACCATGTCTATGTAAAGGTTTAGCTTCACATTAATTTAACTAGATCATGAAAAGGAGCCTGAGGTGTTAAAGGACCAAATCTCCCAGAAATTCAATGGAAACAGGATATTCCTTTGAAGATTTCAGCTACAAAAAGCCTTACATACAACACCACAAGGTAAAAATTGCATTTATTCATCTGCAAACATTTATCTTTCTCATGCTGGTGTACCTGACAACTGCACTTCTCCACAGCCTAACACAAAGCTCCCACTTCCAGGCTGGCCCAGCAGTGCCACACACCAAATGTGTCACCTTCTGAGTGAAAATGTTCTCCAGAGATACCCAAAGTCCACTGAATGGCTTCACATTTCCTTTGGGTGGCCGTGTCCCAGTGCTGGCAGTGGGGAGCTGCTGGGATGGCCTCCGTGAGAAGAGGTTCAGGACATACTGTGCTGGACATGGTAGCTGGTTCCACAGCGGCCCCGCAGAGGCCACAGGTGAGCCAGTCAGTGAAGCTGGTGGCACCTCTGTGAAAGCATATCCAAGAAAGGGGAAGCCGCTGCATGGCAACGAGGAAAGTGGGAGAACCAGCCCTTGCAACAGCCAGGGCAGAGCAGGAGGAGGAGAGGAGGAAGAGCAGCTACAGGTGCCACCCTGGGGAGACCAGGGTGGAGCAGGAGGCAGAACAGCTGGGAATGAAGGAGGGAAGCTGAGCCTGGGGAAATAGGAAGAGAACAGGGGGAGGTGTTTTAGTTTTTGTCTTTGTTTTCTAACCACCCAGCTTTATTTTAATTGGCAAGAAATTAAACTAATTTTCCCCAAGTCAAGGTTGTTTTGCCGCTTGCAATAATTGGTGAGTGATCTCCCTGTCTTTACCCACAAAGTTTTCCTCCTTTTCTCCCCCCCCTGCCCTGCTGAGGAGTGGAGTGAGGGAGCAGCTGGGTGGGCAGCCGGCAGCCAGCCAAGGTCAACTGACCACAAAGCGTTTTCCATAACAGTTTTCCATAACAGGGTACATATTGGATCTTCCAACAGAAATACCCAGTCCAACTGATGGCTGCACGCTGAAGAACATTACTGGTGTAAGCAAACGGTCCAATAAAGGCAACAGCATACAGGAAGGGGGAGGAAAGAAGACAAAACATGGGACAGGAAAAATAAGAGTCCCCTCACTCTCTATTTTCCTCAGCAGTTATCTGTATTATCAGCTCTCCCTTTACAGCTTGCACAGGGGCGGTTGTGCAGTCCACACTCGCATGGGACAAGGCACAGCTTGCTCACTGCAATAATAGTCTCCAAGTAAAATTTTCTTTTGTTTTTATGCTTGCACTTAAAATTAATATTGTCATAGAAACAGCCTGTCAGTACTCTTGACATCTTACCTTTCCCTCTCAATAGCACATAGCTTCAAGTACACATTATGATTTTTTCTTTAAAGTCAGTACACTCTGTGCTTTCAATATAAAAGACGGAAAGCGTGACTCTGGGTTACACAAATTAAACCATCCTAGTACAATTATTCAAGCATGAGAACGGAGCCTGGTGGGAAGCAGTGGGCTCTGGTAACCTCTAATTCAATGCTACTGCACACAGCCAAGACCCCAGATCAGAAAACACAAGCACAAACTCTCTTCACAAGTGATGCCTCATAGTCATGATTATACACGAAAAAGGCTGTGACAGTTTAGATCAGTTCTCGTCTAGCACTTCTCTCTCTCCACTTTGTCCAGCAAGCTTAAGGGTGAAATCCCTTACTCATCTTCCATTTTCATAAGTTTGACCTAATTGGAAAAATTCTCATTTATCTCTTGTGAAGATGATTCTTTTACATTTAGACACTCGACTCTTTCCCAAACAGTTCAATCTGGTATTTTTATGTATCACTTAACACCTATCAAGAATGCACCGAGAATTTAACAGTAATAGGACCCATTTTTCTATATTTTTTAATTTATTTTTTAAATACCTAGTTCAGTGCTTCGCAATTCTTTCTTCCTTCAACAAGGGATAACAAACAATCACTCAGATAAGGGACTTGAACTTGATATTGAAGTATGCAAAATCACCATGGCTGAAAAATACTGCATGGCTCTTCAGTGTGAAAGGGTGGAAAAGGGATAGATGAGTTTTCCACCTCTTGTGCCTCAGCTTCCCGATAAAGTATATCACCACATGCAGCTTAGCAGTTACATACTGGTGCCAAAACCCCACCTCCTGTAGTTTTCTCTGTCCATATTCACTATATGTGACTGCCTAAAGAAAGAATGTATAACATGCATTTTTATTAAGTGGTACTTTCTATCATTTTCAGCCTGAATCTCTATTTAGTGTCGAGAAAATTCTACAGTGTTTTTTTGGTTTGTTTCTTTGTTTGTTTTGTTGTTTTCTTTTTTTTTTTTTTATACTGTCTAATCTTTGCTCTCCAATTTTTGTAGTAATCTTTGGAGAAGCAGCAAGAAGCAACATGTGATGTCACATGTCCAGGCTTTTCTCACTTGAATGAAAAACTTCTTTACTTGGACTGTAGAATTCTTCATTGTTAGCACCCACTTAAGTACAAATTTTAATACACACTTTTCATAAAACTTTCATATATTCCTCTCCCATAGAAAAGTAAGCCTGAACCAGGCCGACAGCACCAACTCCGGTGCTCTGCAAAGCCAAGCAGGTGAGAGATTTATTTGAGCAAACCCACAAAACATCATCTTTGCATCCTATATTAAGTGTAAGACCTACAGTAAAAGACCAAAATCCACAAACTATTGTGTGCCACCACGTGAGAGATGAAGAATGTTAATGCAGTGAGAAGTGGCAGCATACCTGCTGTTAGTTGGGGCTAACCTCTGATGCTATAGAGAGAAAAAAGACTGAACCTAAAACATATATATAACTGGGGAGGGGGCACAACTCCAAAGATCTTCCCAATCCTTCAGAAGAGCTGGGCTGAATTCTAACACATTACTTCTCTCACATACAGCTCACTTCTGTTCTGTCAAGTAATTCCTTCCATGACCTTGTACAGGTCCATCTCCAACCATTACATACTTTCCTTCCCTCTTGGAGTTCTATCTAGAGGCTCCTTCCACAACTTCATTCCTCTGAAAGTTTCTGGTTTCCCGTCCCAGTGTATTTACAACCAACTTCTAGTCCTTTGATCTTGACCTTGTTTTGGTATTAATTATTTTACATCTTTGATATTTATCCATTACTCCCTCTCTTTAAGGTATTCGTATGAATAAAAATCATAGCTTCTTTTAACTTTCCTTCTGCTTAGTTAATGAAGCTACAATCTTTAGTTTCCTTTCCTCGTTCCCCTAACCACCCTGTCCATCTTTAAAGGCTCAGAATCGCAGAACCATTTGGGTAGGAAGGGGCCTGGTCAGAGCAGGTTACTCAGGTCTTGAAAATCCCCATTGATGGAGACTGCACCACCTCTTGGGCAACCTGTTCTACCACCTGACCATCTTCATGGTGAAGAACTTCCTCCTCAATCCAGTCAGAATCTCTTTTGCTTCAAATGATATCTATCACCTCTCACTCTCCCACCACGCACTGCCGGCAGAAACAAAGAGGCAACAGACAAATTGAAGCACCTACTGTAATTTAAGATCACACTCATCCATGGAAATATGACAAAATTGCTTCCCTGTGTCTACTGAAAATATATTCCCAAATGATCTAAGAATCACATTAACTCTGCACACTGGCAGGTTACAGTCTATCCTATAATCCACCAACTGCCCTTCTTTTCTCTCCTACCATACCAAGAATAGTGCTGTACCTGCATGACTTTGCACACTGTGTAGTTTCACCATTATTGTGTCCATAGCATCATTTAATTCTTCCTGTAAGACCTTTGAGACCTCAGTCTCCCAGATTCGTCACACTTGCTGATTTTGTAGGTATACACTTTGTTATTTGTATTTTGCAAAATGACTGATGAAGACGACAAATGTGATCTTTCTAAAGTCTAGTCTCTGAGGCATCTTTCCATTCTGAAGATTTCCCTCTCAATATAACCCATTAAATTCTCGTAATTACCTCAGATCCTTATCAATCTCAATATTCTTATTTAAATTTCTATCATTTTGACCTTTAACAATTTGTAACAGGACAGTGTATCAGAAGGCTGTGTTGCGGCATGCCCATCGTATTATAGTGCTCTAAGACATCAACTGCTTCATCAAGAAACTGAGACGCAAACCACAGACCAGAGTCATGTTACAGTTTAGCCTTCTTCCTACTTTTCTGCGTCTTAATTACCCTCGCCTTCACAACCCCTTTAAAAAGGGCACAGTGTTGAGATCAGACTAATTGGTCTATGATCACCCCTTGCCTTTCTGGGCATACATTCTACATCAGTTATTCTTTGAGACGAACATACTAGCCCTCGAACTCACAATTCATTAGAAATCCTTATTAACAGACATGCATATCAAGGCAGTTCTTTCGCCGGCCTGGAAGGGAGTCCTGGACCTCCTTGTTTCATCAGGAGCACTAGGACTTCTCTCTGCACCTCAGCTACTGCCTATCCGCAACTTGGAGCATAAGTGAGAATGTTACTGGAGGACTAAAGCCCTGTAATTGCTAACATAAAGCTCAACAATGCTTTAATTTAAATCCCTTACCAGTGCTGTTCACTTTTTGGACGAGATAGGCATTGTATATTCTGCTGTGTGCAGGTGCCTTATTAAGGTTAAATAAGCTTTATTAGAGATGGTTTCATTACTTACTAGCAATGAAAATACAGTTCATTTTCCAGGTAATCTTAAATGCCAGTAAAACCTTTATATGATCACAGTTCTGCGTGTTTTTAAAATATATATTTTTATCCTAGGCTATAATTTTGTCCTAGAGAGTAATCTTCTCTTATTCTATGATTATTTGCAATTTGTACTGCTTAAAAGCCTCCATTGTGGAGGAGGACCCTTTTGCTTTAGCCAACAGACAACCACAAAACAATAATGATGTATTACAAAAGGTGTTCTAAATATAAGCCTTAATTACTATTAATTCTGAGACCTGTTTACAAACACAGTAGCAGGTCCTGGAGTGCTGGCGCAGCTCCTGCAGTGTGTACTGCTGAAAAATACCCTTTCATCTACCAGCCCAGAGTCTTACCACTACAGTTTGTCTTTTCCTCTTCAGATTACCAATTGACTTGTAAGGCTGCATTTCCTTAATTTTCTATAATCATTTTCAAATGCATTACCATGAAGCAAATTCAGTCTTCCTATTTAAAACTACAAAACACACTTTAAACTGTTTTTCAAAGTTAAATTTTAAAAAAATTTTCTCTGGTCTGTATTTCCCCAATCACTTCACTCACCAAGACTAAGCCAGAAGATCTAATGAAAATAAGTTGCATTTCTAACGAGCTAGCAGCACCCACTTTTCACCCACATGTTGCAAGGCATTCAGTTGAAGGTATTATCCATCTTTTGCTAAGCAAACATAATGATAAATGATACTTTGAGGTTCTGATGATTTTTTCATGTTTGTATGTACATTAATCATTCTGTGGCAGTACAAATACACTATGTACTGATTTTAGGACACTGAGGGAAGATACTACTGACCTAGCAGGAATGCAGGTTAATAAACTCAATTTGGGAAGGATGATTTTCCACTTGGAATGTTCTCTAAACACTGGTAGGAGAACAAATAAGCAACAGCAAGATTCTCACATGCATGCAATAGGGATTAGATGCACCACAAACTTCACATTTTCTGCTAGGACAATGCAAAGGAGGAGAGGAGAGGAAAAAAAAAAGTCAACTCTGTCACTATTTTCTCCTTCCCTTTTGTCTCTCCCCTCGCCAAGAGAACAGAGCAATGGTAGGAATGTAAATGAACAATCTACTTAACGCAACTGTGTTCCGTTCAGCCGGCATCCCCAGTCTAAGCACTACTGAGATTTGTGGCCCATTGTCTCGATGTCTGAGAAAGCAAAGATGTGCCTAGAAAAGCAGTAATTCCCATGCTCCTGGAAAAAAAAACAGATGGCAAAACTTCTGGCTGTAGTCTGCTGCTGTCAGTGGAGCCAGTGTTTCCTCTCCTGTACTTCCCAGCAGAGGAGGACTGTGCTGCACTGAGCCAGATGCTGATCTACTTCAGCAGTCTCCCTGCAACCATGGCCAGTGCCAACCATTCCCAAGGAGGCTGAAAGAACGAACTCTTCCATAATCAACAAATACTAAATAACTCTCTCATATGACTACCTTCTAACTAACTGCAGAGTAAATGCTTGCGTTCTGCTCTAAATGCTGACTGTCAGCAGTCATTGTAAATGCTTACTTTTATTTAATGTGGATGCTATTACCATACACATATTTAATCCTCTTTAGAATCTTACTAATCTTTTGGCATCAAGCTTGCCAAATCAAGACTGCAAAACAGAAATAAGAAAAGAGAATAACTTCCTCGTCTCAAGGGCAACAGAAGGCTGCAGAGGAATTCCCTTTTTCCCTGCCCGTGGCAGGGCTGTGTGCTGTCATTCCACGGTCACAAGCCTGCCAGACCAAGTCTGCAAGCCATTTTGTCATGCATCTGAATCTCCTCTCTGGCTACTCCACAGACTGGAATTTGTAACAGAGTAACTTGTATAAGCATTAAATAGCTCTAAACACACACACATATTACACGTTTATGCAATTAACTCTTTCACAAAGCTGGTTTCAGCTTCTTTTGTGACATCTCAATGTGCTCAGCAAGTGTTTTCCCTGTTTTTTCCCCCCAGTTATTTCTATAAAACACAGGAGTAGATGAGTTTTTCCAAACCTGTTCCCTCCAGTATGCCAGGGTCTGAAAATCCTCCATCACCCAATGTTACTGTTACACAAGTTTCTCATAACTTACCCAAGCCTACCCTAACTTCTGGAGTATCATTTACAAACATCGTCACCCTGCAGCTTTCACCTTCAAATCCTTCTGCATTAACCTCTTCGGGGCCAACACTGAGAGGCTGTGAGTGATTACACAAACTGCTGACAGTTTTAAGACACTTTAATTTTTTCCCCATTCTTGTTTGCCTAATCGAATTTGAATTTAGGACAAATCCATAACACTATTACGGCTTTATTAAAATAGCCTCTTGGGAAGTGTGAAGATTTTAGCCATGCAAGTAGGTAAAGGAGGATAGAAACACGATACCCTATTGGTAAAATAGCTACATCATCTGTTACCCTGCACTGAAGCAGCAGATATCAAAGATGCCTCATATTTTTTGTTAGCACATCAGCTTCTCACCCCAACCCTGTTAAAAAATTAATAAATCCAACCATCTGTGGACACTTCATTAAATTATCGCAGCTCCTTTTCTTCCTCTTTGCTTGAACATTATTCAGCATCATTTGTCTGAGTGGCAGAGGTGTGAAACATGTTTTAAAATACAATTCTGTTAATAAGACATATTTCATGAATCTCACTAGCGAATAGATTAGACTTCATAATTACAAAACATTCATGGAGAACAGAAGTCCGGGATTACCTGAATTACGATAAGGCCAGGTGCTTCTAGTTGTTTCTACAAATGAGAAACACAAACTCACATTAATTTTTCCCCCCGTCACTTAGACAAATTAGACAGGAGAGAATGCAACCTGGCCGAAAATCTGGGCAGGAGACAACTAGTCAGGGGAGAAAGAATATTCTTCGAAGGATTGTAACACAAAGAGAGGAAAACCCACCACCACAACATCGTTGTTGGCTAAACTAAAGTGAGAAGTATGCGGAATATACAACAGGAATGAGAAATTCTAGTTCATAATCAGAATCCTGACTTTGTTAAACACAGACTTGGTGGCATAAGTAACATGGCATATACTGATTTAAAAAAGGTATCCCTTGATCAGAATTAAGAAGCAGAGGGAAAGGGAGAGGTCGTCATTACTGCACACCCTGACATACCCACCTATATACATATAATTAACACAGAGAGCAGCCTGGTGTGACCTCTGAGCTGCTTTGAACATGCGACTGAACCTGAGATCTCCTGAGATCCCTTCCAAGGTTCAATGATCTGATGACACTATGATATGGGGAAGCTATACTGAAAACTATGGAGAGAGCAAGATATCGCACAAAATATTGTGCAAAGAGGAAGATAATTACACTTGTCCAAACAAGCTTCTAGCAGGGAAAGTTAGGGCAAAACTGATCCTGCCCTGGGTCACAGGGTCAGACTGCATGAATTTGAGGTTGCCATCATCCCCTCTCAGACTTGGATCCGAGCTTCGCCACAGAACCACAAACTAAAGACAAAACTAAGAAACCACACATACAAAAATTTAAGAGGATGGTTGGACTAGTAAAACACATTAGAATATTCTAAAGGTTTACCTATCAAGAAAGTTTCTCGCAGAACATATTTTAAACAGAAAATATATAGTTGTCCTTTACATACCGGTGGTAGACTTTGCAAACTCGAATGTCCTGGAAGCCCAAACTGAAATACAACAATGTAAGAACACAGACACGTAGGAAAGACTCACAAGTTGATGAGAGTATGTCTCATCACAAGTCTGACAGAGTATTACAGAGCAATTCTGATTTTGAACCAGGACACAGAAAGCTCTGAGTACCTGTTGAACTCAGTCCATCAACAGAAACAAATACAGAGATCCTGGCTTCTTAAGAAACTTTACTTAGCCTGGAACAACTCTTCACACCCAAATCAGGACACAATAACACACACACACACACCCAAATGCTAAGCAAGAAGTTAATCCAGCCTTCCTTGATGGAAGTACCTCAGAAACATGAGGACAAGAGGAAACAGCCTCAAGCTGCACCAAGGGAGGTTTAGGATGGACATTAGGAAAAATTTCTTCACCAAAAGGGTTATCAAGCTTTGGAACAGCATCCCTGGGGGTATTTAAAAGACGGGTAGACATGGTGCTGAGGGACATGGTTTAGTGGTAACTTGGCAGTGCTGGGTTAATGATTGGACTTGATGATCTTAAAGGTGCCTTCCAACCATAATGATTCTACGGTTCTATGAAACCCTTTGGAGGAAACAAAAGAGACCAGAAAAGAACTGATCTTTAATGAGGTATTGGAAGTGTTCAAAAACAACAGGACTAGAGACTAGACCAAGGCTAAACAAACAAATCCAAACTCTAGTCAGGTGATATCAAGAAGAGATCAATAAATTATTCCAGGAATGAAATGGGAAGAAGAAAGGCGATTCAAGGAAGATCTTCAAAGACACAGAAGTCAATGATAACAACCATAAACTACAATAAACCTAATGGGAGGGGAGGTGAGGGGTTTCATCCATCGCACAGCAGAAGGTCAGGCTCAGAATGTGCTGCAAGAAAAGGCACGGGAACACCGAAAAAATAATTCTACTAATGGAGTAGGTGAAATAACAGCACCATTAAAATCAGAGTCAGGACTTGCAATTAAAGGGCCAACGAACAGTAAAGTTCCAGCACCAAACAGCAGCAGCTCAAAGCGGCAGGAAGAGCTGCAGCAGCCACAATGGATTTCATCTATACAGAGACTGAGAACGTGGTGAGCAGACATTTCTGAGGGGGTACAAACTATGGGACAATTTACTTGGTACCATTGAAGATCATTCTAATAGCAAGGACAATGAAGAAAGCACTATGGGATTTTAAGAGAAGACCTTAAGATAAGGTATGCAGATCGCTTCATCATTTAAGAAACCTCAGGTCTTGATCAATAGACTGCCTAAAAAGAAAAAAGTTCAGACTCACAATTACTCTTTCTAAAACAAAATCAATAGCCATAACAAAAGAAGAATAAGATCCGAGTGTTCTGGTGAAAGAAAAGAGCTTGACAGGTTAAATAATTTTAGATCCAGGCGAAGCTATCACTTACAAAAGCTCACGTGAACAAGCTATTCAAAGAAGATTAATGCACAGAGGACTGTCATGATAAATTTGTCAAGAAACTGGAAGAAAAAAACAGATCAGAAAAACTTTTGCAGGCAACTCTATAGACAGTGAGAAAGACAGCTGATACCTGGGAACAGATATTTAGAGATAGGAAATAACCTAAACAATTTCACAGAGAAATAATCGAAATCCATAAATAGCAAAGAAATTCCTCAAAAATAGAGTACTTGAAGATATAACAGGAGACATAAATACAGCAAGAGAAAGAACTTCTATAGATAGAGATATTTAGCTGGAGGATGGTGTCTGGAGACAAGGACACATGGCAGAAAGGAGCAGAAACACCAGAGGCATGTAACTAGCAACTTACTCAATAAAACTGTCCATCCCTCGAAGGGATCCCAAGAAAAACTGCTAAGGGGTGGGTTACCACACTCTGGCCCTTGAATCGTGAGCAGTTGCTAGCAATTCAGCTCATTATATCATATATATATTCAGCTCATATATATGGAGACACCATTTTTAATGGCGTCTCCATAATGAAGCCTTTCTTGGCTTTATTTTTAATGTGTTCAATTTAAGAACAGTCACAAAAGAGGAGACTGACAGTGCATCTAATCCAGCAGCGGGACTGCAGAAGATATTAGAGAAGGAAGAGCAACAACTTCACAGAAACCTGTAAGTTATCTGGAGACATTACCCCACGCTCCCCCAAAAAATAGGGATTTATATATGCGAATAAGCAGGAGTTCCAGGGGTTTTGTAATAATTTTTACCATTTTTATTTCTAGTGTACTTACATGAATGATGAGACATAGCCTATGCATAAGAACTAACCTCAGTGAAATCAACCATAGCAAGTTTCGGAACTTAATTTTTCCTTATTAAAAATAATTTTCCTCTGTTTTGTTTTCAGTGTCATTAAACTTCCTCTTGAATTTCTATTATTAAAAAAATAAAGAATTTATTGTATACACACTTCTGCCAAGGTATTGCTTACCCTTACTACTTTTGTGCCCCCTTTCATTTGGGTAGGTGCGATAGCACAAGTTCCTATCATCTTCAACATGCCGCATTCAGTTGATAAGAACTCTGAACAATGCCAGCGTGGAGACCCTTCACTTCTACACTGTCTAAAGCTGAAGCATCTTGTTGAATCCCAGACTAGAAAATGCAGTGAGACAAGACTACAGGCTGCATGTAACCAGCACTTGCCCGACAGTTTGGGATTTAGAGAGCAATCTATGCGAAAACTTGTCAAACAAAATTACAAAAGGGATTGCTGGTGCTGACATGCAGAACATAAATAAGGAAAAAAATACATATTTGAGTGAAAATATTAACAAATGGGAAAGCTAATCTAAACAAAGTTCATCCAACTTTCTCTCTTGTTGGGGTGTTGATGCATCACCAATATGCTCTCACTTTCTACTTCTGCATCACCATCTAGAATCACCCATCAACAGATCCTCTACTATAAACACAAGTGACTGTAGAAATTTGGCACTGAACCTCCCTGTCACAGAATTCATGCTTCTCTAGAGATCAACTATACTGCCTTCCATATTTTCAAAACCAAAGGTCAAAATTTGAGTGTATACTGCAAAAAGCTTTAATTTTTTATGATTTTCAGTAAGTTTCTATTTTTTTTTTGAAGTATATTAACATAAAGACAACTTTGTCCATTAATCAAACACACAAAGGATACTGTCTTTGCTAATTACAGAACTTAGCAATTTAAGTTGCAAACTGTTAAACTGATAAAACTTAATCTTTTTGGTTTATAATGACATGGAATGTTGCACCTAAGAAAATGGCTAATTAAGAAAATCTTAACTTAACAAATGATCACAGGATTTAAATGTTTCTGTGCTGTGTGTTTAAGGATGAAGAAGATTAGCTACCACAACCACCTGAAACAAGACATGGCAGCAAGAAGGGAGATTCTCACTCCACAGCAATGGGATAGCTGACCACCAACAGCTGAGGGTTCAACAATCTGGATTTTTTTCCTGCATCTACCCACCTGAGAAAAGGATCCAAAATCACCCCACCACCACCTTTTCTGATCTGGCTCAGTAAGGGATGTCTCATTGCATTAAACATTAATTCCATTCTAGAAAATACACACCAGTTGGGTTTTTTCTAAGCAGTAACATTAAATTGTCACTAAAGCAGAAAGTTCAGGCACAAGTTACAGATCTACTGGTGCCCCCTCTCCTATAGCTACAGGAGAGGATTCCTTACCCTCCAGTGAGCACAAATAAGCTTTAACCAGCTCACCGACCCACACAATTAGGCACAAGGATAGTATTAGTGAAAATAGGCTGTTTGATTTTATTTGACATTAGGTGTAATAAACTTTAAACACAAAAGCTTAAGAAAAGCTGCAGTTTTAAATAGAAACAGTGGTTTTAATATCATTCAACCAGCAAATTAGAATCTCTTCACCTAGGCTATAATTGATCATTAGATATCGATGAGAGTTTAAATAAGCAGGTCTAAAGCTCTCCTGCTCTGGGCTTTCACCCAGCACCAGAACTACCAGTTCAGCCACAGCCAAACGGCACAGCTCCGGCCTTCGGATGTGGCAAGAGACTGATCCTAAATCAGAACTTGGTATGTTGCTCTCAGACGAGCTGCTGGAGAGAACTCAGCACTCAACAAGGCAGGATAAACGAACTGGGTAAACAAGGACTTGAAACTGGGCTCTAGGAATTCTAGGAGCAACTCCTGGCAGGCACACCACTAAAACAAGGGGCACCGAGCAACTGCTGCCCAAGAGGGAACAGATCCTGGAGCAGAACCAACACGTTTTCCCCTCCAAGTCTGGTGACATTACTATGTCGACACCCTGCTACTCTCTCCAACACCTCCAGTTCACAGACGAAACAACACAGTTTAAGTTTGATTAGATTTCTACTGATTCCTTTTCAAAGAATTATTTCAGGCATGAGAAATTCCAATCTCCTGCCATACCTCCTAAAAAGAATTAAATTCAACCAAATTCTGGAAGAAAAATTGTACCCTAACTCTCTAATATCACACAAGAAGTATACAAGTCATTCACGATCAGAGTAAAACATCAGCATCATTTTGGTTTGGCGTTTGTTTGGGTTTTGTTGGCAAGAAAGAATGAAAGGCAATAGCACGCCAGCAGTGTCCCAAAGGCAAATCTTTCCAGGTTGCATATCCAGAAAGTGAAGCACTCGATATCACAAATCACTTTGGTTCCCATCTCCCAGATTTGTAGTTACTGCTTAAAGAAAAGAAAAAGTAAAAGATGACAAAGTCTAGGAATTCATTTTTCCTAACCTTACACTGAAAATATTTATAATAGTTTCGAAACTGGACCTCTGCTTTCAGTCCACGTACTATTGTAGATTGGTCCAAGGGCTCACAGATTTTTTTTTTCCTACTTTAACTGGACAAATTTTGAATTACATATAAGGTCAAACATTTATTGTCTTTAATGTCCAAACTCTCACATTTTTAATAACAGCTGACAAATTGTACAAACCAGTTTTGTTAAAACCACCATTGACAAGAAACACATTTGATCTAAGCCAATTTATGAAAAACGCAGATGCTTTTTTCACAGAAAATGTATTTTTGCAAGGAAAATTTATCACCCATGTCACTCACTCTTACTGTTTAAGTGCTCTTAAGTACCCTCCACTGAAGTATCTACGCTCTTAGGTTTTTTCTAATTCCAAGGTACAGAAAGTTATTTATGAAGATCAGATGAAGACTTTTCTTCCCCTCACTTTTAAAGGAAATAAGCAATACAGAGTAAAAAAAGTGCTGTTATTTCTAAGCTAACTGCGTCTCTGAGGAGACATAGTTTGTCTGCTCAGCCACTGAACTAAGCTTCTCTCTTGTCCCTTAGGGATGGCACAGACACACACAGAGACCAGTAAGAAATAAAACGCTGTTCAGGTGTAACCTTCAGCGTTAAGCAAACTTTGCAAAAGATACGCAACTCCAGAACCATACAACCTGGCTACTTTTATGCAGTTCTTAATAATTATGGCAAAAAGCAAACATAAAATTTCAACCCAAATTAATGTTTGAGCAAAATTCTTAACTCTTCACCACTGTTTATACATCAGTAAGTGATTTCGATATTAAATAGCTAAATGCTATAACATACCAGAAATCAAGTTCTCACAACCACCGCATACCTCCCTGACGATGTGCCTTGCAGAGATCGCACTTTAATTGCAAGAACACATCCATCCAGGTCCTCCTCCCTCACACAAGCTGTGCTCAGGGAATAATCATGTCCTGGATAATCATTTCTTGGCCCCAACTTTGCCTACTGCACATCATCCAAACACTGCAACGGATACAAAATCACTTATTTCTACATGGTCTTTTCTCAGCGTATTCATTCACAGCATCTTGCTACATTATAAAAAGTAATACTCTAAATTTATTGAAGAGAAATCCTTTATAAGCCCACCGAGAAAAAGGCAAAGCGTGGGGATCTTCTTGAGACCATATAACGAGCCTGCAACAGAAGCAGGATGAGACATCAGCACCTCCTGGCTCGTAACTGATGCCTCCAAGCCACATTACAGTGAATACCATGGTAGTTGCTCTTCCAGGCCTCCTTTAATTTCAGTGGCAGTTATATGACAGCTCTTCTATTCTAGATAAATTCAAAATGCAAATAAACCTTAAAAAGGCAATCTAGTCAGCTAAAGTTGGACTAATTTCTCAAGTGAAGTTCATTCTCTATATCTGATACATTGACATGAAGCAAATTGCATTGGTCAAACAGCTCGAGAGCTGGTCACCCTCGTTATTGAGAGGTTCTGCACAGTCTTCTGCAGCAGGTTAGAGAACAGAGTTGACAGCCTTCCTCCTCTGGTCCTAAATCTCCTCCTCACTAAGGAATCACCTTCACTTTTTGCATCCCCTGACCAAGGGATTACAGATCTCCCAAGCTGTACAAGATCCAAGGGAGCAATATCATGGAGCATTTCTGTCACCACACAACTCCAGCCCCGTCCCTGGCCCCCAAGTTTGATTCTGCATCTGGATGGGGACAGGTGAGCAGAAGGGATGAAGGTGACTGTGTGCTGCAGACCGCGTGGATAAGACCATACCATATACAAAGGGACAGGTAACTGCGGTATCAACACGCTCTGACAGTTAGCCTTCATTTCACAGCCAAAAAAAATTACTGCAGAGGTTTTCAATGAAGTTTCCTAGCTTTTGAAAAGAAAAACGGTGAAGATGTGTGGATTTTATTAATGAAAACACAAGTCCTTCCACTGTACGACAGCCGTAGGACCCAAAGCCAGAGGCATCACAGCCCAGAAGAGCCCAAGCTACATGATGAGCTGAATAAGGAGGATTTATTCGGGTCAGAAAAGCAGAGACCTTCAGAGGCCACCGTGCCCAGGAGCAGAGTGCTAGAGCATACCTGGAACTCAAGCCCAAGTGTCTCTTCCCAGTATGTACATGACACGGCTGAACCCACCCAAGTATTGCTGGCTGTAAGTGGAAAAATGGGAAGTCTATCAAGGTTTCGGTGTTTGTGTTTTCAACACAAAACGATACTTGAAAATTCACCCCAATAGTTTTCAGAATTACTTTTCATTAAGAAACCATGCTCCTTCTGGACAGTGCTGCATCTGCAATGCTTTCAGATGGTTCCGAACTAAATATTTTTACTAAATACAAACCTGCCTTTTCTGCTTATTGAACCCTTTTAGATTTTGATACTACATGGCAGGAATATTTCTTAACAGAAGTGATTTCCCTGTACTTTTTCTAAAAGTAACTACAAAATGAAGGTTTGAAAATAAAATTTCTATGAATATATAAATGAGAAATAATAATATAAGGAGATTATTTAATCAAGACGTGAGAAAAAAGGTCATAAATTATCACCAACTGCTTTTGAATTAATGAAATTTGGACATAAAGTTAGTATCAAGGCAGCTACCTCATCACAATCAAGCAAATTACACTTAAAAGCTCAAAGCCAGGCATTGTCAAATGCAAAAATAAATGGAAGAAAAAGAAGAAAAACAGATGGATTCACTTGGGGGAAAAAAAGAAGACAAGAGGTGAAATAAATAATTTAGTGAACAGTCTTTAAATGGATGTACAGAACTGATAAATCCTTACGATGAAACTCGGTGTCACTGTCACGCTTCAGACCTCTTACATCTTTGTATATCTCTTCTCTCAATAAAAGCTTTATAAAAGCTTTACTGAAGTAGTTGCAAATAGTGACTGGAAAAAAGTCATCTCAAGAATATTCTTCAGCTAGTATCATTATACTTTTCACTAAAATATATACAAATTTACATACAAAGATGAATTACAAAGTTCCCCAAAATCCTGTAACCCTTTTTTTTTAATGTGTGCTTTCTAAGAGCTATTCCAGCCCCTTACCCTGCTTAAGATCTAACTGGCACTTAAGTATCAAAGACAGATTTGCATTTCAAAAGCCAATTAAAAAAAACATACTGTAGTAAGGCACAGATTAAAAAGCATTGTGGCTTTACATAAATTAGGCAGTTCTTTGACTTTCCGTAGGTCAAATCCATCATAACAATGGCAAAAACCTATAAATTATATGGGCTATATGACCACTATACGACATCCCTCAGGTTTGTGCAGTCATATTCTGGGTTCAAAGAAGGCAAGCAAAACCACTTTGAAAAAGAAATGAATTCTTTCACAAATCCAGTGTAGAGCATAACAACATGGTTATGTTTGCACAGCGAGAGGAAGCAGAGGAGGAAAGGAACACTAGAAACTGCAGTCTCAGTCTGCATTTGCTAGAAGGAACCAAAACATGGAAGCACACACATTTAATGGGAGAGAGAGATACGTGTATCCTGAAACTACCGATTGTTAAACAAAACTAACTGATGTCTTGCTGTTTGCAATTTCTGAAAATCAAAGATTTAGTACTAGAAGTCTGGTAGAACAGTAAACAACTTACTATCAAGGTGCAGTACCATACAATTTCAAGTTACAGACTAATTGCACTGATTCAAGTATTCTTCATAAGGTAATACTTTATCATAACTTCTGACTTGCTTTTTAAGTCACATGAGAAACTAGATTAAAGAAGGAAAAGATCCATTTTCATAGGAGTCTCAGTTGCCACAGAAACTTTGATTCTCACACCTCAAAAACTCTGCTGAGTACAGGCTTCTCATCTATTATCGTGTATGGAAAAGGTTCTTTAAAAGCACATTGTCAAATGCACTACAAACTTGCCAAATCCACACCATAATCAACTTTCCCCTGCCATGGCACATTTATAGCACTGTGTCAAAACCATAAATTGGAGCAAGAAACCAAGAAAGGAGGTGTCTAACGTAAAGCATTCAGTCACTGTCTGCAGAGCCTGGTCCGTGCCCAGGTACTGAGAGTGTGTGTTTTGGTTTGATTTTTTCATACAACGGTTGACTAAGCTCCTCTGTCACCTTGCAGCACCTTGCGCTATCAATATCTGCCATCCGATGGCAATAAAAGAGCTTCAGTTGCTGATGTCCAAAAATTCTAAATCTGTCAAACTGTAATATATAAGAAGTCTTTTAAATAATTTGAGAAATTTATCAAAATTTATCGGCCTGTTAGAGCTTAATAGAAGACTCACTGCAGGTGGATTGCTCAGCATCAGCTGCTAGGGAAAACTGCAGTTATAAGACTAAAGACTCAAAACCTGTATTCTTTCATATATAGGATCTAACATGGCATATTTTTACTGGATTTTCTTTGCCCTGACTTACATTACTCACCAGAACTTGTCATTTTCAGGTACTAAAGTTATTTAATGAGTAAGAAGCAGTTAAAACATGCAGGCTACGCTTCTTAATATTCTCTTTTCAAGAAATCAGGTGCATCGCAGTACAACATTCACACCCACCATATGAATTCAACATACCACTGCTCAAGAAGGGAATTAGCTGCCTCCCACTGTTACCTTGAAGCTGAGGAGAAACCTTGCTATGCTAACTACCCCCACACTTAGTGCAGCCTGAAAGCTCCCAATTAAAAGGGGGGGGGAATATTAAAAACCACTGATGAAACTGAGGGATTTAAATGAGGTCAAGAAAAGCAATACAGTTAAACCCAAATTTAAATATTTCATCTCTTATTCCAAAGCCTTCAGCAACCAAAGCTACCCATCCTCCCAACTAAAGGATTAAGCTCTGCGGAGTCTTGCACAGTGCCTGGCGCTTAACTGAGTTCATAAATAGGTTTCCACACCCCTACATTTGATAAATCTTTTGGAGTAGCAGAACAGCTTATGCACACCGCAGCCAGAGGATGCTCTTGTGCCGGTTTCTAACCTAACAGCAGGGCATAAGGCAACACAGAACACCCGTCAAGAGCATTTCCTCTAGTTCTGAACAAAAAAACCCACAATTTTTATTGCATGGAACTGATCAACAATCTTTTAATACAGCTGCTAGGCCAACTTGAGACAAAGGGGCAACTATCTGTGTTGTAAACATTCGTATCAGCTTGGGTTAGACTATGTTTGTTTCATTTCCTGGGAAAGATTTTTTGAAAACAAAACTCACCAGAATTGTGTTGGGGTTTGTTGTTGGTTTTTTGGGTTTGGTTTTTTTTTTTTTTGAATACTAAAAGGCTCTTTAAGATCCCATCATTTTAAAAACTATCCATTAAAATAGTCTCTTCTACACCAATACTGGAAAAATGAACTGGAAATTGTGAAGACATTTTGGATTACCTTCATTTTTAACCCCATTAACCTTACTTAATGATCATATAGACCAGAATGATAACAGCAGCAAGACACTGAATGATCTCATGTGGAAAACAGCAGAATTAATCACCACAGCAGCAATGTAAGAAGGTGGTAATTGCCTGACATAAGTGTGTGAGAACTGCTTTTATTGTCCTCATTGCCAAGAAACTTAGAAACTTATTTCTCACTCAAAGACTCTGAAAGCCACTCCTTTAAGGTATAAAACCCCAATATTTTTTTTTTCTGACATTTGATGTTTCACAACAATGCTACAAGCTAACTTAATCGAAACAACATCAGAATATAAATGACAGTAAGCAGCAGCTCTGGGAGATGCTACAGCACTACTCAGGAAGAATTCATTACCTCGAGACATTTATTAAGCAAAGGAAAAAAAAACTGTTTGAAAAAGGCTGGCAAACATCATTAGAGAAACAAAAGAAAATTGCTTCACAGGCTTCTCTCCGAGTTACATTGCCTTAGTTCACCTTTTTTTGTTGGTTTTTGAAGTCTCACTCTTACAAAGTAATAATAAGTCTCTTCCAGCTACATGGTTTACAAAACACCTACAGTCTGACACTCCTGATCCCCGAGACAAAAGCAAATGGCATTCTGAAAACAGAGCACTTTCCCCAGTCACATTCTTTATTTTTACCCACAAACTTCACCTACTTCCTGCTTTCTACCCCCTAAATAAAAGCTATTACCAAGTCATGTCTAAAGGTTACTCAAAACACCCAAAGTGAAGTCATGACTTGGGCTTCTTAATGTCTGTCAAGAAAGTTTTAGGCCTTTTGTTGTTTGTTACTTTTCAAACTCCCTTGTTCACACCTGATACTCAGAAAACGGAGAAATACGAAACATCAGCACTCCTGCTTTCTCCACCACTCTTCCAGTTCTTCAGGGATCATACACATCGCTAGCTTTTAGGAGCTTCCCAAATGTTTCACAACAAAGGGCAGAGAAATCTCAACATAAGCAGACAAAGTTCTTTTTAAGGGTATTTATACATAAAGAAAATAGAACCCTGCTCTTCCCCCACCCCCCTTCTAAGCTGTGGTAAATCTTCATTGTGATTACATGCACCTGACACTTTTTTAATCCATTCATTTCAGTTTTCCTCATCTTCAGCATTTCCTGATAAATACCCACTTAGATGAATAGAACATATGACAACATTTAGCAAGTAAAGCAAGAGATACAGCCCCAGTTTCACTGAATAACTGATGAAACCATCTTCTCCTTTCTTGGAAAGGGCCTTCCTTTTTTTTGCAAGGGCAGGGTATATATCTACATTCTCATGCTGTTATACTTAGCAACAAAAAGAGACTTACCTGCTACTGTGAGCTTTGCTGTTCTGCTGACAATGGTCCCCAGGCTTTCCACAGTTGCCACGCACTGATAATATCCTTCATCAGGTCTATTATGCTTGGAATGCACCACACTGTTTATTAATAAAGATCCATCTGGTAGCAACTGGCGACGGTCATCTGACACCAAGTTTAGAAAAGTCCCATCTTTTTTCCATTCAATTTTTGGAGAAGTTTCGCAATAAGCTGAACAGTTCATGACGACAGAAGCGCCACGAACTGACAGAACATCCATTGGCTCCACCAGAAAGTAAAAAGGAGTGAAGGTTCTCACAAGGGATCCTGTAAAACACAGATCACATCACACAACTTTGGTGTTAGCCTTCTACAGTTTTTAAACATAAAATGCATCTTCGTTTCAAAATATTGTAATGTGCACAAGACCTATTGCTACTTGCAGTATCACCTCCCTGAACATATTAGAAATAGCTTGGTCTATATGACAGCATTTTCTGCTTTGACTGTTTACACCGACGGACTCTTAAATACAAAGAGGTTTTCACCCCTGCATCATATTCATCCGCTCATACGGGAATCAATACAGTTAACAGTCCTGAGCCATCCACTGCGGACAGAAGTCTGCCTCATCAGAACTTATGCAAACTAATATATGTGCTTGAGTACCACATTTGTAACAAATGATATATAATCTTAGGACTCTCTTCTTGGCCTTCTGTGGTATTGCTGCCATGCCACAGCAGTGCTATAACTTGTTTCGTATAGCAAATATGAAGAAACATTAAAAATAATTCAGCCCTCAAAAGTGTCTCCAATTCTGAGCTTAACATATCATGCAAGTGCCATAAAACATTTTTTTACATCCATTCTAGTTCAGGATAAACGTGATTACTTTTCCATTTTAAGTATTCCCAGAAGACTTCTGTAATTAACCTCTACTTTCCATTAAGAAGAGAATTTTAATTACTGTATTTCTGGTGCATTTGGTCAAGCAGAAAGATTATGTGTCAATATCACTTTGACTTGTCTTAACTTAATCACCCACAGAAAATAGAAGGAAGAAAGTCTTTCAGGGAAGAATCCAAAGCAGCATAACGTGGAGTTGAGAGAAAAGGGCGTCTCTGTAAAGTCAACCTTAGCAATAAGATGAAGGCTCCCCACCTATGCTCTGACAAGCTCCACCTCTCTCCACCTGGGAACTGGGAGTGGGATGTGTGTACAGAACATCATGGCAACATAAACTGAAATCCTCCTAGCTGTCTACCAGCAAAGCAAAACCACAAGTGCACCAACTAAAAGCTTAACAGGGCTTTTGAATTGAGTCACTTCAACTCAGGGGTGCAACAATTCCTCCTAGCTTTATACAAAGCAAGCACGTTGCAAGAGGAAACACTTTAAAATGCCAGCTGAAAACAGACACAGCCAAACTTACCAGGTCTTTTTGCAAGGCCTAGAACATGACTATTCTCATAGACGCAACCGCTAACTGCCAATCGTGATGTCTAAAGCAGATTTTACAAGCTCTGTGTCTACTGCTGCACCCTCAGCATGAAGTGCCAGACTCAGACTCCCCTTCTCTAAACATTTTGACAATAAAGTCACAGGCTGTTTAGAGACCAAAAAGGAGATTCTACTGATAACACTTTTAAAAAAAAAAAACCAAACGGTTCAGTGGTTTCTGTCATTAAGCTCCCTGTTAGCATGCGCTCCAGAGCGAACATGGGAAAACCAGTTGCTCCTTACAGCCTGTACATAGTCCTTAAATGGGAGGGGGAANAGTGTTGTTGTGTGGGGGGGGGGGGGGGGCAGGCACTGTCTCCCAGTTAAAGACACCCTATTATTATTGTCTCCCCTATTAAAGACACAGGGTCTTTAATAGGAACGTTCAGGCAACACAAGCAAGCAGCGGAGACAGATCTGCTCTTCAGTGCATAGGCAGATACTACAGTCATTTAATTTGACACCGCTATAGCAAACCTTCCCCTGAATCAGTTTACTCCATCTGGCAGCGAGCAACACCTGATACAGCAAGAATGCTGTTTTCCTTTTAGGCACTTCAAAGAATGTGACGGCAATGCCGATCTCTTGTGAAAGGTGTTGTTAGAAAAGGGTTAAAATGCATTCACAAATAAAATGAAGCTTCTACCGCACACACTAAACCCTTCAGAAAGGCTCATAAAAACACTCATCTCAAAACTATTTAATCTTTCACAGTAAGGTCAATAATGAAACGTTGAAGTATGGGAAGAACACCTTGAAGAGGAATATGCACCTAACAGCCAGATTTGTTACATTAAGTCACAGAATAATAACAAAGCCTGTGTTTTTAGAAAAAGTGCGAATCTGAAGGAGACCTTTACTTGTGAAGTCTGTCCTGTAAGCATTTTAGCTTCTTCAATCGCTTGTTGGTTTTGTGTTTTATTTTTTTTTCAAAAAAATAAATCAGATTTACTTTTGAAAATAGCCTTAATTAACAAATTGATATGATTCCCTCTATTGCTGAATTGCACAGAAAGTCTCCCGTCTCCAAAGAGCCCCTTCATCATCCCCCTGGAGAGGGATCCCAGCCTTCCCACACAAAGCCCATTGTCTTCGCTACTCAGGATACACCAAAACTTGAAGATAAGGCAGAAGGAGTGGCATGAAAGAAACAGAAGTTATGCTTTTGTAGGCTGTATCATTCAAATATTCTTCTACCTTCAAGAATTCAAAGATTAAATACGAAAAAAAAAGTATAGAAGACTGAAGTTTCCCCAGTGACAGTAACAGCCTCAGACAAGACTGGAGACCTGTTACACTGGTATCCAAATCCTTGAGATTATGTCTTTCTTGAGGATAAAAAGGAGACAAAAAAAAACCAGAACAAGTTACAAAATTTCTAGGTGCTGCTTATGTTACTCTTAATTTGTATAATGACACCTACGTGCAGATGTACTTTATTCTCCGCATGCAGGGTAACGAGTTTCAGCTCTAATATACCAGGAAAGAAACAAGAATCATGAGCAGCATGAAGATATTGTAATCTTTATCAGCTCTTCCATCGCTCCAGAAAGCTAAAGGTTTTTTTTAATATTAAATATTCAGCTTTATTGTCCCTGGGTTTTCCAAGGAAAAGCATTCTACTCAAGCTATCAACATTTTTCCCCCCCCTATTTACAAAGTTCTGTAAGTTTTTCCAATATAGAGCCAGACTCCTAACAAAACATTCTCGAGTTTGTTTTTCTCTCCCCATCTTCTCTGACTTTTCAAATAAAACCTAGGAAACCCTTGAAAGGGAGAGGTCGGCTTGTTGTTTGCCTTGTCTGGCTTCGGTGTAGGTCGGCACAGAGCAAATCCATTGATGGGATAAGACTGTTCTTACCCTGGAAGCAACAAGGCGCCCAAGGAAATAACATTACAGAGCAGAGGATGTCAAGGGAGAGCATGCCAAGAAGAAACAGCAGCACAGAAGGGATTAGAGACGTTCAGAAGGAATGGGAAGCAGATTCTCAGCCAGATTTCAGTGATAACATAAAAAAAGCTCTTGCCAAGAGCCCTGTGAAGACACTACACAGCCCACTTCAACTTGGGATGCTACCACGCTCCTGCACAGAAAGTGGTGGAATAAAAAAAGATAAAAGGGTTGGTAAATAATTATGTCCCATCTCGAAGGAAGTTAAGTTAGAATTGATATCTTTCTAGTCCACAGTCTGGGAAAGTTTATGCAATTTAGAGTTGGGGGCACTGTGGAGAACTGCTGGTGGGCTTCATCCTCACTCCAGCCAACTGAGTTCATACCTCACTTAAACCTTGATTCAGCATAAAAAGGCTTTCTACATACAAGACCCTAATAAACTTCTATTTGTGTCAACAAGCCATTTCTCCCACTCCATCAACCTATTGATTATTGGGTTAAATGACAGCACATTAATAAAGAATTGCTGTATTTTGTGGAGGGAGTCCTCCCTCTTTCCATGTATTTCTTTGGGGGGGGGATGCAAATACATAGATATGCACACACCAGTGGCTTGACTGGTGTTAATATTGGCCCAAGAAACAAATACAAGCAAGACAAGTCCATCTTCCTGCTCAGCAACAGGAACAGTTAAATCTTGCTAATTCCCAACAGATGATGATTTTTTTCCCCCCAGATCTGCTCTGAAAGACCAGTGGCAGGGACCCAGAAATTCCTGCAGGCGTTTGGCTCCAGTGCTTCACCCTTTAGTATGAGGGCTCACAAGCAGTACTGCTACGCTTTAATCACGTTCCTCTTTGCCATTGTGGACATGGAGAACAGGCTGTTCTTTCCAACAGTCTTCCGCGCATTTGAGGACTTAAATGCTTCTCTAGCCTTTTACTTAGGCATAGCATTTCTAGCTCTGATAATGAACTCGGAATCCTCTCCAACCAGCCCACACTCTTCCTGAAGTGCCATGCCCAAAAAATGACGGAGGTCCCCAGCAGAGATGAGATCAGTGTTAGGTGTGGGCACAGTGTCATTTCACACGTTTTGGAGGCTCTACAACTCTCTTCTTCATCCCTCCCAACACAGAGGCATTAGGTTTTAGCGCAGAAGCGTAACACCCCTGACTACCTCGATCTGCAATCCCTTCACTACCCTAATCCCTAGATCCTTTTCTCAGAAACTGCCATGAGGCTGGTTCTTTTCCATTTAATGTTTGGCTAGCTGATTACTCCTGCCTAACTGTATTAACTTTCACTTGGCTCCTCCAAATTCTTCCTCCTTCCAAAAAAGTGTACCAATTTTGAACTCTAATCTTGTCCTCCCTCTTGCAGAATTAAGTCATGTAAAAATTTAATAAATTAGCTTACTTTATTATCTGAGCTGTAAGTGAAAGACATCTAGAAGAAGATTACTCAATACACAAGTGCAAAATCCCACACAAAGAAGCCTTCAATATCATTGTCTTTATTTCTTCTCTCAACATGTATCCATCCCTTTTCGTAGCCACCCTATGTCAGTTAAGACCACATTTCCCTATGTCCTTACAAGAGTGTAATGGGATGGTAGCTGTTGAGGAAAGAATAAGGGAAGGTACTCAGTTTTTTTTTTCCTATGAAACTTTTTAAACTAAGGAAATTACGACGGTCTGAAAATATTTCCTTGACAATTCCATATCAGTTAACTCTCCTACCCACACTACTTTCAGAAGTTAGAAAAAAAAAGTTTGTTCACTCAATTTTTCCAGGAAGTGAAGCCAAGCTGACTACTTTTATACATCCATAGCTCCTTCTCTCCTCCCATTTAAAATATTCTGGGTTTTTCTAGTCCTCCTTGTACCCCATCTCTCCTCAAATTCTCACAATTAACCAATGGTTCTGAAATTGTTTCAGCCAAGATAAAACTCATCACACACAACTGATAGGAAAATAGTTAACCAAGTACTTTCAGCCTGTCCGTTGCTAAGCCTAGCTGATCTCTTATCCCCTCAGTATCAGACAAAGGACCATAAGCATGCATTTCTCACTGAAAAGGGACCAACAACAGCACATCTGAGATATGACACTAAGTTCACGAAGTTAAGATGAATCTGCCTGAACTTGTCCTTATAGCGTGCTTTCCCAAAGACCATGAAAAGGCTTTTAAAGTCAAAAGAAGGAAGTTTTAAAACAAGACTTTCCAGCTACAGGAAACGTGAAAGCAGGTAGGTAAGACAGAAAGAGCTCATCACTCGCCCTTTCTGAATGCTGCATTTTCAAAGGGCAATATACCTCAGTGGAAAAAAGAAACCCTAGGCTTCCTTTAGCCTTCTTTTTACTTTTACCATGCCTACAGAAGGACTCCTTTTATGTTTTGTACGTTCTGCTAGCTGCATCACATTTTGTGCCGTGGTACATCTTTAACAAGGCTTCAGGTGAGGAAATGCCTGGAATAGCAAATGCAAAGCGGCTGCTCAAGTGGGAAGAAGCTTCCCTTCGTTATTCAGTTAATTTCTGAAAGACACAAGCATTCCGATATGAAACTTAATCATTTAAATGTGTGCTTTAACAACTGCCTGACATAAGCTTTTCTAGAAATTATGGCATTCAGGAAAATAACTTCAGACAAAACCACTCTGATCTCAGTTCTACTTAGTGCATATAAATTATCCCACGCTGGTGCACGGCAGTATGTGGCTGAAGATTTCCCTACTAGCAGTGCTATAGATTCAACTTTAATCCGCTGTTGCCACCAAAACTCTTTGGCAGTGCTGTATTCCTGATGACAACCATCAACTGCATTCAAAGCGGAGGACTTTAATACCAGATTTCATATAAATTGGAACAAAACTGCATTCCATTTTATGGGGACCAAATGCAACAGTCATCCAGAAAGAAAATGTGAAGTACAGGTATAATTTCAGAGCCACTTTTTCCAAACAGAAGGCAACCAAACACATCTTTCATCCGAAATACCTGACTTTAGATTAGTAGTAGACAAAGATTCAGTCATCGGAAGGAGTCACACAGGGCTCTGATGAAGAACAATTACTTCCTTTTACATTTTGAGGAAAGATATGTCAATTGAGGGGCATGGGACTTGTCCTTTTAAGTTAGACTCCAAAGCAATTTAAGAGTACATATATAACACCCTTGAAAATCAACATTTAAAATAGAAGCCTTTGACAAAATCCTAATCAGACGGGCAGGAACTATTAGAAAGCCCCTTTTTACGTATTGCAAGTCAATGATAAAAGATCCAAGCTCTCTTGCTGCAGGACTGAACTTTTAAAAGGCTTTTCACCAGAATTTAATTAACATTCCCAGTGGTCCTTTTAATCCTAAAAACAATGTGTCATGCCTTTCCTAACCTGTCTTCAAGAGTTAGCCAAACATTTTAATTGAAGACGCTGCAAATTTTGTTCTTTGCAAGCTGACAGCAAGTGCTCACAATGAACTTGTTTTGTAGTTTTATTAAAATATTCATTGCTAAGGAGCGCATTATCTATATGGATAAATGGCTACATGCATTAATCTCTAAGTAAAATCTAAGTATTAGCAGGTTGGTAATTTCTTTTTCCCTTGACAACATTGGAAACATTCTGCACTGCTCAATAAGCAATATTTCTATAAGATACATTATAATATACTACAGCAGATTAGGCAAAGATGGATTTTCTGCTTAATATTGCATTTTTCGCTTATGGCAGAACACAGACCACCTGGCCAAATTAAAGTGCATATGATGGCAATATACATTTTGTCAACCAAAGATGGTTTACGATAGTATCTTTTTTTTTTAAAGCCCATCCAAAGGCCAATCATACACATGGTGGTTGGCAAGTTCACTCCCACTGAAAAACCAAGGCCAAATTCTCTAAACTGCGTTCTCTAAACACCATTTCATTTCTTTGCAAAGACTCTGCAATCCATAAATTAAATACAAGAATTACATTGCACTTAAGCATCAAGGAAAAAAAAGGAAAAAGTGTAAGAGTTTGCCATGATTGTGGATGTACAATATAAATCCTGCTGGTACTTTAATAATTCCAGTGGTGGGCTGACAGCAGAACCTAGGAGAGCAAGTGAGGTAACATTGTCAGATAAGTAATGCTATGCAGAAATCTAGACCTTCCCAGACTTAGTAGATTCCTTTCTCCTTCGGCACGAACTGATTTCCTCTTTTTATGATTTAACACTCTATAACAAAGATATTAATCAAAAAGAGTAACTCATCTTCATCCCAGAGTCATTAAGCATTGTGGGCTAGCAGTGATGTCTGAAGAACGGTAAGGTGGCTCAGATTCGTCCTGGCCTACAAGGGAAGGGGCCACGTTCTGGGATCCATAAGGGAGAGACATCGTTTTCTTTGACATACGGGGAAACAAGCCCTACAGAACCCCTTTGCCCCTTTACTAAAAAGCGAGCTGCTTCTGTGCTGCAGAGACAGGAAGAAAGCTGCTTCTTCAGGCAAATTCTCCTGAAAGAGCGCAGCACAAAGGCGGGTGCTTTTGTCCTTCTCTTCCCTTTAGTCGTCAATCCTGTGCGCAGGTGCCTTCCTACAATACAGGCCAAGCAGACAATACTGAGTATTAACAGCCTGGGATACCACCAGAAAATTGGTACCCTCATTCTCCTCAATAAGATGGTAACTTTAGAGAAATTATTCTTTGTGGTCCATCCTGAAGAGCAGCCATCTGAACACCACCAGCCCTACATGCAGGCTGTCACCAACACACAGATGGCAGCTTCCAGTGACAGGGAACTCTGCTATGCCTTTTTGCTCCCATGTTTTTCAAAAGGCATCCATCCAGAAACGTGAAGTTGTGAAAACGCTAAGTATTTCTGCATATTATTCTCTAATGGTTTAACATCACTGAGTCGAGAAGGTTTTTGACACGAGGTACTAACAAGAACACAAAAGTCAAGATATTCATAGGAATTACTATAATATAAAAATAAAGAATATATGTTTTAAGACTTTGCTTTTGGTAACTAAGAGTATCCTTGCAGATTTCAGACAGCACAGTCAAACAAAGAACAAACTCAAGCAAAGTAAACTACATTTTGCAGTAAGGCTTTCATAGCTTTGTCTATACTTCCAGTTACCTTTCACTTGTTAATAACAAATTATTGTTGGCTTAATCTTAACTGACCTTCCCAACAGACCTCAAGCGTGAAATTATGTTTAAAAAAATCAGCCCATTAAAAAAAGTATGCATAAATAGAATTAAGAAAAAAAGTATCCAAATAGCGTACAGCACGCCTGCAGTAAAACACTGAAAAGTAAGCATCCATGCATTTACTCTAACCACTCTTTCTGTAACCGATACCATCTCCTCATATATTATTAAATAATGGGAAGGAAAACAAGATAATGATCAAGAGCAAAATCCAAACACAGATTGTAATCTCAAATATCAGATGTCTTAGGAGATGCTTTTATGTCTGGTGTTTAGTTGCACGGCCTTTCTAACACCTCTAGGGAGTTAGAAATTCTTACCTGAATTTTGAACGCATGGAAGCAACTTTATTATTTACAGGGTTGCTGTTTAATTGTCTAAAGTTCTGTAACTCCCTTACACAGTCAGCTAACAAGCGCTGCCAGGCTGAGTCACAACCCTTTTGTCCCTTTACTAAGGGGCTGCCATGCCATTAAACTTCGAAAACTGAAGGAGAGAAGATGGCACAAACTCCTCTTGGAGCAGTTTCCCCTAAAGTACAACTCACCAGAACCATTTCTTGTGTGACCTGTCCCAAAAGAAATCCCGGCCAAGGAGATGTTCCGCTCCTGTCCGGTCCGGAGTCCCACTGTCAGATGGTTACCTTCTTGCAAGGATTTATTCCTCTGCCCTAAACCTACACTCAAGCCCAGAAAAATGTCCACCAGCCATGCTTTAAAACCAAGTTCTGTTGGACACTCTGTTCCTCCTGGTATGGAAGGAAAAAGAATCCTTTATAACCACTAAGATCAAAATTTGGATTTCTTTCAATTTGCTTGGGTTTTACAGAACTCACATCTAGGAACTAAGTCCCACAAACCTCTCACTTCTGCAAGGAACATCCTTTCAAAGAGATTCTGCTTTTATCTCAAAGGAAAAGCAAGTCAGACCATCTAACACCACATATTCGAGTTAAGCCAATGAACTACTCTGAATATCCCAACTGCAAAGTCTCTTTTCATAACTATTTCAGAAGGAGAGCTTAAAGGATTTTATCCACCTTTTCCTTTTTTTGTGGAATTACCAAAGCCATTTCTCTCATTTGAGAGAAGTCTCCGTTTTCATTCAGATAGCCGATCTCTTTAACTGACACATCTCTTTAAGCCTGCACAGGATTTAAAAATGGTACAATGTTTTTACTCGATACAAAGGACAAAACATTCTTGCATATGATATCCCCTTCCTATTGCTATTAATGACAGAAATAAGCCAGAATGATAATACGGTAAAACCTTTTTGACTTAAACTGCGGGCACCAAAGCTACCTTAATCAAAATCTCTTGGGATTACTTGTTCAATATACGATCTAACAGCAGAGCTGAGATGCTTTCAGGGCGATGACTGTCATCAGGGCAGTAAGCGCTATGAAAACCCACGTGCACTCTACCCCCAACAAAGCCTTCATCCAGCATCAAACTTCTCTTTTCTCATCTGTCAAAATAAGCCAAAGTAATTACCTTTCATACTAAATTAACGGTATACCAGGAGATTATTTTTTTTGCCAGTTCCAGCCCATTTTTGAATGCTTTACATGGCTCTTATTCCCCTGCAATTTTCTTCCTCATACTTCACGCAAAAAGGTAAAATTAGTTCCTTTGCTTGTAACTTCACAGCCCTGGCTGAAACCCTATTAGCACAGTACCCAATTTCCAGTTGTCAGCTCTGGTAGCTCTTACAGCAATCTGACTTCAGAGAGATGGGGCTTATAGTTTTCATATTCTTCCTGATCAAGTATGAAAAAGGAGAGAACGGCAAGCAATTTTTACTTATTTTTAATATTAGCAGTGCTCCTTTCAGAAAGCACCTCAGTTACAGGGGATCAGAGTTCAATTATTATTTTTTTTTAATTCTTCCAGTGACTGTTTTCGTTACTTTATCAAAATGGTCTGAGAAATGACACACCTAGCATTTCTACAAAAGATTACTAGAGGGCACTGTAAAGACACCTACAAAAGTAAGAAAATTTATTTCTGTTCATCATTGTGAACAATAGTACTTTGACTTTTCCACAGAAATAGCTACTATATGTTCGCTACTGACAATACTGCATTTGTTAGAGCAGGTAAAGAAGAATTTCCATTTTTTCCTGGAATAATGGATTTCCTTTCCTGGAGTTCCAGTCTTCTGGGCAGTCAGGCACATCATTTACCTCTTCAGGTATGTGCAACAGTAATAACAGAGGGCTTTCAAAGGGTTAAAAAACAGACAATCCAGTTACAAGACTCAAAATACCCATTGTCCACAGTACAGGCAAGATATTAAACATCCAGCAAAAGATTCCTCCATCTTCCCTTCCTTACACGCTGTTTGGGCTCCAGTCAAACCACCCAACACTCACCCCAGGCTCCAGGTGCTCAGACTGGAGTAACTGGTTTGCCCAAACCATCACTGGGGCTAGATGGGTGGTTTAGCTCCCCATGGAGATTCCCCTCTTGGTTTGCAAACCGAGCCCAGATAATCCAGGAGCAGATTCCTTGCCTCAGTCATTTTTATTTTTTTTCCAGACTGGTAGATCAAAAATGGTTTAGAATGTAAATAGAGAAAAAATCCCCACACATCACAAGAGGATTATTTGCTGAAACCAATTACTTAAATATTTTCCAAGTAGTAAACACACTGCAGTATCCAAGAACTCTACATGAAGAGTAAAGTAATATGTTTCTCAGATGCCAACAAGGTTATAGGGCACCCAACAGAACATATTCGATGTAGCAAATTCATTTAAAGATGCAGTTCAACTGAGACAAGAGTTGCACTTCAGCAAGGCTGTGGATCTCCTCCAGCCCACCTACTCAATTCTCCGCTCCAGAGGGATTACAGAGATTATAAAGGATGCTCACAGGAGAAGAGCCAAGGGGGAATGCTGTTATAAAGTCAGGGGGGCTCCAATCACAGGCAATGGTCAAAATGGCATGCAGGAAGATATATGAGGAGGAAAAGAAGAAGCCTGGTTTCTGTGGGAAGCTTAAAGTGAAAAAAGGGTTGAACATTAAAAAAAAAGATGCAAGCAAGAACCAAACTGAAGTTGCTGAACATCATTTCCAGTGTCTTTCTAAAGAGAGACCTCTGTCATGCTTCATAAAAGAGGAAAAAATTCTAAACAAATACCTTTAATGTTAGATCAAGCAAAGACTATCTAAGAGGACCTGGAAACAGAAGAACATCCCCATCAGATCAGAGCAGAAAAAATCCTTTTAACTCAGCGTCTCATCAGAGCGCAGCAGAGAGCGGATGCCAGGGAGCACCTAGAACAGAGTAAACACAGCAAAACTCCCCCATTCACCCTGGGAGCGGCTCGCCACCAAGGGACTGCAGCAGCCAAAAGAGGCATTTGTTCTTCAGCTCAACAGCTCTTGGAGAAGAAGCACCAGCAACTTCTGCCGGCACCTCTGACTTGCCTGGGGGGAGAGGGGAGAGTTTCAGCATTCAATTTGAGGGTCTCTAATTTAGGGCACTAATGCAGTTAATTCTGTACTCCCACCATAACTAATTTTACAGCCTGTTTCACTCCTCTGGTTTCCTGCGCTAGTAAAGCAACCACTGTCCAATCACACTATTGATCCATAATATATAGAATTATATTCTTATATATATATATAACCTTAGCAACTTATGACGATTTTATTGATCTTTTGGTATACTAGCAAAAAAAAAATGGGAACAGTAGAAAGGTAAGGAAGAGATGCACGTGACAAACACTACTATGAACATATTGCAACATTTTTAAGAATCACATTTTAAAAAAAAAAAGAAACTTATTTACACTATTTTTTCTATCCCATAAAATTCAACATTTGAGGCAGAGTTCATTACATGAGTAAATTAAGTTGCAATAAAACTGACCCTTCACAAATTTAAATCATAAGGCTACTCTTGTAAAAGCAAGCCGATGAGCTACAGAGTTCAAAATAGTGACATTTTAGCAGAAAGGTAGACAGACAGATGGGAGGCACATCATCAGTGCCATGGAGAGGGACAGAGATGCAGCACATGCCCTCAAGTGACATGGAAAGCCATGGCCCATTCCAGCTACGGCACCGCCAAGATAAAGAATGCAGTACGGGACTGGAAGAAATAACATAACGAGTAGCACCACCAATTTGTTCAGATTTGCTATTGAGTGTAAAGGTTTGCTATATTTGTTGCTCGAGAAGCCCAAAATAAAGTCTAAAGATAAAAACCTTCGGAGATGCCCACTGTTGTTGTGGTCAGTGAACCACAGGCCTCTGACACGGAGAGTCTGCCCACTGCGCAGCATCTGAGCATCCACGCTAAGGGAACACCATACACTGCCTTCATCCCACTCCGCGCTGACCGAGTCCTCAATGTTTACACCACCTCATCCATCTCTATTTTCAAATTGAGGGTTGACTGTTCGTGTTTGAAGAGCCTGCTGGCATTGTAGTAACCGAGGCAGACAAATGCCTTGGGGTACAGCATTTGGTGGTCACTGAGGAAAAGCTATTGTAATTAGAGATAAATTCATTTCTCTAGGAAGAGCAAAAAAAAAAAAAAAATCACACACTTAACACTAACTGGATTACAGAAACATAACCAAGGCACTTTATACTAAACAGAAGATTAGAAATTTGCCTAGTTCTGACCCCTTGGAAAGTGTAAAATGAACCTTGTGATTTAAAAGTTGTCTTTCTATCAAGTGAGGCAAAAGCTACCCAGGTTCTGTACCCCAGTAAGACACCCCTACACCCCAGCACACCCACTCGCAGGCTGAAGCCTGGGGTTGCACCAGCAAATGACATCAGTGAGAAGAGCTTGTCCCACGGGAAACATTGCTCAGAAATACTACATTGGCAGAGAGAGAGGGGAAAGGGCACCTTTAATATTGCGACCAATGTGTCTCAACCGCACAGTAAACAGTAGCATGTTTTTGAAATAAGCAGTTATGCTTAGTTTTGTATTACTGTACTGCTCCATAAGAGCACTGTACAGAAAGACAAGAGGCAAACGTACTGACGAGTCGTACCACCCCCCGTACGGACACTTCACGGAGTCAGGTATGTGGCTGCGGGGTCCCACTGCACCATCGCGTGAGCAGGAATGTTCAGCTGATACAATCTGTGGCAAAGAACTTTTGAAGTTGAACATTTATAGTCATAACACAGTAGCACCCATCTAGAAGTCTGCATAAACTACCTTGGTGAATTTTAAGCAACAAATCATTAAGTCACATACCCCACACTGTTAATTATTTTTAATTTATATTTACACATACCCCTCATACATATATAAACTTTATTCATACACACAACTTTTATATAAGCTACCTATATGCACACACACATCTGTAGTCATGTACATCTACCACTGTCCTCTATAACAGATTATTTTTCAAACCTCAATTATTTCTTCAAGACAAGCATTTAAAAATTATAAAAAAAAAAGTCAAAACCAGCCACCAAACACATCCTGTAAGTACCATCTATGAATTGGCCATATAAAAAAAATAATACATAATATGGCTTACAAAACCAGAATGTTACTGAACCAGATTTCAGGAACACTTCGCCGATTTGGAACTGGTAAAAAACGAAGAGATATTTGCAGATGTAGAAATTAAAATCCGGTATCCAGATCAGCTCCAACATTAAAAAATGAGGATAACTCATTACAAATGAACAATATTTTACCTGTGGCCAAGAATAAGTGAAGAAACAACACTCAACTACATCACAGACTGGTACCATGAAAACAGTTTGAGCGGTAACTCAAACACATGTTACTGAGTTAACAACTCCCTCAAGTTACTACTTTTTTTTTTTNAGTGGATAAAACTCTCTGTTTGTGTCATCTCAACTATACACCAGTTTTACAAGTTTCAAACGTTTTTTTCATCCTCTCAAGTGTGAGTTCTGCACATTGATCCTGGAAGCATTTAATGCCTTTGATACAATTTGGCTGGGTCACGATCAATAACGGTTAGAGACCGGCATTGTGTTTGAAAAGCAGAATAAGGCTTTGGCTGGCCTGGCACCCCTGCCCAGGGGGGAATATCCGTCAACAACAAAATTGCTCTACAGCAAACCTGAGTTATAGCTTTGCACCAGCGACTCCGGACTCCAGCCGTGCGTTAAACAGGCTGTCCCAGGAACAGCACAGCAACCTTAGAAGCTTCAGCATTATAAATTAACCTCCCTTCATACTCCGAGCCAAAACATGACAGAAGTATTTGTAAGTCTTACAGATCCTTTATCATGAAATGCACAAACCTGATCTGGAATAAAAAAAATATTCCCCAAGACTTATTTATTGCAACTTAATTATTTCAAGTGCACTGAACATACAGAGTAGAGAAAATTATTGGATTTTTGTTTGTTACTTCTTTATGTATGAAACCAAACAGCTATACTTCAGGAAGGCAACTGCAGAGTATTAGCAACACATTTGTATTCAAAACAGATCTATGAAAGAAATCTAATTGCACTAATCCTTTATTATAACTTTGCAGTTGTGTTATTTTCTCCAGTCGACATTTTTCCGTAACGGATTCCTACTAAGGTGTTAGTGAGCCCTTTGTAAGCTGAGAAAAGCTAAAAGAAAACCAGCCAAATGCCTCAATTTAACTCCTGGTTCCTGATGGCTCCTTTCCCAAGGGCAGTGGGCAGTATACAGTTCTCTCACTCCTCCGCCCGTGAACAGGGAGCAGGGAAGCTCCAGGGAAGCTCCAGGGGCAGCACCGACATTCCTGTGCCTTCCCGGAAAGCACCGGAGCTGCACCTCCAACCTGGGCTGAGAACGTAAACCCCGGGATGGTGATAGGGCATGTCGAACTGCCACCGCGTTCCCTATTTGATCTCAGTTGAAAGGACAGTAAAATGAACTGAAAGACCAGTTTTAAAAGCTTTACACAGATTCTTGTCTTCTCTGAAAGTGTATTAATGAAATAGCTTCCTGTTTCATTTTCTTAAGACAAACAAAAGCTTTCATCTAGCTTGTTTACTTGCTTAACCTCCTAAATTCCCATGAAGCACTGTAGCTTTGATTGGCGCAGTTTTTGTCAGAATAAAATAAGAAGCATAACTGTAGCTTTGCAAATATATTAGCAGCAATATTCGCAAGTATTAGCTTTGCAAATGTTATAGAGATGTGCAATGAAAAAATAGATTTATCTTTTCATTTATAATACAGATTATTCCATCAAAGTGAGAAAGCAAACATGTTTAAAAAACTTACATAAGAGTGGAAATACAAATATTGCATGCATTGACTAGATTATCATATAGATATGGGTATTTCCTGAATTACTAACTTAGTCAGACATGCGTAAGAAAAGCAAATTTCCAGGTCATCATTAGAAGCAATTTGCTTATATCCCTTTTATTCTCATTTCCCCATAACTGGAAAAGTTCTCATCTCACTCTAAATATGTAAAACCTGCTGAACAATAATTTGACTAAAGAGTGCAAGATGGGCTTAGCGCACAGCTGCTCCTTAGCTTCAGCTGGGAGATGTTTCCCTTCAGTTATAGCCATTCTGCCCACTTAGAAAAAGGCCAAAAAAAGAAAAGCCAGCTCAGGTCATCTGTCATTTCAGATGCTACAGACTACTGGCAGGATCAGACTGTTCACAAGGAGCTGACGGTTCGCTTCGCAGGTTTTAATTTGGGTTGTTGCTTGTCCTGCTGCTGAGCACCATTGCGAGAAGCCTGGCTCTATCTCCTCAATGACCTCCTCACAGGTACCGGCAGGCTGCCAGGAGGTCCATCCCCACCACCCAAGACTTCTTTGGGCCAAACAGGCCTCTCCTAAAGCTTCAGCCCCCAGCCAGGCTGGCAGAGGGCCAAGCAAGCTCACTCCAGTTTAATAAAGTCTTTGACTCTGACACACTGGGGAGCCCCAAGCAGGATGGAGTATTCTGGATGCAGCCTACAGAGCTTCAACCTTGCTTTCCTCAACCCGCCAGCTCTGCTCCGGCTGCTCCTGTTTGCACTCCGAATTGGCAGGCACAGACCGCATTGGATAGTCCGACAGTGACCTGCTTGGCTACCCGAAAGGTTCCACTTCAAGGTTTTTCTCTGTTTAATAGGAAGCAGAACTTTACCACCCAAATAGTATCAAAGCAGGACTCAGATCTGAACTCTGCATATCACACCCGAGGACAGTACTCAATTCACACAAGTTCATTTTTAAGCTGTTAAACAAATAGACCCAATGAAATATTAATTTGACTAATTATGGCAACAGAACCCCAGAAGGAACTAACAACTCCACAGAAACAGAGCAATACCTGTTTCCAGCACTGACAACTGCACAAGTTTCAGACATGGAACAGATGGCTCAGAAAAACCTGTGCAGACCGTGTTGATATCACTCTTCACTTGGGCTTTGCCTCCCAAGTTTTTAAGATGCAAAAGCTTACCTGACTAGAAAGAGCTGAAGTGTGAGCTACAAAACAGAACTTTAAGTAAAGACAGGACACAAAGTATTTGTACTTCACGTTTCTTCCAATTCATAGACTGTAAACAGATTTGAATTGTTCTCTCCAGGGAAGCATTTACCTTCATATGACAAAAAGCTCTTCAACCTGCTTGGACAGTGGAATTAAACTACCTGGCAACTCACTGCCCAAAATAAGATTTCAGCTGATAATACTTTATCAAACATAATTTGGGTGCAGTTCTTTGTGGAAGGGATCTCTGGAGGTCAGCTAGCCCAGGACCTGCTCCGAGCAGGTCTCTCTAGACCAGGTTGCTCAAGGATCTGGCCAGCCAAGCTTTAAGCTTCTCCAAGGACATGCAGGAATAGAAGGCAAGCAAGCAAGAAGTGTACCAGCACCCAAAGCAGGAAAGCATGGGGAGAGATATACCCTCAAACTAGCTTTACATTATTTCATTTCTGACAGCACAACAGAGAGCTATGGTTAAATATCTTCATATTAAAAGCACAGAAATCACAGAAAGCAGCACATAAAGCCACAATAATGGCAACATTAGGAAAGATCTTTTCTGAGGAATCTAGTAATAAATGCTACATGAAGTACCTGATCCATCTGTTGCCATAGTTAGAAACAAGCGGCAGGACACAATATACCAACATGCTCTGAAAACCACAGGTTGTAGGTATTCTGCCTGGCCAGAGGAAGGAGAGAGCTGATTCTCAGCAGAGCACCGCTCAGACCTGTGCCCACCACTCGCCCCAGAAGGGCTTTGCAGAACCTATTTGAATAAAGCAACATGTTCTTGAAGGAACCATGAGGCTGTGACACCACCTCACCTAACCTGAACACAAGCGCCTGACTGTTGGGCTTGCTGACACTGCAATGGTAGTTTTGCTTACGCTACCAGTGATGTTAACTGCACTGTTTTGGCACTAAGAACACGAGTCCAATGACCAAGAGACTCAGCAACGACTTGGACCTTGATGCAGAACTCTTAACTACCACAATGTCCTTCAATGTCCCCAAACACCTCTTCACATCAGTCCTCAACTCCAGGTAAGCTCCAAACTGCAAAAGTTGACCCAATAATCTGTGGTGGAAACAGGTTTGGTTTTTAGTGACTGCATATCCATCAGCTGCGCTCACCATAATCAAAGCGCAGAGTAAGCTGCCACCGCCTGCAGATCTGCAAGGACAGTGTGCTACAGCTCCAGATGGGACTGCTCCCCCCAAAGCCACCACCAACACGGGCAAGGAATACAAGGACCTAAACACCCTTCAACTCCAGGCTTTTTTTCATTCCCTTTCCACTATAACCTACTATATACTGCCAGGTCTAGTTCTCTCCTCTATTTTAGGTCTCTAGCTAGCGTTAAGGTTAAGGGTTTTGGCATACCCTTCACATTGGCATCATGGTCGATGCCTGCTGCAACAAGCTTTCTATTTTAAATAATACCTGTTGACAGAACTGCATTAAAATATAAAGCAATTTACCTAAATAAGTTAGCTCAAGCATCACAGCATAAAACAATTCCCAAAAGATGTTATGGCAAAGCTTTTCCCAGGTTCTTTAAGATTTTCTGCTGTAATTTGTCCCAGTCACCAAAACACTACCTTTAGGATAAAACCACAAACATTTTCAGTTGAAGGGCAGAGCTGCTCCCCACAAGCATCCACCACTGGCCACAGTCAGACACTATCATAAAGCTAAAAATTCCTTTGGTCTCATTTTCCCTGTCCATTCTGAGGTTTTATGTAAATAGCCTGTACAACCTTCTCCTGAGAAACTTTCCTAACTCAAACATACGTTAATCACAGTATAATCAGATAATTAGACTGCAGTCCCTGGTAAGTCTACCATTAACACTTAGAAGCTATATTTAAGGGGAGGCGGAAAGCTATTTCAATCAATTCACAGCACATTATGACTGTCACAAACAGGAATCTATGGTTTTTAGTAGAGCAATTTACACTTTTTAAACAAAAAAAACCAAGAAAAATAAATTGTCTAATAATGTGTGGAGGGCTTTTTTATGTGGGTTTTTGCTTGGTTTAAGAACTGGAACCAGAGAACAGAACTACTGAACCACCCCACTCACAGAGGGATGAAATACAGCTTTCCAAGAGAGCCAAGCACTCATGGCACTTTCAACCATGGAAAAGGCCCAGACAAGAGCATGTAAAATTGTTGTATCAGCTCCATAACAGAAACATCCCCTGCTACAGATCTGATTATAAGAGGAAGTGGCCAAACGGAAGTTGGGAACTGGTCAAAAGACGAGGGATCTATGAGGTGACACACTTCAAACACCACCATTCTGTGTCTACAAGTATTGTTGTAAAACATGAATATGTTGTTCTCAATTTTTTTTGTTTGTTTTTTGTTTTACTCAAAAATTACATTTCTGTAAGACATTGCTTATCTTAGATTTTCTGGCTTTGAACACCCAGTAACATGCATTACTCAGGTCACCCTTCACTTACTGCACTGATATCCTACTTGCACATGAGAGGGGATATAAATCACAGAACATTAAGTAAAGTAAGATGCTTTGCCCTTAATTCCATTAGGGTTTCTTTGCAGCAGGGATTTCTTACAGCCAATATTAAAATGTAATCACTTTGTCTCCCGAAGTTTTAGCATACATAGTTTGCATGTATTAAAAGTGGTTTTCTTCTTGTAGACATGCAGTAAAAGAGGGATGGGCAAGTTATTCACATTTTCAGACTTAACAGTTTCAGTTCCAACAGCATCTCCTTCCCAGACCAGTACATCCAGCAACAACAACCCACACAAGGCATTTTCAGCTGAAGAGGGAAAAACTGAGGGCTGAGTGGCATGTTAAATATTGGGCAGCAGAGTTTGTGGCAGTAAGAGAAGCCTGCAAGAGTGCCCAGTGTGACGCAGCTGCTGGAGGACCCGCAAGCAGGGGAGGGAGATGGGCTGGCGCTCAACAAGCCACAGGCCAAACAGCATCAGGAATCTTGGGAAATAAGACATTAGATAACAATATCTAATCTGAGCACCAGAGCTAGGGCACCTTCATTTCACTGTCTGCACACAACACAGACATCCCAAATACAAGCATATAAAAATTTTCTTGTACCAAGTTATATATACTGACTTATTTTTAGATATTCTTATATATAAAAATATACACATCAGCATAGCTGTACAAATGTATGTGTGTAATGATTTCTGAAGCAAAAATAAAGTTAGAACTATCAGTGGGGCAGATAAATCCATGGTTTTTGATAAAGCATACAATAGATTACTGGGGACTTAACCAACAATAGCATTACATCTACCTCAGTATTCAAATTAATTTTATTGCTAAAGCGGCCTGAGTGCTCTTCATAAACACGTTGGGTGAAGCAGGCAGTGTGCTGGCCAAGGGCAGCTCTTACACAAGGTATCGCTTCTCGTATATTTTCAGTGCTGTGCAATTTGGGGAAATGAATTTGGGCTTCATCTCATCAGTTTAACTGTTTAAGCAAAGAGAAAAAGGTAACCCTGGATACTAGTGTTACTATGTTAAACTGGTAATCTAGGTGAGCTATTTTTACCAGAATGTATTCCACCAGAGAGATGTCCTTGGAAACTATAATTACCCAGAGATTTCAGAAAATCTGGGGCTACACTGCAGGACCACGTGATGGAAAAAGACCAAGAATCCTAAAAGGATGCTAATGAGAGTCCTGTCTGGAACGGGAGTGACAAAAAGGAAGGCAAAGCAAGGTCTCACAGCCACAAAGCACAACCAAATCAAGGGGCAATGATACTGGAAGGACCGTGTCTTTTGGGGAGCAGTTACGATTGTTTGCAGAGACCAGAGTAAGTTTTTCAACAAGAAACAAGCATGAATAAAACCAAACACACAAAACTGGAAAATCCCCAGTTAATCTTAAAGTTTACACCTTGACAGGGACCCCAGGTAAAGGTGATGTCTGGGCAACCAGCAGTGCCACTTTCCAGGTCTGCAGCACAAAGCACAGCCTGTCCCAAGTTTATCCCAGCAGTGGGTGATTCTGCACCCAAAACCAATGCCAAAAGGGCTGGTGACCAAAAACCACCCCACCACACCAAAAGCATATCAGATGCAAACTTCCTGTCCAAACAGCAAGCTGGGGAGAACACTACAAGAAGAGCTCTTTAAGTTTCCATAACTTGCTTTTAGTTCATAGGGGGGAAAAATTAATATTAACATGGTGGGAACTTATTAGATTAAGGTGCCTGTGATATCTCATCGATTAAATTAAATATCATTAATTTTGAATGCAACTCGTAGATCATTCTCTAAATGCTATGCCAAAAATATAACTGAGTCTTCATTAAGTGATCAGATGGGAAGTGGGAGCTCTTTCCCCACTATACAATTCAAGGTTAAGCTGCAGCTCACCAAGGACTGTTAAGAACTGCCACAGACCCTCTCCTTCAGAAACCATACAAAAAAAAGTCTGTATTTTATTCACTCCAGATTCCCCTCTTATCACCCAGCTCCCCCTTCCGGCTTACCAGTAACCTTGGAAGAATGACACAGGTGGAGCTACTAAATAAAGAGACATGCCAATGTAGTTAAAAGGGCTAAAGAAAAAGGAAATTACTTCAAGCTACAATTAGAGTATACTACCAGCCTCCACTACGCTAATTCAAAGTTGAAATTTAAATTAAATTCAAAATAAACCAAGCTGTATTTTCAGCAACCTGCTTACTTCATCTACGGGATAACAGTGTCAGGACAAAAAACCTCCTAGTCTTATACCTTAACAACCCGCGGCTACATTTGCTCACCCTTCTGTTACTTGTGCGTCATGGTGGAAGAAATCTACTTTCTAGTACTTCACAGTTAACTAGACTTACCAAAAAAGCAGGTGATTTAATACACAAAAGAAAACAACGCTGGTATAAGAGTAAAACAGCAAAGCAGAAGAGGCACTGGAGTTTATCCCTGCAAACAGGGTATGCTACTACTTGCAAAGCAAATCTGAAAGATAACTCTGCTTACAGTCATTATCTGAAGTTAATTTTTCTAACAAGGAGAATCAAACAAGCCCTCAGCTAACGCCAGGCAACACAGCGAGATCACTAGGCCGTGCAAGAGGCGAGAGGGGAGCACGGGCTGGCAGAGGGATGCTGCTGGCTGCCTGTCGCAGAGACCCTGTAGCAAGGACTGGGGCAGGCGGAACAACAGCGACTAGGCACAGCGCTCTGGTCTTTGTGAAGGCTTTTACAAATCATTCTGGTGTTTTGGTTGAATGAGATCACAGCTCTGGGGCATGGACAAGCGATCTCTCAAGATGTGGTCATTTCTGCTGGTTAATGGCATGCTTCTTTATTTTATTTAAACATTAAGTTCAAGAAACGAACACCTGTCCTTCAAATCTCTCCAGAACTCTACCCATGCTTACAAATTGCCTCTTTGTCCTCATTGCTACACTGTCGCCTTGGTTCAATCTTTTTAAGTACAACCTTGGATTTTTGCACCCATTCCAAACTGTGTTCCCCTTTGTGTTACACTGCAGGAGAAGGAATATTAACAAAATCTATGTCAAATATTTTCCTTATCAATCCAAAGCTGTACATTAAGATTAACCTTCATCCCCCTGTCCTGCAAATACGCCTCTAGATCACAAATTTCTTATTAGACCTTTTATTCAGCATAATTGGTTTCAGTCACAAATAATTTATTTCAATGAGAAATTTTTCAGCTGTGGTATTTTGGGTCTCCCCAAATCACTGATCCATTATTGATCCAAGATGAAAATACACTACAAATTTTTCACTGAACTACTGGATCAAGCTAGGTCAAACCTAGCAAGGTCCAGAGCACTAGAAATCCACAAGTAAACAGATGGAATGAGCTATGATATTTCCAATAACATATAAGGAAAGGAATTTAGAAAATAATATTTGAACAGCTTGTTGGACTGCAGACTACTTGTAGGATCATGTACTGATTACAGTGAAAGAACGTGATCCCCATTTGCAGAAAAAAAACAAAAAAATGCTTTTTGCAAAGTGTTTCTAGAGGAGGTGGCAACTTCCCCGAGCTTCTGCAGACACACAGCCTTTTTTGCTCAGGTACGCGTATCTGATGATACTTCCCCTTCTGATACACCCACCAAAAAAGTTGGTACATTAGGGCAGACTGATGAAATCTAGTTTGTTGAAACAGCTCCGTTCAAAGCTGGGCATCAAACGTTTTTCTTAAATAATTACTACGGCTTATTGTCCCACAATTTCTTTTGTTTTAATTCCGAGTACTCTAGCAAAACTTCTTGCAAGATACAAAAGCAAGCCAGAGATACGAAGGGAAGATTTCCAGCACGCTGCACCATGCAGCCTAGTCACAGTCACGAAGTAGGAAGCACTGCTTCTCCATTTTTTGGCTGTACCTAGAGGTCAAGGAAATGGCTTTACTCCGAAGCTTTCTGAGGCCAAGGCTGGATTTTCTGGGAGCCAGCCCTGCCCCAGCAGCCCCAGCGCAGAGCCCGGCAGGGCAGCGAGGGGGATGGGGCACCCTGGGAATCCCATCCTGCCGTTTCTATGGCGACACCAGTTGAGCAGGGAGCGCTGCGCAGTAACCAGGCTATGGATGCGCCCTGGTCCCTCTTGGAAGAGAGCACCGATGGAGTGGGGGAACGACCCCCAAACAGGGGCAAATGCAGAGCGGGTCACACAAAGCCCCATGTAAACTGAAACAAGCTTGGAGCCTTGCATTCATTTTTCCATCACGTGAATACAAAAGAAAAATAAACCCAGGTTATCTCAATTAAGGTGAGCCACAGAGAGCAGCACAAATTGCAAGAAGTCGGGGGAATTGAAATATTAAGGGTAAGTGTTAAATATCAACTTTTGCCTTGCCAGTAAGGCATTTTCATTTGCTGTGGCAGGAGTGGAAAAAAGAACCATTTTATATACACTTGTACTTTCCCAAAAACTGGTATTCACAAAAGTTACAGTGAAGTTTTAATAAAGAACACCCATATGGGCACGCTGATCGCTAACTGCCGCCTACACAGCATTCTCTGGCTCCAATCTGTGGCGTGCAGTATTTGAATTACCCAGCTGCTCTCTGAAAAAGCTTCTGGTTTTTTATTTTATCATTTCCCTACAGTCTAGTTTGTGAAATGAAAATAAAAACAATAACAACTTACCCTCATAAAAATCTTGGAGATTTAACTTTGGCTATCAGTTAACTTTTGAGATGTTGGTATCTGACTAGTTTTCTGCTAGTTTTCTGCTACACTTCTTTAAAATAGACTATTATGAGATTTGTATTGAAAATCAATCTCCAAGAGCTGCAGGTAGTCCTGGCCTCCTTTTGTGTTACAAGGCACATTAGTCAATCTGAAATAAAGCATTATCATTTGACTTGCAGCCTGCGCCATGTAAATTCTAGATGTGTCGTGCTCCAAGTCCCAAAGACAATGACATCGCTTGTCTCCGTGTGGGATTTGTTGAAGGTAGAAGCGTTATGATTCCTTTTAACTATTATTTCAAAAACTACAGCTAAAATGTAAGTGTTGTCCTCACAGCAATGACGAAATAAAAAGAATGAAGGGAAGAAGAGTTTTCCAGTCAATGCCACTCCAGCAGTTATGTTTTTTCCAACCAAGCTTTCAGCAGTCAAAAAATGGGAAAGATTATAGACACAGAGCCTGCAATTCAATTCAAAAAGATCTTTGTTAACAGCAGCAAGGAAAAGAAAAAAGCCCACAAAATTCCTCCACTTAAAGCACAATCTCAAAACATATGCTTACAATCCTGGAAATCTTTGAGAGATTCAGTGTGTTAAACAGCTGCAGCTGAGCTTAGAATGAACATTGCAAATAAATGCTAATGAGATGCTTATAGATCCTGAACAAATTGATTTACTGAGATCTTGTTGAGTGTCTCTTATCAAGGGTTTGTCAGAGTAAACAACCAAATCCTTATAAACAGAAGAAGTAACTCATTCATTACAACTGGAAAAAGGCAGAAATAATAACCTGAGCTTTAGTTCAGGAAGACAACAGAACAAGCTACATACACATATACGCACACATTAAAATATATATATATATACACACACACACTTTTGAAACCACAACTAAATTTTCATGCCTCTGAAGAAATGTGTCAGCAAGGAAAACAGTGAAGGGCATCAGTAAAAACATACATATCGCTCACCAGAAAGTTATAGACCCGTTTGCAATGCCATGATTACATTTAAACACTCAAGAAACAGTTATCAATGTAAGAACTGCCCATTCTAAAAAACTACTTATATAAAACTTCAGAATAAACCCTATTAAACTGGATGTATAATGAGTTCATATTCATGTGTTGAATTGTTTTATTGCACGTTGTTTTAGTACAACCTTTGTGTGGAACCAACACCTTGGAAATCAAAATAGGTAGTAAGCTCATCTTCTTAAAAAGAATTTTATTGTTCGGAAGATTACATATGATTACGAACAATAAGTTACATAGAAAGAGAAGCAAGGTAAAACTTCAGCAGCTATATATGAAAATAAGAAAGAATGTTTCTAAATCAGTAAAACTTGGATGACTGCATAGTATTATAAGTATGCAGGACAGAAAACCCTAGAATTTATTTTTTGCCAGCCACCTAATAATTTATAATGGTAGGCAGGGAAGGTGATAACACATATCCTCTGTCCAAATACAGACAAAGAGTTTCTCTCACAAAATACAAGACTGAGAAATTGAAATTCTCAGAACCAGAATAAAAAGAAAGGGCCAGTTTATTAATACTAATAGTCTTTGGGGAGTTTGTGCAAAAAAATATGCAGCAGGAAAAGCAAAGAAATGCAACAAAGCTTAATCCCTTCACCCTTTCATTCTCCACAACTCCACTTACTGAAATCCCGGCAGCTCTTGGGGGAAATTCACCAGACAACCTCCCGCTCAAGCCGCAGCAGCCCCAGAGTCAGAGCCCGTGGCTCTGGCAGGCGATGTGCAGCAGATCCTCCTGAAAGGCCCACATACTCTATTGCTGGCTGCCCTGCATTTATTCACACAAGGTACTCAGAGAAGCAGCCCCTTCCTACTAGAGGAAGGACAGGACTTTGGGGTTTTTTTTTCCTGCAATTGTGCCACAGACCTTCATTGCTGACATCTCTGTCACTTGTAAAAAGCAGAATAACATCAGTTATCCGGAGAGCACATTCCCTTTGAACTAAACAAAGCCAACTCCTCCCAGGTTTCAGATTCTCCATTGAACCAGGAGAGCGCAACCAAACCGAAGTACAAGTCTCCAGATTTTCTACGCTCCTCATTTTAAGCAACATAAAGCAATTTCAATGTTTCTCACAGCATCATTAGGAGAAACAAAGTCAAGGTTTCTCCCCAAAGAGACCCAAACCTCTGTGATAAATGCACTTCTAGCAACTGAAAGCTGTAAAGGCTGGGGGGCGGGGGTGAGAAATCTGTCATAGGAAGCCTCTTCTAGGGAAAGTATAAAGTTCCTACTGTTTTGTGTGCAACAGAATTCTTGCCAGGAATGTTCCTTCTCACATTCAATCTCGTTCCCATGAAGGTGCACCACTGTCATGGTATGACTTGCTTCTGCATCCCCTTTTCTCTGTTTTGCTAGTCTAAGTGCACACTCCTATAAGTCAGTAACCACTTGCCCTCCTATAGAGATAGCGATCGATGGAAAATAAATAAATCTTTTCAAACTTGAGCCATTTGCAGAATCAGTGCAAGAAGAGCTTCCTGATTACTTCAGGATCCTATCTCCCTACAACCACTTCACAAGCCAGAAGTACTATGCAGCAATACAACACAATAGGGATGTGCCTTTTGTGAGAAACGGTCGTATTTCTGCAAAACGGTGGTTCTGTGAAAAAAAAAATTAATATAACTGACTCCCACCCCCAGCTATGGAGCTTAAAAACAAATCAACTCACTGTTGCAGACACAGGGCCACCTACAATGTCTTTATACTATGCCTTGACTAGATTGATGTTGTCTGATTTTTTTTGACTCTCAAACTGAAAAACATATGGGAAAGGAGGTTATACAGATACGTACTTCCCGAACTACTCAAGACAACAAAAAAATGCATCTTCAGGCAGTGGTTCTCATCACCTCTTGCCAGGCAGGTCACCCAGAAGTAATCCTATTTTTGAGAAAGACAAGACTAAGAGGACAAAGATAGAGATGATAGTGTCAAGACAAAATGGTTAAATAGTTTACCAAATTCCTGTCTTTCTCAACATGCAGGCAGGAGTCAAAATGAAAACTTAGAATTTTAGAAGACAAAGGAAACCCAAACCCACATGCTCTAACAAAGTTGCAGTCCTCCATGAAAACTGACACAGTTCAGAGCAGTACTCCATCCCCAAGACAGGAAACAAAATGGTTCACCACCCTAAGGGGATGCATTCAGATAGTAAGGGTGCTAAGAGCAAACCTGGCTCTGTGAGATCAGGGTATCCACAAAACCACTTCATTTTAGAATGAGTTTTTGCTCGCCCCCATTCTCCTTGGTTGAGAGTTGTCTCAGCATGTACCAGGGCCAGTAAGATAGAATATAGACTCATGAGATGCATCCCAATTACCATTAGAAAAGGCTACTACTTTACCCTGTTTAAAAACCAATCCGTCCTTCCGAATGCTGGACAGTAATCTCCTTTTTCTCCAAGGTGTCAGCAGAAATAGAACACGTATTCATTGCTGACATGGTTGCCTTTCTGCAGCTACCAACCTAAAATGCCCATTTTTGACTGTATTAGTTTTTTCCACTCCACCTGCTTAATCTGGTTTATGTGTCTGTTCCTCTTTGGTCACATTTTCCCAGTACAGATGGAACGGGCCAGACCTGAAGGTGTGCAGCACAAGCAACAGCTGGAACACTGCAACTGCCTCTGTCTGCAACTGGGGTCAAAGACAAGAAGAGACAGTGGCTCGCAAAACACAAGTGTCAAACATTAAGACTAAGTAAGCCTACTTTCTTCTTTCAACAAACCCATATATTATTAACTGTAATAACTACCCAAAAAGGCACCGAGCAGCATTTCAAATGGAGTTCTACACTCTGGAAAAACAGCAGACCACTAACAGGTGAAAAAAGACCAGAGGAAATTATGAGATGATCCCAAACCAAATAATTGGGTTTGGCTTTAGTGTTCAGGTTTGGGGTTTTTTTTTTAAAAAAAAAGCTATGGGAAAAAGACTGAGATTAAAACATAAACAGGTATTAACTACAGTAAGAAAACATTCTTGAAGAAAAGATAAAGCTTAGAGAATTTTCCATTTGAAGTTACAGACATTCATAATGATATCTAGCAAGCTCAATGGGTTTTTGTAATTTAAACAGTATTTTATAAAACAGAGTTAGGCTGTGCAATTTCAAAAAATGAAAGGACATACAGATTAGGAGATATCAGCAGTAACCTTTTGGTGATAGGAGTTTCAATAATGGTGTTTTGGATACTTTACTTTCATCCTCCACAGCACAGTAATGGGATTGTAACTGTACACAAAAGAGAACCACCAGATCTGGATTAATAACGCCACACCACGCTCAAAGGAAAGCTATTTCTTTAACTCCTTGCATGCAAACTGACAGCTACTGTGAGCTGCTCATTTCCCCAGGATGCCATTTTGCCTTTAAAAAAAAAATCTCATTGAAAAAGCTGCAGCTATTATTTAATCAATTGTAACAAAAATAAAATCGAACCAAACATGCAAGTGTTCTCAAACAAGCAAGCAACCTGCAAAGATGGGGATCACTAATACAGACAGCATTAGTTTTCCACATTCAGGAAATAAGTATTCTTGAAGGTTGAGCATTTTGCAAAATAAAGTAGCTTTGCAGTGCTGCAGTCAGTAAATTAATCCAGTATCAGCTAGAAAGACATTGCTGGAAGCCACATATTTTCAGCTGTCTCCAAAGCCAAGCTTTCCTTCCCCAGAAGAAAACCTCTTCTCTGATCTAGATGTGCACCTGAAAGATGTGCTTGCATTAGTCCCCCAAACCAAACCTTCAAACTCCAGTTAGCTTATAACTCCTTTTCTAGCATTTGAACCACTTCAGTATGCTGCTTTGTCCTTTAAGTGCATTAGAATAAATAAATTCTGCCCCACACCAGAACTTAAGCGATATATTATTGAATATATTGAAAGTGCACTTCCAACCCCACAAAGTCTACAGCTCCAACTTTCTCTCATGCATTTCAGACTTTCCCATTCTTTTGTTCCTGCAAGAACAGAATTAACAAAAGCCTAATAAGGAGCTCGCCAAGAGCAGCACTCGACAGCAATATGCAGCGTAGGAATGGTTCGAAGCTTGTGGTTTTTTCATTTTAATTCGCATCTCCGGGGAAAATTTAAATAAAAGCAACAAATGCAATAACTATGAAGCAGCAACAGTAAAGACAGAACGTCCAGATGTTTACTTATTCCACAAAAACACTGGCATTTTTCCAGACACAAAAGGACAAGATTTGGGTGTTAAGCCTATGCTAAAATTCTACTATATAACTCCAATGCCTTTCCCATGTCCTATCCTTTCCACATTTAACTCTTTAAAAGTTACCCATAAGCTCTTTGGCAGAGACACATGTCTGTGTATGCAGGACCTAATTTGACATGACCCAAGACTTAATTGCAATTCTTAAACATCACTTCAAAACAAGTACGTTATTTGGTTTTCCTGAAAAGGAGACTGCACAAACATCGAAGCAGTGGTATTTCAGTGAGGTTGGACAACAGGTAATTCTGATATTCAGACTCATTTTCTCCCTCATAAAACAGCACACACAGAGCTCCAGATGATTTACAGCTGAAGTGTGCGCTAGCGGTAATGCACTGCCTGTCACTCAGGTACTTGGTAAAGCATTTGTGTATGGAGCACAATAAATACAAGGTACTTCCAGAAAATAAGTTTCTTTTCATCCTAGTCTAGATTTAGAAGCTCCATTTCAAATTCACCATATCATTACCACCAATCACTTGAAATTTATCTCATGCTTTTAAAGACACTGTGTAGTAAGCACTGCTTCAAGCCTGAAAGGTTCAGAAGAAACAGCGTCATTTCAGACGTACCCAACGTCAATCTCCTGCGATGCGCATGCAGCACAACTGCCACACCTTCCCGGCTCCTAAGAAAAACCTTACAGCAGGCACTTCAGCCTAAGGAAATCTGCAATCTGCTGGTGAGGGAGGTGATTGCATATCCCGATGCATTTCCACTAACTTCGATGGATAAGCTTACTTATTTCATAGCTTTTGCTAATCTATTTTTCATTCCTCATAGAATGGGAATTGTCTGTGATCCACTTGGCAGCGAGGGGCTTCAGTGACTTCAGACACCTCAAAAAGGGCACAAAATATAAGGTTTATTTGCAATTAAGACAAACACAGGTTTCAAAATTTTAAATGAAAACCACAGCAAACATATTCCATGTCTCCCCTATAACATTAACTTTGAGAATACTGGCATTATTCTGCTAATGCTCAAGAAAACTCAAATCCTGAGCAATCAATAGAATCATTTAGATTGGAAAAGACATTTAAGATCATAGAGTCCAACCATAAACCTAACACTGCCAAGTCCACCACTAAACCACATCCCTAAGTGCCACGTACTCCAGTGCTGCCAGTACAAATGGAAAAACGTGTGCCATATGTCCCTCTACAGCCAGAGCATCACACAAATTTAACGTGAACTATGAATTCTGCCATTGATAAGAACTTATTAGAATTCATTGTTAAGAACTTATTAGAAACCTATATTCAGATCCAACACCTACAGCAATAGGCCAAACTTACAAACTGAGAAGACGACTACAGCAGAAGCCTACAAAAGTAAGCAATGCAGAAAGTCCCTCCAGAAGATCTCATAGGACCTAATTTTTATTGAGGAAATTAGAAGGTAACTCAAGAGGAGCAGTCACTTTCACAAAATGATACCATAAAACATGAGAATGTACTCAATTCCTTGTGTTGCCTCTGTCCACAAGCTCCAACTACTGGAGATGTCACTTTTTAAGACAAGTAATTGACCGCTTGACTGGATGACCAGCAAGTGTGGAAAACTCTCCATCACTTAGACTCTTCTGATCAAACCTGGAAGATTCTCAAGGATGTATTTGCTATCACAGAACACCCTGCAGTGTAGAGACACACTTGTTTGAATTTCTTTAGGAAGCAGTCATACACAAATCCTGTAACTGTTGGTTAACAGGTACTGAATGTAAGAGGATTGTAAACCTGATAGCGTATCAACAGTTCACATTTCTAGTCATGAAAACGAAGGAGTCACACTCCAGTTTCCTAACTGATAGAGCACAGTAGTGTACTAATAAAAAAGAAAACATTCCTTACAGCAGAGATCCTGCACAGTGTGTCATGAGAGCTCCAGGATTTGCAAAATAAAAGACTCAGTGAATGGAGAGGTGTAGAAGCAGCATCATAAAAGGAAGGAGAGAAATGCATCAGGACAATCAGCTGGAAGCTTAATTTTTGTTTAAGCAGGATGCATTTCCTAGAGTTGTCACCACTTTGGTTAAGAAAACATACATAATACCACTGGGTGAGACCTACAGTTCAGTTTCCAGAAACTGCAACAGCTTTTTTTTAATTTTTTTTTTTTTTTTAAGTGAAAACAGCCAAGTCTGGCCATTCTTTATAATGCATTCCCCTTGTAGTCCTCCAGTATCTACAGCCGTTACAAGGCATTGCAGGGGGTAAATCACTGCTTAGACTTTTGCTGTCCTGTTACTGACCTGTTGTTCATCAACACACCTAACGCCTTTCTGAATCTGCTGACTGCCTCCTGACTCCTGTGGCAGAGCGCCCCAGGAGTCCAATCCCCACTGTGTAACGTGGTTCTCTCTATAATCTGTTTCTAAGCAAGCTATTCGTATCACCAAGTTACCCGTAGCTGTAACTTCAGGGTTTGGTGAGGAACATTGCACACTCACTTCACCCACTGCCTTCACGAGTTGGCAAACCTCATATTACTCTCTGTCCTCAGCCTTCTCCACAACAGACCAAATGCTCGTAGGTTTTAACCTTCTCAAACTTCACTTCTTCTTTCCTGAGCTGCAGAGAAAAGACTAGAGCTGCACGCACTGCCAGCCTTTTAACAAAGCGCCAAACGATGTTCTCAATACCCTCTCCCTACTGAATGAGGGACTACACTCCATCCACTTGTCTGGCTGCCACTCCGTACCGAGCTAATGCCATCGGAGCACCGCCAGCTATGACTCCAGGAGCTCGAACTGCCACCATTGAGCACAGCAGCAGGCAGGTTCAGTCTCAAAGCTTTATGTATGATGAAGCTACACTGATGTTCACCTGCTGCCTTTTCCTCACTCCCATGATGCTGTGAGGTCCTTCTGAAGCTCCTCACCATCAGTACAGCCTATGACTGCCCTGATCCGCAGCCCGGCACATTTCACTACACAACAACACAGCAGAAGAAAACACGTAACTCCCTTTTCCTGTACATTTTTACAGCACATAAATATACCTATCTCAAACCACTGGTATTGGTTTGCATTGGATTCTGCATCGTAAAAAAAATACAGCAAAGTTTTATGTAAGATTATTCTCTGTTATGTACCCCAACATGTGTATGCACAACATGGATACCCACTGGGACCATGTTTTCTGTCACTCAATCACTAAAGCAATAGGTTTAAAAAAGCTACAGTGAATTACATGTTATGCCCAAGGCAAAAAAAAAAACTTAAGATAAACTAACAGGACAAATGCTTTCCAATCACAGAAACTGCCTTTTAGGACCATCACAGTAACTAAATATTGACGCTATTTTCTTTTATATAACAAAGCAAGCTACAATTGCAAGTCATAGTAACACTGAAAAATAAAAGCGATATTGAGATGACTGAGAGGTCACAAAGTGCTCATTTAGTAACTAGCCAGGAAACCCTAACACTTCATTACCCCTTCCCCTAAGCAAGGCCAATACTGCTTCCCCTCATGTGCTGTCCTTGCAAAAGGCTGGATGCTTTTAAACATCTTTACTATCTTCTCAAAGACAAATTCCCCATCTACCTTCACAGTGTGCTCTTCTCAGTGTTTCAGTGCCTTGACACAAACTGTGTGTGGAATAAAGTTGGACATTTTCATAAACTAAATCTGTGGCCGAAAGAAAAGTGATTATTTACCATTAACAAGGCCAGAAGGATGGTCCAAGATAAAAAAAAAAAACAACAAAAACCCCCAAAGACAGACAAGACAGAGTAAGACAGAGTTTACCTATTTATATACATACATATGCCTTTGCCTCTCAGATAACTGCTAAAATGAGGGAAAGAATATAATTTCACACTTTCTCCAAATTACAAAGAAAACACATTTTTGAAAAATAACGAGACACAAATGTGACGGAAGCAATCAACACCACAGACTTGAGAGGTTTAGCGAGGTTTAGGTGTTTGGCTTGTGGGGTTTGTTTTGTTCTTTAATGAAACTGACATCTTGTAACTTCAAAATTACCTAGTTTGAAGATATTGCTTCCTAAGTGTATGAAAGTATCACAAATTATATCTTATAAACAGTACAAAATTGCATTTTATGTGACTGTCTAAAAAAAAGCCTGCATTAAAAAAGTACACATATGAATCCTTTTAAATAGGACCCACCTACAGTATTTAACATTACAGTGGGAGTTTTTATGAAACTTTTAATTGGTTTTGAAACCACTAGTTCTAAAATGCAAAATAATTTATCGAAAATTAAAATGTAACTTAGTATGCAGCAATTTTACTCGACTTCAGCCACAGAAGAGAATTTTTAAGTGAAGCTGCATTAATTCCTAAACATTGAAAATGAACAGCATATGAATAATTTATTGATGGCTTTTGCTTCATGTCAGCGGCTTTGCTGAAGGAAGTGATATTTATGAAGTCCCTGAGGACACCAAGAAGTTAAAAGACAGGCAAAGAAACTGCAGGATAACATTACTACCTCCGCAGAACAACACTTCAGGTAGGTAGGTGTCACGGGTTTCTGAACATGAGAGCTATACAGTGCCAAAATTCACAGGGCTGGCAGAGGAGATCAATGAGCTTATCCCAAGAAAGCTGGTACCTTTTAAACCATTCATAAGTAGAAACATGATCTATTATGCATAACAGGTATTACAGGAAGGCATTATCATTTTGAGTGGCTTTTAAGTTCCACTTTAAGCACACTCCTGCAAGATACACCTCATAGCCCAGGTTCAGGAGCTTCTGTAAACATGGTGCTGTGGAAGATGTCTTGGGGTTTGGAAGCTCAGGAAGGTGCCAGGTGAAGAGGAGGAAATGGGGCCAGAGGAAAGTGTCTAGGACAGAGCTAGGAAACAGGATGGAACAAGGGAAAAAAAACATAACCAGGGAGGAAGACTGAGTGTAAAGAGCTCAAGGTTAAGAAATGCATCACCATCTCTAAAGCATGATCACGGAACAGCACAATCACAATGAAGAGATGCAGCAACAGTTTCCAGCATCCATTTATCTCCTCTTCACATTTCCTGGCAGAAACTTATTGTTACTATTACTATTGCATCACATCTTCACCCCTAATCAATTCCTCCCCATGCTATTCCCTGTCCAACCAGCTGCATCTCCTGAGCACCACACCTCCTACTGGGTAATAAATTCTTTGCCCTCTGAGTTTGAGCATGATCTAAGTAAGAATCTCTTTGGGCACCTGCAAACAACAACACACAGCTCTTCCCGAAAGCATCTACCAGTTCTACACTACCACCAGTTCCAGAACCAGAGTTTTCATTAAAAAAAAAAAATCTACATTTGTAGCTGAACTTTGGTACAAACACAATGCTCCATCAAGTAATGTTTCTGGCTTCAAAAATATGGTTCACATATATAGAAAGAATTTGGTTTTTTTTTCTCCTCACACCAGGCTAAATTAATGCCTCAGACTGCAGTGACTTTGGATTAGGCTAGTCTTATCAATAATTAATACACCTCTATGGTGCAAAAGCATAGCAACAAGCTAGATTAACCAAAAACCCTTCTGCTGTGACATCATTTTTTTCCCCTCCCTTTGAATGAGTATACTCAAAATTGCTAAAGAAGGACAAGATTCTTTATGACCTTGATGTAAGAGTTCTGAACCCCAGAGCTGGGGTTCCCCCCCCACTGCCCTTTCATTTAAAGAAGTGCTTTATAAAATAAACATTTTTATTGTAGCAACTCAATAAATTGGAATCACATCAAATATTACCATCTTTAAACTGGTCTCAAAAACTTATCCGAGATCTTTATTATGCAAGTTCTCTTCAAGTCTTGGGGATTTCAGAATCCTAATGCAACAAATAAAAAGCAATGAACAAAGACAGCATCAATGCTGCTCCATCGGCTTGGGCACGGTGATCAGTCATCCTCAAAAACAACAGATGAAGCAATAACAGACCCTCCTTATAGAAGCTTTAGCAGTCATCCTCCATGGATAGATTAACCATTCCACTAAAACAGTTATGAATTACAAAACTCGCATCAAAATTTGAATTGTGACTCAGAGTCAAGCCACAGACAGCGTTTATGCATATTCACACTGTCCTCTCTGTATTTTTATATTCCTCTAACAGCGAAATGAAAGTACTGAAGGTATTAAATGTGCAAATGGCTTGAAAGTGAAAAAATCAGTTTGCAATTTAGCAGATCATAAAGAAAATGTTTTAACAATTTTAAGTATCGAACTATGAAATAAAATACAGAAATTTAATCAGTTGTAGCCTAAATTAATTTCTTTGTAAGAACATTTTGCTTAAATAAAAACCTCTCCCAGATAATCCTGGATTTCAGCTGTTTTGTTCATCATGCAATCTTAACGAGGCCACTGCTATTGAAGGACATGACCTGATTTCTTCTGAGGTCAATGGTTATCAGTATAATTTGAACACTACAAGTTTCTACCCTGACACTCGAGAAAAGCACTGAATCGGCATACTTTTTGTGAATTTTCACATCTGACACTTCATTTTGCCAGGAAGTTCTTACAGTGACATAGCCCTCGATTTCTGCATTACGGCAAGCAGTTGCATTTGGTTAATGTTCACATATTGATTTTGGAAAAGATGCTTGCAGATTCAAGGAATATAAGAGATGCTGCATGTTAGTCATGAACCCTGCAACTGTTACAAAGTGGTACATAAAAGTCCATTAGGCATTTTCTTTGTCTTCTTCAAAACAGATGCCCAGAGTGTTTTTCTTTTCCTAGACAAAGGCAGCCTTTTTGTGAAGAGTGCAACAAATTTTGATAATGACAGAGTTCTGGTACTTGTGGCTGGGCAACAAAAGTATTAACTGTATTACTCAACTCACATATTTAAATAAATAGCAATTTAAACACATTTATATTATAATGCCTAAAGCTGTCAAGTGACTCAGCTCTAGCTGTCCTATGTGTTCTCAGCAACCACTCCATCCCCACTCTAAGCTAAGGTTTTCTTCCCCTTAGCATCACCTACAAGAGCAAGGTGCAGGCTCAGACCTCTTGTCATCTGATGATGAAAGACGAACCAGCTCTTCTCAATTAGTCTCAGGTGAACTGAACTCAGACAGGAAGGAGAGTGGTAAACCGTTAAAGACTGTTAAAGTCAAATAATTTGTGTTCTTCATTCAAGCAACTGTCTACGCTTCCACACGAAATAAGCGTGATTAAAAATAGTACCTATGAGTAAGTACTATTCGTATATGATCTGAAGGAAAGCCATTATTTCAAGGAGAATCACAGAAAAGATCCTTTAAAAAAGCTGCATTGCTTCTGGACATTTTAGTCATTGAATTATGCTGTAAATAAACACTTCAAAGTAACTGACTACATCTGCCTTTGGTACAGCTCAGAGGAAGCTACTGCTATTGTTCAAGGTTTTACAAAACACACCTTTAAAGTGGAAAGGATTTCCTGAGGACCCCGACACAGACGTTCAATGAGATACTACTGCTTGAGGAGACAGTCTCTCAGACCTTTCTGGCATGGAGACAAAGTATGAGGTCCTAATGAGAATCTCTAGTACTTTCAAACACAAACTACAACAAACAATAAGAGGGGCTTCCAAAGAAGCAGCATAAAGCTTAGAGAAAAACAGCAGATTAAACTTTTACAGGAACAGGTAGAAATTAGAAGCTATTTTGGGTAAAAATTTTGGAAACCCACTAAAGGTTACCTCATCCTCATGGAAAGCCTCCTGTAAAAATGACCAATGCTGGCACTGGTGGGAACTCAAGTGTGTGGCAAACCTTAAGGACAGTGGTAATTTATAATAAATCCTGCGTAGCAGGTAGTCCTACCTGTACACCACTGGAGATTTTGTTTAAACACACCTAGATCCTACATTTAAAGTTTCCCTTTAGGCTCAAATTTGTCTTTTCACTCAGAAGACTTACCCCCTGCCCCAAACTACAGTTAGTCAATATTTACTAGACTAACATGCAGTTTAGTAAATCAAAATCTTTTTTCTTGTCCATTTGCTTACACATACAGAGGTTTTACCAACAAAATCTGCTACAACATTGGTCCATGCAGGCTTTAAGCTGGTGGAGCCAGTATGCTGCAAAGAAATTCAATACATAACCACAAGTGCCACATCAAAGTAATTCAGCATAACCAGAAAACTTGCTAAGTCAAATTAAAACCCAATCCTTTCATTAGTGGATGGGGAAGTCTATTTATGTTCAGGCATTCTCTACTTAAAAATTACCAAAAATAGTCCTTAAAAAATTTGCTGCCCATTTCCTTAGAGCTTGACTAGCGTTAACACTGTTGTTACAGTACCCAATATATCTTGTGCCTGTAATACAGCCAAGATGTAAGTCATGTAAGGACACCAGGACCAGCATGGACCAACAGTTTGCACTGCCAGGGTCAAGAGAAACAAAGTGTTTTCATGAAGCATGGCTGACATCAAGATCAGTATGTCTTCGGCAGTCTTTGCTGAGATTCAGCAATTTCTCAAGCATTTGAGTGATCAACTTGGCTAGCTCGCTAACTGATGGGTTCTTCTCAACACTGGATTTTCTTTTCCTTTCCAAATCTGTAGATATGGGCACCAGCTGCTGAATTCTACAAGCCTAGGCTCAACACATCACAAGTTCAATTCAAACAGATGCTAACTCCCCAGATACTGAGTAATCCAAAGGAAACCATGGATTAAAGTGTGGTAAGAACACTCTCCCACACCTGCTTAGGGCTCAAGTGAGTTTAGGAGAGTTGAAGTCCCAACAGCAGACCCTCTACTGCCTTCTGCCCCAGCACCACTCCCTCCTCTTCTTCAAGCAGGTTTCACAGAGCTACATTCATTAATACAAAAATTTCAGCCCTGCACAAAATGTAGGTGGACTGTACTTTGTAATATTTTTTTAAGCAAACCTACAGTTTCTTCCCCTAAAATCCAGTGTTTCAGGGAGATGAGTGGAAAACGCTTCGCAAATTACAATGGTGAGAACATCATTATCTCCCAAGCAGCACTCTGGGGATCAGGTGAGGATTCTCACAGCAGCCACTCCTTGACTGAGAAACTGAGACACAGGAAGAGGAATCCACACTTCAACTGAGAACAGACTGCTCATGACATCTGCATTCTTCCTACACAAGTCCTCCTGAAGAAGGGTAACAAGCACATAACAGCTCCTATAAAGAACACAACTAAGGTATTTCAAGAAACAATTATAGTTAAGACACATTAGAACTTCCTTACTTTTAGACTATAGTGGTATCAACACATCAGCAATATAACAAAAGTACCCAGCATTTGTAAGCACTAAACTAACACAGCAGCTGGATAAAACCTGCAATTGCCATCAAGGAGAAGGCTAAGCAAGAGACATCAACACATGATATGGATTAAAAGACAGGGCAGATGGGTTTTGTTAAGTACAAGAGTTCTCAGCTGAAAGTCTCCCCGGTTCTGTTAACACCACAGTTACCTCCTCTGAGGATTATACTGCAGGACTAATAGCAAAATTCTGAAGAAGGGGAAGACAAGCATTTCCAGCAATAACAGAAACAGAAGAAACAAGACAGTACAGGAACATGCAGAACTCTTCCCAATTAAATTCTTTCCAAAGCTCTTCTGGAGGGCTCCACCATTCTTTCAGCTTTAAGAGATTATTAAAAACGTGAATTTTAAACTGTCCTCATGACGCTGTTCTAACTCTTGCACAGCAGAATCTATAAATATTGGATCAAATTCTAGCACCACTTCTTATATTAGTAATTCCAGAATAAAATAAATTTCAAAGTTCTTTTCCTTTATCAAATTACTTTCTAAACCTGGCAGAGGGGCAGGGTGGGATGAGATTAACCCTGCACATTCATGCTTAAGTACTACTTACATTGCACCATGCCTGAACGTCTCAGAAGTTTGGGTATCACTGAATTTCGTGCTGCCCGAACCTACTTTATTGTAAATCCTACAAATTTTCCAGTTTAAACATGAAGATGTGCAGAAGGAAAAGAAACAAGTTAAATGACCTTTTGGAGTTCATTAATGACATACTTAGATTTCTGTTCTCTACAGAAGTAAATCAATTTAATCACAGCCCAATTAGTTCAGTTCAAGCAAGCATGGCCAGCTACTGCACAGAAAAACAGACTGAGTTTTGCTAACTCATTCTACAAGCTGCTTAAAACATCTAAGCCCACTGAGAGGCCAAAGCTAAAAAAGAACATAAAAACTATGTCAAGCTATAATTTAGCCAAGCAGTGAAAACAGGTCAGAGATGGAAAGAGCAAGCAAGTCCAAAATCCTTCTATCCACCAGAAATCACCTGCACTTATATCACCATTTCTAGCTGCTTTTAAGTAAACAAGGCAAATTTCATACACATGTGCATGTACGCGTACATATGTGCACACACAGTCCTGACTTGCAGAGACTCCTGAGTCTGTATTAGCAAATTTTAAGCAAATTTGACAGAGATAATGATTTCCAAGAGGTCCCACAAAGTTAATAAAAAGGCAATTACATCAAGGAGGAAGATTTACTGCTCAAGAGGAAAAAGGCTGCATCAAACCCAAACTTTTTAGACTATCAAAAAAATCCGCATAGTACTTCATTGCTAATTACAAATATATTAAAAGAATTATTCATTACGTTGCTTGCAGAACTATTCATTACTTCCCTCCTTCATCTGAGATTTATGTTACAGAAACAAAACAAAGCAATAGAAATACTGAATACTCATTTTTGAAACTGTGAAAACACACTTGTAGTTCCACAGCAGTGCTGCTCCCTTCAGCAGCAGTGCCAATTGCAAGGATATGATACACGGAGATATGGTGTACCATCTAATTTCCTGAGGAAGTGGACAGCAAGCCTGCAGTCTGTGACTAGCTAGGACAGCTTTCCTTCAGATAAGGACCCAACCACAGCACCATCCCATACTCCTGTTCCAGGTGTCATCTACAGCTCATTGCATTTACAACTGAACTTGAAGAAAACCTTTAATAAACACTGAACACAGCTGTCCTCTCCCTCCCAAGGCAGAAGGTGACAAAGGAACAGCAACCGACTGCAACTTCTTTCACCTGCTCAGCCAGCTTCCAGCATCAGTCTAGGAACCGGTTCTGATTTTCAAAGCAACTACTGGATAAAGCCCTTGCTACAAAGATGGAATTGCAACTTGTGAAGCACCATTACAGGGACATTACTCTGGGATAACACAGGTATCACAGTACAAGTACACCAGAGACACAGAATTACTTCTGGAAGGGGAATCTGCAAACTAAGTCTGACCATAATTAAAGACAGTTGGTCTCTCTGACTTCATGTGGCCTACTTCCTTCTGTAGACTGGTGTCTCATCATGTCAGATTAAGCTTTAAGGAGAGGAAAGAAGATGGAGCAGCTGGACAGGGTTTTTAGAAGCATGATCTGGTACAGCAGTAAACCACCCTGAAACAGACTACAAAATTAACATGACAAATATGGCACTTTGCAGCTTCAAAAACAGACTTTAGCTCCCTCAATAACATTCTGCTGGAGTCTTTTAATAAAATAAGTTAACAGCATCTGTGCCAAATGGTAAGCCACAAAATACACGTTACATTCCATGTTAACGTTTTTCCTTCACACCCTGAAAACTAGAGAAATTTCTCACATTTTTCAGTTCTCCTCAAGAACATTCTCAAATTCAAGAGACACTTTTATACGTTATCAGATTTAGGAAAAGTCTGAACTCAAACTTGCTCAAGTTTCAAAATGGTCATGTTCAAATACAAAAAAAGCTAGTCTTCATCTACATTATCATAAGGAAGGAGGACAAACTGATATTATACTTTTGTAACACTTGCAGTTAGTTAACCAATCATTATTCCACCTGAGACTATGCACTTACATGCTGACAGTTCTGATTTGCATTAAGACGTCAAAAACAAAGAAATCACACCTATTATAGCAGCCAAAGAACATACCTAATCATCTAAAATATTCTTTATCCTCATCGTAAAAGAAAAAAGAGAGATATAAAGGATGCTTAATCATATGAAGGAGATACTGCTTGCTTTTAAAATCAGTCTAATGTAGCAAGGAAAAGCACAGAGGAATGGCAGTGCTGCAGCACAGCGACCCCCAGCCTGCACCACACTAACCAGGTCTGGCCAGTAGGTGAGAGCCAAGGCAGCGGGAACAAACAAAAAAGCAGATTATGTCACTCCCACTAATAAAAAGTGTTACTAGAGAAAGCACAATACAGGCACCAACTACAAGGCTGTTTTCAGACGAAGTAAAGTTTAAATAAAAAAAACCAGTGGGGCCCCTATGAAACTAGATGGTAATATACAGAAATCCAAGTTCATCTGCTGTCATGTCTCCCTTTTCAGACCTGCCTCTCTTGTTAGGCTTTCCTTCTCTATCTTTTCTATTCCTGCCTATTTTTCCCAGACACAAGTACAGTGAAGTTGACAAGCTGGCATTCAAAACTAAAACTGGAGCAACAAGAAAAATAATGAAAATTAGATCTATTTCTATCAGCAGTGGTGAGTTACTGCACATCGCAGAGAACTGCCACAAACCATTCTTCTCAGGGTGGTTAAGAATCTTTTTAAAAGCCCGAGCTTTAACATTACTTGATGTTACGTTTCTGACATCTAGTCTACAAAAAAGTTTCCTATTACTGAAGAACAAGTCCGTGTTTTTCAAGTTCCACAGCACGCAGGTTGGTGCCTTATAAAATGTGAGCACTTCATATAGTTACCAGACAGGAGCAGGAGTTCGCATTTCCTAATAACTTCCTGGATATTTTATAATTGCTTCCCCTCAGGAAGTTTATTCAGTCTTTGCAGCTCCAACACCAACAATTCTTGTTAAGAGGTAAGTCGTCCAAGAATATTAAAAGCACATTCCTAAAACGCAGACACAGACCTGTTTCTGGCTCGCTAACAATAGGTTTTTCTTTTAGCCAAACCTGTCACTATAAAGGAGGAGGACAATAAGAATGAACTGGTCAGGCAATGCCCGATGTCTCAGGCTTTTCATAATTCATCTGTAAGCAGTACGGTCTGCGAGCACAAATAGCAAAGTGAGCTGGGGAACGAGTCTGAAAGAAAAGTAGTATGTAGTAAATCATCACAAACATTTCATGATTCATTTAACTTGATGCTTCTTCATGCTCCAAAACCTACATTTTCCACCACCTTTAAGGTAACAAACAATTCCTTCCGTAACAGTAATGCGTCTTCACATGCAACAGATCATTTTGTTCCATTTTTACTCAATAATATTTTAACTGCAACCGATCTTAATGTGTAACATACTAGTTACTTGCTAAAAATCCATCAGACTTATTTTCTATAGAAATGCTGTCCTTGAAATTAAGAAAGTTAAGTCATCAGAACTTTTCAGTCAGGAGTTTGTCAGATGGTGGCCTTCCAGTACTTAATCAGACCAAAGGGAAAAAAAGGAAATAAGATACACAATCTATCAATTCTATTACTCTGAAGAACAAGAAAACAAGAGTTCTATTGTGTCATCCCATCTCCTGACTGTTCTAAAAATAATGATTTTATTCTTATAAACCTTCCCTCCCCCAAAGCCAGACTGATAATTTTCAAGACAACACCAAACCTTAATTTTGGGACTGTGAATAATATTTTATGTATATCATCAGGCAATCATACTACTTCAAAGCCATCTGTATTACTTTTTACATGTTACTACATTAGAAAGAAATATTTATTACATAAAATTATTTAATATCAGTGTCAAGCTGCTTTTCTAGAGAGTTAACTTGAATGCTGTAAACACATGGAAAAGTTGTTTCGGTGGTGTTTGGGTTTGGTTGGTTGGCTGTTTTTTTTACACAATAGATATTAAATGCTCTTGACTTACAAGTTTATCATGTTCAGCACATTTAAGATCTTTCTGTTGAACAAAAGTCCCTATAGTTGGTGAGCTGAACAGCTTTGATCACAAGGGCCTATGATCTCTGCTTCTCACACGCACTTCTTAATTTACAGACTGGAACAGAAGACACAGATGCCCTGATTTTTCTGTTCCTTATTAATATTTTGAGGTTGCATGAAGTATCTACTGAAATTTCATCGAAGTGACTCTTCCTTGCACTAGCATAAAGCCTGGTATCTGTCAGAATCCAGCTGATCACTTAAACTCTACTTCCAGCGCTTAGCTAGTGACTTCCCCCTCCTACTTTCTTTTAAATGTCAGGCTTGTACTACCAGAATATTTAATTACGTATTAATACAAGTGTTGATTGTAAAGTAGGCAAAACTTTAAATATTTAGCTTTAAAAGAATAAAAAAAAATCAGCTTTAAATGTTACCCTGTGTTTAAATAATATTTTAACCACCTTGCCAGAAAATATTCAGATAGGATTAAACAAAATTTGCAGGAGTTAATGGGTCAGGAATTGCTTGAAAATGAGATCTCAGATCTTGTGAAGAGAGAGAACAATGATAATTCCTAATAATTTTTTTCCTAACTTGTTATTAGTAACCAAGTCCACAAGGGAAAAACATAACTAAAAGTATTTCAGCAAATAGCTATAAACTATTTTGCCATATATGTTACCCGTATCTGCCATCTCCTCTGCGTGTTCATCAGTTTGATTAACTGCCTCAGAATGAAGACTGCTTCTCACTTTTGCAGCACGTGACATCTTCAAAGCTCCTTAACAGCCTTCACTAGTCAGCAGTAACAAGATTATTCTAGAGTCCCAGGTCTGAGTACTACAAATACAGTAGTTTCACCATCTTGTAAATGTGGACCACCGACTCTGCTAAAACAGCACTAGGAAGGATACACATTATTAATACATCCTACTTACTTATCTCTCTGAAATTGCAGAGAGATACCAACTTGTATCCCTGTTCTTCACTCAAAAAAAATTAAGCAGTGACTTAATGTGGCTGGCTAACGGAATGAAACACAGCAAGTACACCTGAGCAAGAAACTGGAGAAACCAGGACAGAGGCAACCGGGAGAAAATGAGATTTTAAGAGAATGCACATGCAGAAGTTCTGCGCCCAGAGCTCTTAACGTTAAATAGATTAATGGAAACTACCTAAGTTGCATTCTAAGCCAGAAAGTGGCTAAGTAGGGAGCAGACGGAACATTAGTGCCAAGTTTCAGTAATTGATTGTATATGCTTACACACTGTATCTCTCCCCTCAAACTACATATTGCCTACATATGGTTTCTCTTTCTGCCACTTTTAAAGTGATTTATTCTCTTCAGAAGGGGAATTAGGTCTTATTTTGATCAAATATTTAGGACCTTTTAGACATTAAGAGCCACAGATTACAAAGAAGGAAGGTCAAAAACAGTAAAGCAAGATTAAAATTGAAGATAAGCCACAAATATTGAAGTAAGGAATGAACAAACAACCAGCAAAACAAGATTCAAAGAACTAAAAGGCTTATGAATCCTCCTTGCAAAGTCTGGCTCCCTTGTGCTAAATAACTACTATGAAGATCTTAAGCACACAGGAGCTGATGAAAGGGGTCTGAATATAGGTCAGCAAAAGGCTTTTGGATCCAGCTACAGATACTAATTAGATCACTTTCATTTATTAAAAACAAGAGAAAAGAAAAAACCTCCAAAACAAAGGGTTTACCCCTCGATTTTGAACTTTTTTCTTTTTTCTGTTCTCTAATTGTCAGTGGCCTTTGGTTTCAAAGCAGCTGGTTGCTGCCCCAGATTTGAAATTGCCACCAGAAGAGGCAAAATACATCAGTGACCACACTAAGCAAGAACCTCCAGCAAAAGTAAGACTGAACAACATTTGCAACAACGCACAAAGACTGCGGTGGGGGGTGGGGTGGGTGTCTTTAAAGACATTTTCAAGATATAAAAGAATTCTTTAGTTTTTCTAGGAGAACATCGACTGTTTTGTTTGACACTGCCAAAAGCCATAAGGCCAAAAAAAAAAAAATCTGACTTTTTTTTCCCTGACGTATACAGTATAGCTCAGTTCATACAGGGTTCCTTGTACCAGCTTGTTTATGCCTTCTCTTCTGTGAAACAAGCCTTTATGTCTCCATAGCGGAAAAACCCACCGGTTTATATCCTTTTCAAGATGTATGCAGCCAATTAAATTGTAAAGTAATACCTGTTTGAAAGTAACTCAAAGGAACGATACATTCCTGGACTGGGACCAGAGCCAAAGAGGTCACCTTACACCCTGCGGTCACGTGAGAATATTCAGGTTTGGGAATTTGGTATTTTTATTTCCATATAAAGTAAAATTGGAGTTTGACAGGATGAAATATCGTGCATTCTGTGCACACAAATTGTGCTCATTTCTCAAGTGATAAAGTTAATATTCTGAAGAACAAGAAAAGACAGTTCAAGAGTTCATAGTGATTTCAAACCCTTCAGAAAGACTCAGGAAAAGTGACAACTGCTTGTAGCTTTGTGCTTCTGCAAAATAATTTTTAGTCATGAATAAACTATTATGTGACCAGCCTATATGTATAAGAATGGGATAATCTGCACAAAACAACAATGAAACAACACATTACAATAAGATCTACTTGTCAAAGTAACAAGCCAAGTAGATTTATTTCCATATGAAAACCGTTACGAAAAGACTGACACATTTTATTTTAATTTCTAGTTTTCTTCAAAATAAACAGCATGCACGCGAAGTGCCTAGTGCCACTAGAAAGAGCTACTGGGGCTGGGGGCAGGCGGTGGAGGACAGTACCCACCCAATTGCTAGTGCACTTCCATGTCAACAGGGTTCCTTCACAGTCACACAGCAGCCAAAATACGTAAGGATCTACGGGAAACACACACTACAAAAGGCAGCAAAAACCTGCTGAATAAAACAAGAAGTGCATACAAGTATAAATCGATGAAGAACTGCCAGTGTGACAGACAGTGCGGCTTAGCCTCATCATCAGGCCCTCATCATTAATGGGGACCAGTTCCCCAAATAAAGCAGTACCGAGGCCCCATCATCCATCGCCTGTGCCAGACACCCCAACATTCCACAACTACACCTTTACACAAATTCAAAGAACCCAGTAATGCCTAAAATAACTGCAATGGCTACTATCAGCACAGTACACCTTCTCAATTCACAGGCTCGTTAAATGACACAATGAAGGAAGCAGATTAGCACTTTTTTACCTTCCCTGTAGCAGTTGCTTCAGGACAACAATCATATTTTCAATTTTTTGTGCTGCACTGCTCTTCAAGCTCTGGCCAGGAGGAGCCATCAGCCTTCCAGCATCCTGGGCCCAATATAGATGTTCTGCCATTACACCTTTACTGCACGTGGAGAACCAACCGCCTTTGAGATGTGAGGGGCTTCACCACTCGCTGAGTCCCCACCTGGTGAGCCTGGCTGTACTGCTGTACAGCACCAGACAATTATGCATTTTAAGCTATTTTTAAGTAGGTGTTTGAGCTAAATATTATGCTTTATGTCTAAATTTAGCAGCATAAAACTGTATGCATGGTACCCTCTACTTCCAACTGATGCAAATTAAAAATGTATCCTGAAGTTCTCATGCCGTGGAGACTTTTGGATGGATGCTAGAAGTCTAGTAAATTTACCAAAACAAGTACTTATGTTCTGGTGACATCTGTGCCTGATAGAAGCTGTCAAGTCAAATTCATAGGTTGTATTCTTCTGAATTACTGAAGCGAACGTAATAGCAGTGCTTTCTTTGGAGCTTTCAAGATAAGGCAGTTAGCTGTGTTGTGTCCCATAAACCTCTCTGGTTTAATATATTAAAAACTATATTGTCTAGCCCACGTGAAAAATCCTTGCAATGACGATATACATTTCATTGCTTTGCCAGGTCCGCACCATGCCACAAAACTGATTCTCATGTAGAAGACAGTTCTCCACCTGTTTTTTAAAATAATGTTCTGAGGACCCAGGAAAACTCAAGACAGATAAGTAGTGTTAAAATCAATTTTTGGCACAAAAAATATTTCTATATATTGGTTAGCTACTCAGTTTTCAGAGAAAGAATTAACTTAATACTGGCATCATTAACATCTAATGGTGAGATTCATAACACCTTTCAAGCAAAGGATACATCAAAGGGCTGCGCCATTGACTAATGTTTGCGTAAACAACATCAAGAACGCACAGCTACATCTCCATGTAACCTGTCCATACCTCTGTATTTTGTAATGTTCCAGGATAATATTTTAACTGTTTAACCTCAGACATCAAAAAAGTCAATTTTTATGTTTAAGTCATGTGTGAAATCAATTGTGTTGACAGAAATATAATTTGAACATATTTACTTCTTAGAAGCTTTTCTGCATTTGTCCTCAGGGTAATGAAATTCACTTACTTTTGTAGTATATGTATTTTTCTTGCAAGGAGGTAAAACTCAGGATTTCTATCTCTGAGGAAGTCTACAGAGTAGCTTCTCGCCATGAAAACATTTGCAGTACAGGTGTGAATGAAGAACAATAAGCCATCTTGACAAACTGCCACAAGAGATTGTGAAAGGCTTTGTCTTTGATACCCATCACATTAGAAGTAACGGTTTAAGTTCTTAGTCTTTCTCAAATTCATCACCACTAAAAATTGGTATGATTTTGATTCAACTATTAGCCAAAGCTGGTACCTGAGAGGCACAGCAGAGCAAGAGTCACTCCAGGTATAAAGCAGTTAGTTGTACTCCTGGTCCTTAGTGTCCATAGTTACAGAAAGGCATTTAATTTGTTGAGCAAATAAAGCTGCATCAGTTCAGCCTTCATCCCTCCCAACACCACAAGCCTGCTGGGCCATGTGTACATGACTCCTCACCCTGGGAAGGAAAACCCACCAGGCTCCAGACATGTCCTTTCCAAGGCAGGGCAGCCCGGCGGCCTCTCCCAGTCCCAGCTGGGTCCCCGCTGCCATTGCTGGCTCCCAGCAATCCCTGGCCCCTGCAGCGGCCTCCGGCATTCCTCTGCTCGCTCAAGCGGCGAGCGTAGCAGCAGCATCACAGCCAGCCTCGGAAGGAGAGGCCAGCGCTCCAACATCCCACGCCTGGGAAAGAACACGGCCTTCACAACACTGGTAACGACTATACATCACAACCATTAACAGCGTTTTTTTGAGCTTCAGACAAATTAAGACCTCTAAAAATTCTGTGATGCTTTTGCATCAATAAAAAGCCTTATATTCCTGCAGAATGCAACCAAAGTTTGTAAGTGTACGTTAAGCAAGGCAGACTTCTGCTCCTGCACTAACATGTACCAGGAAAAAAAAAAAGAGAACAAGCAAAATTAAAAGAGGAAGACTTCTCTTCCTATTTCAAATCTCAGTACAGGCACACCCAGCTACTCTATTCTTCTATTCAACTTCATACCAGAGTGGTCAAGGGTTAAAGCAGTTTAACAAAAAAAGCACCAAGAAAGAAAAGATATTTTTTTCTACAATAAGGAAGAAGAGGAACACTTGAGAAAGGCTCTGAGCACCACACTAATTAAAAGAAAACAATCCTGAGGAAGGAGGCCATCACTACAGTATTCAGGCTGGGATTTTACATTCTCCTACTTAGCCAAGTAAATCTATCTAAATAAAATTATTCAATCACAGTGCGGCTTCCAGGCCACATTAAGGTACTAAGAACCTCATAATTATACTCCTCTTCACAGATTTAAAAATCCTTACAATGTTTACTTGAAAAGCTAATTGCTGACAGCTAGAAATGAGTGTAAACTCTATCCTTCCCAACTCTGGGCTCGGGGTGGGGGGGGAGAGTATTCTCCCCCTCCCACCCCAGTACTCAGGAGCCCAATTCACCTCGCAGCTCTGCTGAGCAGCCTCCATGTCCGTACAGAGCCCCACGGCTTCATAGCACATCACAAAGTAAATACAGCAATCTCCCTAAAAAAATCAAATTGCATTTCTGTAACTTCATCACGTGAAATCCTACTTGTACAAAGCACGTACATGTTTATGCATTACACTGGCATTAAAGATGCACAAGTTCTATATTTTTTAAATGTAGGTAACTCCCTCAGTTTGCAAATCCAGTGAAGGTATAAGGGGACACACTTGTACAGACACATTACTCACCCTTACAACATCCAAAGTTCAGTACAACATCCACAGTGGATTTGCACAGAAAAGAGGGAGACACTAAGAGATCTGTCAAACTTTTCCTACCATCATCTGATCCACTGTGCATGTCAGTGCTGTTGCCTAACAAGCATCTGTGGCACTTCATAGCTCAGCTCACCACCGCCTTGCCTCCCTTACACATCCAGATTGCAGCGAACTGCCCACTTTTTTTTTTTCTTGTATTGTTTCTGTATTTCTCCCTTACCTCTATCCATGTGTACATTATCCATCTTGTGCAGCTTCCCACAGACACTGTGGTGTGGGAGGATGCAAAAGGAAACCTAGAATTTTCTCAGGGTTGAAAAAAATCCATCAGCAGATTCACACAGAGGATTTTTCGTTAAAATTCTAACCGGGATTTTAACAAGACTTACATACAGTTTCCTAATTGTTATTTAAGTTCAGCCTTGTAGATGACACAAACCAGGTTATGTCCACGTTCCAGATGTATATTCTAAAAATCTTTATTTTTGTACACCAAAAATCATGAAGCAGCTTCAGAAAGATTTTACGTGATATTACAGCAGTGCTCAAAAATATCTCCATATTATCCATAGTTTCTCAAAAATGTACAATCTTCATTTAAAATGACTGTCCTATTGCCTGTAGCAGTTTAAGATTTTCTGTGACAGCTCTGATCACCAGATTTCTTTTTTAGTCAAGTATAGTAAAATAAAGAGTGATGCCAGATGTCACAAAGTTTTAAACAGACTTCCATGATAAACATTTTTATTGATTTTTTTCCATAAAGCAAAGTTTGAAAGTGCAAAAACATCTGTAAAGGAGAGAAATTAAATCAGGTCCAGTTCTATCTTTATAGAGACAAAGTTAGACATAGGGATGACAAAGCCACAGCAATTTAACACTTATCACAGAAATATGTTCCTAATTTTATCAAAAAGTTCTGAAATCCAGCTTAGTAGTAACTTTGGAGGCAAATGGTGAGGAAACACACTACAGAGTTTACACAAAGGGGAAGGGTGGGAGGAGCTAACCTGAGAGAAACAGCAGCCACCTCCCCCAGAACAGCTGATTAAAGCAAGAACTCCGGCATCAAAGTGTATCATAAATAATTAATATGTAACACCTTTGTGATAAGTTACCAAACTTAATACTTCTGGTAAGCTAAATGATACATAAATGCAAAGTTCTACAGTTGGTTTTTTTCCTGCATCAAAAGCCTGCTAAGAAAAGGAACACAGAGTCTACATTTATCAGCTATTTTTGCCAAATATTTACACCATTTTAATTTCGTTCTGAGTCATGTATATGCTCATTGCTATACTAAAATAATGATTAGTTACAATTACAAGAATTAGAGAGTTTTATTTAAAAGGTGATCTTTGCCCAACTGGTCTATTCAAGCTCATGCTTTCATTTTCACCTTGTTTACAGCGGGCAGTAATGCACCTGCAGAGTACATTACAGCTACCTCCTTGAATCAATTTTTCCCCCTACATGCAAATCAGAAGACTTGAAAACAAGTATTATATTTTTTATTCTAAAAACATTTAGGAAATGGCACCTCAAAATTAAACTACTTCTACACAGACACCACCGAAAGTTGTGTTATAGCTCTGGGAGAGTATATAAGCAATTACAGAACAGGCATGGATGTTTCCAATTCAAACTGCTATAGGAGACTACATAAAATGTAACAGTTATTATCAGAAGAGGTAGAAGAATGAATCAAATGTGGATCTGCTTTTACGGTGATACCCAGATACCATTTGGTCAACATCTAAAGCCCTTCTATCAATCTCTTAGAAAATCACCTGAAGAGAAATTTTCCAAGTGATGAAGCAAAAGGTGCTCTCATTACTAGAACTACAAAATGCTACCTAAAAAACTATAAGACCTTCCACAATTAAAAGAACAGTATAGCCCTAACAACAGAAGTATTTCTGCTTACTTGCAAAGAATAGGTAATAATTCTCCACCCACACAGCACCTTTGGAAGCCCTGAAAGAAAATTAAGTCCGGTTTCTGAAACCACTAATAAGAAAGTTATTAAAAAAAAATCATCAGTAACATCCATGACAACTTCCTGGCCACTGGGGAACAGTCTATTACCCCATTCTACCATTAGAGATGGGGAGGGACTCTGGATCAGGGAGTGGAATGACAGGACGAAGGGGAACGGTTTTAAACCGGAAGAGGAGAAATTTAGATTAGATATTAGGAAGACATTCTTTCCTGTGAGGGTGGTGAGCCCCTGGCCCAGGTTGCCCAGGGAAGCTGTGGATAACCTGTCCCTGGAGGTGATCAAGGCCAGGCTGGATGGGACTGAGCAACCTGGTCTGATGGGAGGTGTCCCTGCCCAGGGCAGGGGGGTTGGAACTAGATGAGCTTTAAGGTCTCTTCCAATCCAAAACGTTCTAGGATTTCATAGTTACCTTTCAAGTGTCTTGAGCAATAACATGACCTCTAACCTTCAGTTTTCCAAAGATACGTGGTAACAGGTAACACCAGACAATAACCACGCAGCTACAAAAAAGTAATTATGACACATGCATCAACCTCTCCCTAGTTGAAACCAAACTACCTTTTTCGGACACTGCAGGACAAAGTTAAAACTGTCTGAACCTCTCAAGTGCATTTCCTATCTTAAAACCATTTCTTGATTTAGTTCTGTGACAAGAGTTGTACATTTTTTTTTAAATATATATATTTCCAATCTTTGCACTACCGATACAAACCATCGACTCACCCTACAATCCACTTGCCTTTCTTAATACACCTGTCAGGCAGCAAGACTGCACAAGTTACAAGAAATTAGATGCTACGAACATCGGTAGTTCACTGAATGTGTTGTGATTTGAGGTTCAGTTTGCCAATTCAATGCAGCTGCTTTGTATCCCAAGGGAATCAGAGTCAAGACAGGCCAGCGAATCTAGCTTTGCATTTAGTAGTAATTCAGCAAGGCACTTGATACCACCAGAGGCTGTGAGGCAGAATCTACAAAGGCCAATTATTATTATTTTCTTTTCTTTTTTATTAATTTTTTTTTTAAATGAACACCATCACCCCCATCACACCCTCTCCTCCACTCAGTGCACTCATGATAACCAACAGCCCTTCTGCATGCAAGTTAAGAATGATAAAGTTACTCACAATACAGGAGCTAAACTAGAATTAAGCCATCAATACGCTCCATATATTAATCTGTAATCGTAACAGAAACAATCAGTTGATAATATTTCAAAGGCTTCTGCAGAAACAGGAATGACACGTGTATAGGCTAAACAGGGGAAAAATGTTTCTTTAAGATCACACGAGGTAAAAATAAAGGCAAAAATCTATCTCTTACGGGTCCTTTTAATTTTAATAAATAAGCAAAGTACACACTTGAAAATACTATGTTGAAGTAACAAAGGCTGTGCATGATGAACATGAATGCAGAGATGCAATGCCAAAGCATAGGCTCAGCCTCTGCTATGGAGTCATGACCAGTGGAGCCTCCACAGTATATGCCAGAGAGAACAAAAAACAGGAGCAAGCAAAATGCACACGTAGATCAGGTCTAGTATAGACAGATAGCATTCACAGTAGCTGGAAGTAACTTTTTTCTTTAGATTGATTTCCACAGTAAAATGAAAAGCTGGCAACAACAGCAAACAAAGATACAACTGGAAAACACTACTTTAAAAGGCAACACTTTGAATTTTGGGCTGATAATACTGTTACCATGCGCACAAGATATTCCAATTGAGTTGAGTCAGAACAAGCCTTTAACTAGCACTATCTAGCAGTCAGAATATATCAGATCCTGCTCTAGATGCATTTGATGACTGACTTCTCCTTCCACATTCAGAAATCGACTCCTCTCCTCTCCCTTCCAGAAGCCTCCAATTTGAAATACGAAAACCTCTATCCACATGCTGTTGTGTTACCTTGCAGACGCTACCTCCTTATTTTAGACTAGACCTACAATATTTACATCAGCTATAAGTAATACTACTTGTCTGTACTCAAAGACAACACATTGAGAAGTGAAGGACCTGATTTACACTCAATAACACAATTGAAAAAAACCTCTGTGGTTCCAATATGACACTACATTTCATGTACCCGTGGTTTGTGTGTGTTTTCTTTCATCTGCATCTCAAAAACGTTACATGAAACCACAACACAGAAATGGTTGCCAAGTCACTGCAGATATCAAAACCATTTCTAACTTCTTAATAATTTTTCAAAACTACCACAACTCCGAATGAGGAGATAAGTAAAAAGAACACATAGCAAAAGAAAAACTACAGAACATAAAATTAAGGCCCCAAAGATCTGAAGCAGGTATAAGCAAACAACTACATGTGACAATTAGGATAAATAAGCTATTTTACACTTCAAAGAGAAGACAAGCCATGTCAGATTCTACAAAAGTAAGGAACCTGCGACAATTATGAAGGAGAGCCGTCACACACAAAATTTGCAGTATACTCTCTAATAGTTCTTAATGCTAATAAAAATAGCACATCCCACAAAATGTATTCAAATTTGCCCTTGCAAATGAATAATATACTCCTGTAATTTCAGATACAATCCCTGAGACTGTCCCTTTATCAGCACCTAAACAAGTCAAGATGCATCGCACTGTTACACTGGTTGGTAGAGGCAGGTCTATCAGCATAACGATTTCTGCCTCTGCATTACTATTATGTCCATAAGCAAAAAGGAAATATTAAGTCATTTCATAAAACCCTCCCCTAAACTGCTCCACAGAACCACCAAAAATATACCAAGATAGGCCACACTGCAGGAAGGGAACAGTCTCCATCTCCCCCACCTGCCTCAGCCACACAGCCCCCATACACCTCGCCTTCACACCAGCCTCCCAGTATGTGCACATCCCTGACAATTTGCAACATTAATTTTTTCCTGAGAAAAACGGAGCAATGCCATCCTTAGTCATTAAATTGGCTGGAAGTCTCCACACACTGGGGGTTGCTTTGGCTGCCAAGTTTGTGTCCCAAGCACCTTCGCTAGCATATTGTCACATCGTACATCATCTATAAGCTTCTCTTATGCTCCCAACCAGGTCTCAATTCAGCGTTATCCTCACAGGATTTCATTATCAGTACAGGGATGATTGTGAAAGTCCTGGCCTCACAAAGCCACAAGACAACTGTCAGTACGTGACAGATTCAAAGTGACACCTGAAATGATACGCTACACAACGTAATCATCATTAAATGAAGCCTCCTCTGGACTTCAAGCAAGTAAGAGGCTTTTTTTTTCCTCAAAGAATTACCAGGCCACTATCCTTTTCTGAAAACGTAACCTATTTGGTAGCTTTACATTTCTTTTCCTCAAGGCTAAGTATTTTCCGATGAAGCTCGTAGCTTTATTCCCACTTAGGAACCAGTCAAACAAATGGGATTTCAGTACAGGCAAAAAAAAACCAAAACAGTAATTAAAGCTGAACTGAGACTTCATTACCAATCTAAAGAACTTTTATGAAACATTTTATTAGCAAATTCATTTGAAAACAATAATACCCACTTCCTGACAAAAGTTTAGTCTACAGATCTACAATTAATGTGCTATAATACATCATAGTATTAAAGATTAACGTGGTGACAGAAGACTCAGGATATATTTTGCTTCTAGAGCTTTTCGTGTTCAAATACTGAGCCAATCTCTACCCCCACTGGAAAAAGCAGCCTCCCTTTCCCACAGCACCATTCCCAGGTGCTCATGTCCCCCTCTCCCTCCTGCTAGCCCAGGTACTGGTGCAGGACACAGGGCAGCAGACCAGGAAACCGACCCAACTCCCCACAGCCGCCACACACACCTGTGAAGGCAAATGGAAGGGCATAGCATGCAGGTCCTCCTCCTTTTAGTGGCTGTGCCAGCCTGAAATGCTGAAACTAAACACATGGAAATAGGATTAACGTTTGTCATCGACTTCATATCTGCTGCGTTTCATAAGTGCCCAGACACATTTCTAATAAAAGATTCACAAACCGATAACAAAATACCTGGGTTTTCTGCAATGTGAGCACTGACACCAAAAAAGGTCAATTCCAACTGCAGGGGAGTATACTACAAACTGTTTCAGTGTCCTAACACATTAAAAAACATTTCTGGATGCAATTTTACTTTATTTCCAGTTCTCTTATACTTCCTTCCTTGCCTGTTTTCAAACAGGAACATTTGGCTTTATAAATTACTTTTGGAAATATTTGATCTTCTTGTTAATACCCAGCTTTTCTCTCTGCTATGTACAACAATGCAACAACCATTGGTTTCAAGCAATTACTCATTTTTTAACCAATGTGACAGTAACCCCTTAAAATTTAGAGAGCAAGCTATGCTCCCCTTCTCAATAGACTCAAGAGATTTTAAAAGTCATGACAGGTCTAATGACTTAAATGACTTTTGGCAGCCTGTTCTACTTTTAGAATATCCAAACGCCTCTATTTGTGGCACTCTCTACAGCTACATTATAAGGTTTCAATGCATAAACGGCAGAGCAGAGTTAAGAAGAGATGTTCAGGTTCATTAACTACAGGGGAAAACTGAGAAAGATGAAGCTTATACAGAAGGACTTAACTCCATCTCAGCCCAAGTGGAAGCAAGCTGCTGGACCATTACACTGAAAACTGAGCTGAAAAAAAAAGCTGGAAGCTGCCTCTGAGTGCTTAAGTGTGTTGGCAATGCCTGTAATACAAAGGTATCCCTGCCAAAAGTAAAACAAAAATCAATGGGGCCAAAATTATCAGAGGTACAACTTTTACATCCAAGACAATGTAGTGGGAAGTGCTATGTCACAGACATAAAAAATATTATATGCATTATTATATGCATTCACAGAGTCACATAAACGTAAAGACAAACTACGATTTTCCATGGCTCAAGTTACTTTAGTAAAGAAAACACTAAATAAAGCAAAACTTTTGTAGAAAAACACTCATTATTACCTGGCTGTAAACTACGCACGGAACATTAAATAAATAAAACTGCAGAAAAGCACTGAATCTTCCAAATGATATGAAGTCTAACTTAAATATTTTAATTGGCAAGAAACATCAGTTAAAGATATATTGGCATAAACCTCAAACTACAGAATCCCATACACATACTAGCAGCACTGCATTATTCACCTCTAGGTCAACATCAACACTAGACATATGTCAAAAAAGCTAAAAGCACATCAAACAAGATAAATTTATCCAAGTATAATAATAATAATGGAAGACAACTGTGCTGGCTACTGACGCATGCTTTGACCCAGTGTCACAAAACGTGACAGCTTCAAGACACATAGAAAAGACATAAAATAAAAACAAAGGTAAAATATTAAGAGCCCACATACACATGAGAGCAGAAAAAGCTAGAATCAAAAAACTCAGAAGTTGTCCGTACTTCTAAGCCAAAGAAAAAGACAAAAAAAACCATAAAGGGGCAAAGTTCGACAGAGCTATAATGATGAAGCAGAAATAGAACCCCACTGAAACCCAAAAGGGTATAAAGCACATCGGTGACTAGAAAACCAGGAGAGATAAAGTGAAATGTTGAGGGAGCAGGGAACAGAAGTACAAAACCACAAGAATTACTAATACAAAACAAGACAGCAAAGACATTCAGGCCTTCAGGGGCAGTCAGACACTGGTAAGGGACTTTCTTAGTGTGGCTCTCCTGTCATCGCAGGACGAAAACACAGGAGGTGATCTGAAGGGCTGAAACACCTGATGGACCTGTAAGTGGCTCTGCTACCTCCAAAAACTAAACACATTTTCTTAGCTTTTGTAGTAGATAAATGAAAAAAAAAAACAGCAAGTATACAGTTTGGGGTTTTTTTTAAGGCAATAGTAAAAAAAAAAGTTAACAAAAACACAGTAAGACTCACTCCTGAATAGGTAACTTAATTAAAATCTTACCTAACTTAACTACAAAGGACAGTAGTATATTCAAATTCTTTGAACAGATGAAGTAGTGGGCAATTTAATCACAGAACAGTTTTTCCACTTCTAAAAGACCTCTGGACAAAAATACATGACCAGAGGATACCAAATATTATCAAGCTGCTATGCTTTGATGAAACACAAAATAACTTTATCAAAAAAAAAAGAGTCATTCATATGAGCCAACACCTATACAATGCACTAAGAAAAAGAAGATCAACAGATTAAATTCTGCAAATGAAGAAATTCAACATAAGCAGAGCACATGAATTTCTTCAATGGTAGCCACTACGATGTCAGCTGCACAAACTACTTCATAGCAAAAAAAATTCACTGTTAATGTATGCAGAACAACACATTTTGAAGGAAAAAAGCTCTCTCTAACATGCAATTCACTGTTTCTAGATCAGCTTATCAACTCCAGAGAAGATCTCTTACTGAATAACTATGAAAACTAGAATGCAAGTGGAATAGGAAGCATAAGACATTGTCACATCATAAATTACCAGTACCTTCCTAAAAAAGCCATACTCAAGTTCTGGTCATTTCACTATAGCAAATCAAAGCTGAACCAGGAAAGTTCAAAGACTGGCAATAAGAATCAGTGAATGCCATTAAAAAAAAGAAAATACATAAGTTTAGGTATTTGGAGGCCAGTGGGTTCCCCAGATGGACAGCCCCTTCCGAACAGCACCTTCAGGGGTATGGTCGGGATTTTGTTTTCCCAAAACACCCAGAAGCAATGAGTGGGTGCTATTGTTTAGTCATGTAAAAAAAAAAACAAAACCCAACTCTTTTTGCTTTGTAGTAATTAACTTCTTAATCAGACTGGTAAAGAGACATTAAATAGTTTTCATTATTAAACATTAAATCTCTTCACTTCCTACACAACTCAAACATCTCATGGCTGTCACGTACTCCAGGGAATTACCCAAACTCCCAAGAAGGTTCAGCAGCAGAACATTGCCAATTCCTTCACTCCCTTTGATAAGGGCAGCTTTCACTGAAAATAAAAGCTATTTTAACTGATGCAAAAAGGGTTTATCATAATAGCTCGCTTATTTTGTAAAATTAAGATGCTCTCTTCAGCATGAACACTAAATGGTAAAAAAACCACTTAAAATTAAAGGATCTGAAATACCATATAAAGCTAGAGTTTCAGTTTTCCTAAAGAGCTCCACAACTACACACATACAAACTGTGCTTATCTATTTATATGGCATTAATCAGGATTACCACTTTCATTTTGGCAATCTAACTGAAGAACTAGATCAATAGCATCCAATCAGTAAAATATGACTGTTGTTTCCACAGTACTGAGACATTTTCTCTATTAAGAGCTGTTTTGCCTTTTAAGATCAATAGCCCCAGAGCACTGTATTTAACTATTGAAGGCCCAGAGATCTATTTCAGGACAATAATCTGAAGTGGCACCCCTCCTGATACCTGGAGGCAGTACCTCTCCACCCGGAAATTCTGCATATATAAAAATATGGCACGTTTAGAAAAGTTAGCTACAAACATATCAGCATACATGGAAATTTCTTTTTATACACAAAATTATTTCCATGCCAAACTAGCAAAGGTACACAAATTTGCTTTCAAACCCTATATTAAATGTGGCTGATGTTGCACAAGTTAAATGCTTTCATAGTTTGAAAGTAAAGGCTGAGAAACGTATCGTATTGCTCTTTGTGTAGTTTTCTTAAACTCACAAGCCATTTCCCATGCTCGCTCCTTATCACTCTCCTCTTGGCAACCCAGCAAGCACCCGTTAGGTGCCTACAGAGTTTTCAGACCTCTCTGAGAATCTTTGTTTGAAGGTTAATGTCTTGCAAATCATGACACTTTATCATCAGGAATAACCAAATATTCTTATTTATATAAAGAAAAATCTACAGTATGTAATTTCCTTACTTAAATTGCACCGATAAGCTAGTGGGAGGTAACTAAGCCTAGTCATTTTTAAAAAAAAAAATGACAATTTTTGTTCACTGTGATAAGTACAGGTGAAGGTGTGTACACACCTCTTATAATCTTTAAATGGAAGTGTTACTTTATTAGGATAGCTTCATAAGCAAGTCAAATCATCTTCTTTGGTGACTAATAAAACAAATAAACACACGCTGCAAAAGCCATGTGCAACTTAGGCACTTCTAGTGGAAGACAAGCGACAATGCATCACCAGAGCCCCACTGAAAGGCAGCCTGATTCACAGATTATTAGAACAATAGTTCACCCTCACAAGAAATACGCTCCCCACCATCAACAGACCTTTTCACTGTTGCCCACATATACATGTGTGGCACTGGTGTCTTCATCTCTCAGGAGCCATAAGCAATCAAATTGCTTCTATCAGCTCATACGTGACACCCAGAACACACGTGGCTGACACATACCGTGTTTATATGAAACGGGAGTATCAACCGGAGACCTGTGCTTAAGTGACTTTGGATGTAACTGAGACCTGAATATTTCTACTCTATTTTTAACCTGTGATATATATTTAGAAATAATCAAGAAGTGCACACAAAACAGAAACAAATTATAACCTTACATTTCTAAGGAACTCAGATGATCTGTGCTCCCATCTTCTTCAGCTTTCAGTACACTACTCTCACCCTAGAAGGAGCATCCTATAGAGCAGCACATGTTGTACCAACGATCTCTAATCAACACATTGCTAAAAAGACCTGCTCAGTTCTGGGAGTCTCCCTGCAGTTTTCATGCCCATCAGTTCCTAATTGCATTTGATTGTGGACTTCCAGAACTGCCAGTTTGCCCTTTAACAACAAAATACACATCGATTCCAAGGACTTCAAGAATACCAGGGTGAGACAGAACAAGTTTCCTGCTTCTGAATAATCCAATTTGCAACCTTAATGGTGTATATATAAGTTATCACAGCTTTTCTATTAAAAATTAAAAGTTATACCAACTTCAATTTTATTCTTAATAATGCAATCCTGTATAGATCAAAGTTTTTATGCTAATCTCCAGTCAGTTTCAATCAGTTACAAAAGGCATGATTTAGCTTCAGTTGATGCTTGTTCAGTACTACTGATTTTTTTTGTTTTATTCCCTTAGCTAAGTGAAATGTCCTCATTCTAAAACCAGTAGCTCATTCTACCTTATTTGTAAAGCAACCAGACTAGGAAACACTAACACTTACAGATACACAAATAAATGAAGTTATATGCTTTTTTTTCTAAAATAATCCAGCTACACTCTTTTCTTCTTCCGAGAGCAATGACCAGCTATTAATAGACGGGATCAAATGTCACTCAAACATCCACAGCTACATACAAAGAATATGGGCTTCCAAATCTATAACTTCTGCTCATCGATGTCAATTTTATCAACACCAAAAGGCCAGCGTGTTTTGGGGTTGTTATTTTTGCATTTAAAACCTGCTGTTCTGGACACAGCAAGAAGCACTTCAGTCTTGACAAGCAGAGCATCAAGCTTCCCAGCTAAACCTCCCTCTGGACCTGGAAACCAGGTGTTCCTCTGCCTCTCCAGCCCTTTACACCAACCTAACAGGACTTCGAGCATGCCAAAGAGGCCAAGCTTCACACAAAACACAGGAGAGAAGACAGCACTATCACCCTTACATCGAAAACAGGGGAGCACTCTCATTGCATGAAGTGGAACACCTGTACCCAATTCCCTCTCCTTTGAGCAGGGAGGGTCTTGAATGTCCTGCCACATATAAGAGCATATGGAACATTGTCTGCTTAAGAAAAAAATAACAATAATCAGGTGGAAAACAGTGTGAATCAAGATGAAGTTCATTCACTATACATGAAGTATCTCATCTTCATCGAGACAAAGAATCAAGAAAGCCCCTTCCTCCTCAGTTACTCACTCCCTCTAAGTAACACCCTCAGGGTAAGGGCAAGCCTGCTTCTGGTCCTCACCAGGGATACAACGGGACAGCACTCATTGACACAACATAAAAGTACTTTCCACAAAAGAGAAAGAGGAGAAAGTTGGGGTTCACTAGAACTTCCAGGATTTCCAAACCATTACTTCTAAATCCCCACTCCAATCAATGGTCAGCTTCAATGAAGGTTTTATTTGACATGTTTTCAGCACATCACTCCCCCTTTGCTGACTTATTTCACACATTTGGCTTCAACAGGTAAAACTTCACCTATCAATCTGACTTCCTCAAACCATAAAGGATTTTCAAAGTAGCAAAGAGCAACCAACACGACGGTAACTACAGTCAGTAAAGCAATAAATACTAAAAAAGAATCATCACGTGGTAAGATCTTACACATCAAAAAATGCAACATCTATTACACATACTCGGAAGATCTTTGAGTCCAAGTATAGAATTTTTTCAAAAGGGGAAAAAAAAAGTCTGCTTCAGACCTGAAATCTGCAAAGCCTGTACTGTGGAAGAGAATAAATACATTCCCTGTCAACAGGAGTCAGCATACACGGTTACACCTGTATTATCTAAGATGAGAACTACCACAGACATTTCTGCCTCATGTGATTTGTGATAGGACAATTACACCATTTAATATCAGTGTAACCACTCTCACTCTTCCAGGTTGCTAAAAATCACTCATTTAAACAGCAGTTTTTTTCCAAAATACCACTCACACAGAGCCTTCTGTTAAAATATCAGGATTCAATTTACAGGGGAGTATTTAAAAAAAAAATCCCAGCATTCAACATTCAAGAACAGATTTTTTTCAAGCTTTCTACTAGTTTGTTACTGACAAGGAGGGGGGAAAAAGTTACTTTTTAAAGCCAACATTTTGCAAAAAGAGCAGAAAACATTACTGCAAAACTAAGGAGCCTTCTACAGCCATCAGCGGTCTTTCGCAAGGGCCTTTTTAGACAGCCTTCTCGTACGCACATCGTACTTCATCTGGATGAGATTACGTTTTGCACAGCCTATAAAGAAGCAGGATCCAATAATGGATCATTAAAGGTAACAATGGTAAAAGGTGCGAGAACTACAGCCGCTGAAACGCTGCCAGACCCCTCATTTCTGGGCTACTGCGGCACAGTTTCCAGGCGAAGTTCCCCCCCTCTCTCCACAGGTTGTCTGTCACCTCCTCTTCAGTAACGAGTCCCCACCGGTTCCAGGAAGGCTGGCCGGCTCGCCCAGCTCGGACCGAGCCCTCCCGGCACAGCCCAGCAGGTGATTCCCGAGGCGTTCGCGCTGCGGGGACTCAGGTGCCCGCGGTTACCGAGGGCCGCCCGCCCGCTTGCGGAGGTGCGCAGTGGCCTCTGCTGGTGCGCCCGCCGCCGCCCGCACCGTCCCGCTCCCACCAGCGGCACCGGCCGCCGCCGCCCCCCGCCCGCGCGCCCCCTCGGTGCTCCTGCCGCCCCCTCACACCCCGGGCCCGCCGCGCCCCGG
>VWZL01005842.1:489588-633625 GCA_013396915.1 Stercorarius parasiticus
CGCCTCAGGGTGAGGCTGCTCCCCCCTCAGGCTGGCACCGCTGAACCCCTCAGGGCGGCACCGCTCTGCCCTCAGGCCGGTACTGCCGAATTCCTTCAGGGTGACACCGTTTCCCCCTCAGGCCGGCACCGCTCCCCCCTCACGGTGGCACCGCCGAATCCTTCGGGGCCGCACTGCTCCCCCCTGAGGCCGGCGCCGCCGAACGCCTCAGGCTGGTACCGCTCCCGCCTCAGGGCGGCACCGCCGAACCCCTGAGGCTGGCACTGCTCCCCCTTCAGGCCCGTGCCGCCGAGCCCCTCAGGCCGACGCCGCTCCTCCCTCAGGCCGCCGCGGCCCTCCCGGCGCTGAGGGGCGCCCCGCGGGGGGGGGAGGCGGCACGGCGGGCCGCGGGGGACAGCGCGGGGTGCGGGGCCAAACCCCGCGTCTCGGCGCGTTTCGGTGGCACCTCGCTCCTGACGCTCCTCCCGCCGGTGTCGGAGCGGTGCAATGAAGTTACCGTCTTTGAGTGAAGTAAACTTTTATTTTCCCCTCTCTGAGCCAAAGCCCGGCGTGGCTGCAAAAGCTGCACGTGTGTCATGCACGAAAACGTGCCAAAACAAATTAAAAAGCGCCAATCTGGTTATCCTTGCGCATTCGGCGAGTCGGGGGAGTAGCTGCGAAACGAGGAGACGCTGCGCTGTGTGTCGCTGGAATCCGGCAGGGAGATGCGGCAATCCTGCCTCCAGAGCCACCGAGAGAATAGAAATCACACTAATCGTGTAAAAATAACTTGCAGAAACTTGTTTTCTTTGGCGGGGAGGGGGTGGTTAGGACACCTCTGCTGCTCAGTTTGGGATGTTGACTTTCGTAACAGGCATGTTTCTCAAGAAACCAAAGGATAAATAGATGTGAAGAAAAGACCAAACGTACTTTGAAAAGGCAAATGAAATGTATTTTCATCCTCCTGGGGGTAATTAGTTTTATACAGCATTTGCCATTCAAATCCAAATCATTTGAATGCTGCATGGTTACCAGACGGTTTTAGTCGTACTGTTGGATCCCGTATCCTTACAAAGGACACAATAAGAGCTATAAATATACATTCCTCCTTCATTAATCATATGAAGTCTACCCTTATATTTTTTTGTATCTCAGCTTGTTGCCCACTAAACTGTGTTTTTACAATGTGCATGTTATCCTTGCTCATTTTATGATTGACTAATTGAATCGTCTCTTTCAGTACATAAATCACAGAGTGCCAGGGCTCAAGAAGTGGTAACGGTGAGACAACCATACCCCCGGGGCACTGCGAGGTGGGAAAGACGGGTACATCCCCAAAAACATGTGTTTGTATCGCAAAATGTTTTGAAACTAGTTTAAAATAATTTGTTCCAGAAAGAAATGGGGGTTTACTCTGGTAGGTGACACTCCTGCTAAGGAGTTGAGGACTAATTTCAGGAAAATTTACCTTGATAACTTCTGTGCATGTGGCGAGGGTGTCCCTCTCGCTGTAGGCACTTCCATCTTCCCATGAAATTATCCCTGATGCAGTGGGATTTGCAGATTTGCTTGTTTAGAGGCTTTTTGGCGAGGCAGATGCCAACACATTTCGCAGCGCACCAGAACGCAGGTGTGCGTTTTGCTGTACGTAGGGATGCAGAGATGTGCGCGACTAATTAAACATTGACGTGACTACAAAGTCTCAGCCAATACAGGTGTCTGAAGTGTTTCTCATCGTGAAACTTGCTTCATTATTTTACAGTTTTGTTCGGTGTTTCTGTCAGGAAACAGGGGGTTTGTCCTCCACTAAAAATATCCCGGAGCCTTTTGGCAATGATGAATAATTACCTCCCCAGAAGGATGTTTGGGTTTCTCCGTATTACGCTTGCCGAGTTACGCTGATATCTGATCTGCCAGAAGGACTACCAGCTACGAATTGTAATTTATACTGAAAATGGAAGCACTGATTAAAAGGCAGGACTGGTAGTATAACTCCTATTAAAGCTGGTTAGCAATTCCCATCATAAAGTCCTACCTCCAGTCACTTTTAATAGTGCCAGACTAACCACTGTGCTGAAATTTAAGCTTCCTAAGTTCATACCTTGAGTTAAATTACAAACATTTCTTCTTTCGTTCCTTCTGTCAGGGATCTTCGAGTCTGAAAAGGAGAATGGTCACTTCATCAGAGGCATTCCCTCCAAACCTGCCATGAAAAACCCTATTGAAAATCCCACTTGCGCTCGGCGGGGGCTTAGCAGCACTTCCCAGTGCGGTTCTCCAGTGGTTCTGTCCTCCCCCAGCACCTCACAGCCCCAGGCTGTGGGAGTCGGAGCTGGACCTGCAGTTCCAGTTCCCGGCTGCTCTGGACCATGCCGAGTCTGAAGGTAGGAAGGACAAGCGGGGAACCTGTCCTTCCAGTCCTCTCAGGAAACATGGAGCAGGAAGCTCCTTGAATAACACATGGTGAGGACGAGAACTGCATCGGGGCGGAGTACATTGGCAGGCACAAAGGGTCTGGAGAAAGACAGGTTCTCCGAGACGGTGAACAGGAACGGGGAGTTGGAAGGGGAAACTGGGTCTGCCTGGAGGGAGGGATAGAGCAAAGCTCATAAGCAAGAGTCTGTAAGCCAGCCTATTGGGAGAAGACTTGAAAACAGGCTGGGAATGGGGGAAAATTGCCAGGAAAATGACATGCTGGGGCTCTCAACACCAGTACGATCTCTGGCTAGGGGCTGAAGGAGAACTCGCTGGGCAAAAGGGATCAGACGGGTGAGCTGGAGCGGGGAGAGGGAGAAGGACGTGCGACCCCGAGGCCAAGTGTGGGATGCAGCAAGGGCAACGGGAAGAAGGAATTCACTAGAAACAGTAGTGTAGAAATGGGAATGACAGGGACTGAGGAAGGGAGGCAGGGCAGGAAGGCGAGGATTTAGGAAGGGGAATGAAGACCACCTGGAAATCTCTTACATCTCTACTGGCAGCTCCAGCAAAGGGCTTCAGCCTCAGGACTCCTGTGGGATGCAAAGCACAGTGCTTGAAGCAGAGACTTCACAGTGATGCACTAATTGTGTAGTCTTCCCTTCCTAGGTGCCTGATTTGACATTTTGAAGTTTGATTTGCAGAAGTGAAGAGCACTTGCAGATGTATCTGCAGTAAATGAGAACTTACTCAACTTCTGACTAAATTATATGCTTTGCCATGTTATATTTTCTGACAAAATCAGGCCATGAGTATTTCTAATTGGTTATCTAAAATTAAAAGATATTTTTTACTATTCTGTCTGTATGCCTAAGTTTCTCATCTGTTAAATAAGGGTAACACCAGTTCTCGCAACAGTGTTGAGAAAATAAATTAGAGTTTGTGCAGCCCTTGGATACCATAGTGATGAGTACCATGGAAAAAGCCCAGGAGGAAATGAATAAATCTGTCTTCAGAACAATATTTGAATAGTGTGCAGTAAATAAAGCATGGGCCACATAGTGAACAGCGAGGAGAAAATAGAATTATTACTTAGTGAGCACAGTCTATTCTGTACAATGAGTGAGGCCGGGAACCTGTCGAAAGAACAGCATGTGATCTAATTACAGTTTATAGTGTATCATAATGCAAATGCACAAAAGGGACAAATTACAGTTGCACAGGCCACCTTCATGTCGGCATTTCTAAACTTTTAAAACATGTAACATACATGTATGAATGATTCCCTTGCACTTTAATAGCTGGAGACCATACATTTACCTCATCTATCTCAGCCACTGCTACATGGTTGAGTAGAAAAAGTGTTTTTTCTCCTCTTGGAGATATCTCAGCCTTACAGCCAAGATTTAATGCTGTCATTCACACATTGACGTTGTACAGTTCTGAACTCAAAATTTACCTTCTTTGGGAGTCTGTGCGTGCTTATTGGAGACAGACAGTTCTCTCCAGAGAGGGATCCAGAGGAGGACCTTAATTGCAGTGATTAAAATTTTATCTTTTTTTTGAGTTGCTTCATATTTCAAACCAGCCTACTGTTTTTTGGTGCAGAAGCAAGGTTATGGAACAACGACAACTTCACTGGTCTTTTGCGACTCCTCAGTCCCGGGGCCAGCGCTGAGCCTTTCTGACTCCTGCTGAGATTTGGAGCCGCTTCAGAGCTGCTGTAAATTGCACTGGGTTATCTGTGGCCCACAAGAAGGGTGATGAAATTAGGATTCGACTGCTCAGTGGCACTCTGGTTGTGTCCATTTTTCTGATCATGATTTCTCTATTGCTTAGCAGGATGTGAGGTGACACTGAATTGTTACACCAATTTATTGTTATCTAGAGAATTTCCCATTACTGGGCATCCTCTAGCAGCTGGTTAAGGCAATTTTGGGATAAGAAGGGGCTGCAGTGCAAATAAAGGGCTGGCTCATTGAGTTTAAGAGGTACAGCTATGAGATAGCTTTGGTTTAATCTGCTGCGCTGCCTCTCTTGTGTATGAGGTATCAGCTACACCCACAGACCTTCTGGCAATGGTGACCTGTCTGGTTATTCCTGCACAGGTCTCCATACTGATTCCAGCACCCCAGTGCCCAGCCAGGTAGGCTGTCTTTCATCATTCAGTAGGGACTAGATTTTAATTTTTTTTTTTAATTTTCATATTTATTGGTCACAGATGTGGTTTTGCAAACTGCTCTGAGGTTAAAAGTCATCCTCCTGATTGTGCAGAGCAAATACTAGGTTAGTGGCCTGTTTGCCAGCAACACTCTAACCCCAGCACGTATTTATGTCATTCCTGATGTCAATAGCTAGACAATTCCAACTCCTCGCTGGAGTCAGGGAGGGTCATAAATGGAGGCAGACCTTCCAATAACTAAGGTTAGTTCCCTGGGAAGTCTGGGAGAAAGATGGAGCTCCTTCAGTTGAGTCAGTGTTTAACGGACTCTGAAATACGAGCAGAGCAGTTGGTGTGAAATGCTTTTAAAAGCTTCAGTTGCTGAGTGGAGGGAGCTGTTGAGGTCTAATCCAATGTTTGTTTATTTAGGGATTTCAGAGGTAGATAGAGGGAACCTAGAATCCAAAATGCAGGGTTTACCGAATCCAGTCCACACTTTAAAGGAAAAGAATAATTTATTTGTTATTGGAATGTGCATAATAATGTGGGATGTGGCTGTCTGGGCATTCAGAAGGAGGGAAATCCAGGTAACCCCCAGGGGGAAAGCCTGGTGTTACTGCAGTCAATGGGATTTTTGCCATCCATGTAACCAGAGTGAGATTTCATCTCTGGAAGCCTGTCATGGGATGACGCTGTGCCACAGGCATTCACAGTGTTATCGGGGACACTTAGTTTGGTATTTTTCTCTCTGTTTTGGTGGTTGCCGTATAGTCTTTGTTCTCAGGTGGGATCATCACTGGAGACACACTGAAAATCGAGTCTCCATTCTTCTTCCCCACTGGCGATGCCCTCACTTTTCCAGTGTCCCACTTCTCACTGAGGTACCATAACTCCTCTTTGGGCTGAAAGACTTTTTGCACACCCAGTAAGAGAAGAGACAGATGGTCCATGCCCTCTCGCATGAACACGATCAGCCTCCTCTGCAGCTTAAAAATCCAAGTAAGCCAGACAAGGATTCCAGGTGGTGTTTATCCCAAAGCATTTCCAACAATCCCACAAGAATGTTAATTACTGACACCAACAATCTTGTTCTCATTCACATAATGGGAGTGCCTAAAGGTCTTACCTGAGGTTGGGTCCTATTGTACTAGACTACTGTAGGATCGCACAATAAAAGCAAGTCCTTTCCCCAGAGAGGTGATAGTCTAGAAGGCCGGCCTGGCAGGAAGCTAGAAGGAAAGCAGAACCACGGAAAGGTGGTGTGAGTCACCAAAGGTAGTGCAGCAGGTCCACATCGCACATCTCCTCACTCCTAGTGCTTCAGTGCTATGTAAACACTACCACATTTTCTCCTGGTACCCAGAGCAAATCACAATGGAGAGGAAAAAAAGTGGAGAGAAGAAAAGCTAAAAACAAAAGCAAGAGAACTAATACCAAGCCCACAGAAACAGTCATTTGCCTCTGGGCTTGGGGAATCAAAGAAACAATCTTAGACCAGCAAAAGAGGATGGCTGGAAAATATACAGCCCATTGCTCCTTGGCACATGACAGTTGCTCCCCATTTCCCCCCCACGCACATAGCCCACACCCCCTGCACCCACAGGACAGAAAAGGCTGAGGCACGCTCCCCGTGGCTACGGAGCAGTGTCACCTCTCTCCAGCTCTGGGACCCCTCCACTGGTCAGGGGGCTGCTGAGCTGCGCTTATGGAGGCCTGGAAGTGGGAAGAAAAAGCCACGTTACCTGCATATCAGCCGGAGCTAGATGAGCAAGTCTCAAGCATAAAACTTGAGACTAGATAGATTTGACTGTTGTGTCAACACTTACAAGTCCCACAAGTGTCCCTTGCTGCTGGCAGTCAGACATGGCTGGCTTGTTTCTCTTGCTACTACTTTAGGTGTTTAGAAGTGAATATACACGTAGAATGATTCCAGGAGCCCCTGTTTGAAAACAGTGGCTAAAGTATCCCTCTGCTTTAAATGGCAGAAACTGGAGGCACAGATTAGTTTTAGAACCTTGTAACAGAATAGTAAATATGAATAAAATTACCTTAATCCACTCATTTAACAGTTCAAAAACAGTGACACCCATCATCACTATGATGTAGTGAAGACAGGGACAATGATCTGCAGAAATGGGAAATACTACTGACATTGGACAATAGGTTGTGATGCGGACGGAGTCCTGTTTGCTGTAATGAGCAACTGTCTTGTTCATGCCCTCTCAGGCAGTCCTTTAGAGTTAGAGTTTTGGATCTGCTTTCTCTTGCTGCAATGCTCCTCAAAACCTCATCACCCTTTCAAATGCTGTGAAGGAATTTCCTATAAATATAAATGGATTTTTCATGGAACAGATACTGGACTTCTTAATTTTTACTATGCCATCTGAAAAAGGAACAAGCTGAAACAGCTGTAAAATTAAACCTTTCAGAGCAGATCTTCAGGTTCATGTATCAGATGCTTTGAAGACTTTACTGTGCGGTGTTAGACGTAAATTTATCTATGCATAAAAGTGCACAGCCCTAATTTGACTCTATCCAGTAAGTTTAACATCTTGATACCAATGCCATAAAGCAGTGGATCCAAGACCTCGTTTAGACATGGTTTCCACTCCCCAAGCTCATAAGGTGCCACTGAAGGAGCCCTGGAGGACTTCTCTTTTGCCAGTGATCTCCTGCCACATGATCCCTGCACTGTGACCATGGTGTCCCTCAAAGCCCCTTCCTGCCAAGGGGGTCATGCTGCAGCACCTGGGCACGCTGCAGCAGTCCAGACAAGACCTTGGTCACGTCGTTCTCAGAGGAGCGTGTGGAGGTCTCTGGAAAGAGAGCAACAACAGTGATGCAGCCCTTATTTGCTAAGGAGAGCAACAGGCTTCTGTTCCAGTAGTTTCTAGTTTGAAAGCAGAGCTACGCCTTGAATCATTCTGCATAAATTTTATTTTTAAATCATTTCTAGTCTCTTGCAAATTTTAAGCATCTTCAAAACCAGGTCAAATTTGCCAGCATTTCTTCCTAGTTTTCAGCAGTCCAACTTCTTACCCCCATTAGCGCTGTCTAAATCTTTCTCAGATGCAGGACTGAGCAATTTGGAGACACAAGGACAGTTTAAAAAGAAAAGAATATATTTTGTGCTGAGGAATGGTACTCCGCTGACAGCTCTAGCAGATAAAACGTGGGTAGCCTTCAAATAGGTAAAGTGTTTTACTCGCTAAAGCTGTCAATCTGGCACTTTTCACACACATTAATTTTACTTTCTTTTTTTGTTTAAACATCCCTTCAGGGCAACAGTTCTGGAAAAACACCACCGTTCTGCCACCTTTCCATGCTCCTCCCAGGGGACTGGTGATCAAAGCCGGGAGAGCAAAACATGCAACTCCAATGGGATATGAAATGCGGGTGATCACGCTGTGAACCCTTGCATCTTCCTGACAGGTAACGCTGCACATTAAGCACATCAGGATGTACACACTTGCTGTCACAATGCGGTTTTACCACATATTTCTATTTCCTTAATACCTGAATGGCAGCTTTAGAAACCAAATTACAGCCTGAGTGCTACTGGCTGCAGCCCCCTGACTGGGCCACTAAATCAGACTAATTGAAACAACAAATATGCCCAAATAGCAGTTCCTTAGGAAAATGTCACCCTTACAACACACCGCTTTTACTCCTAACCTAACTTGACTGGACTTATTGACTGCTTGTTATTTCTGTGACTGCATTTGAAGTTTATTGATTCTAAGAAATATGAAATGAGTTTCAAAGAGGTCAGAATGTGACTTTATGTCCAGGGGAGATACAGAGACATTCAGAGATATTAAACAGAGCCGAAGGAACTGCAGGAAACTAAAGGTTGCTGGTTCATACCAACAGAGATCAGTGGGTTTTGAAAATCACTGGCCATTGAGCAAGCAGCCTGTCCCCAAAAGAGGTGAAGGTGCTAATCCACCTTCTAGCGAACAGATACCACCACATTGTAAATGCTGCCCAGGCTCTCAACCACCTACTCCCCCTCCACTAATACACATTCTTTTGGGGGGGATGCTCTTAGAAGGACCAAAGGTTGAAATGGCATCTCCTCCTCCAGTGTAGTGGGGGCATGTGCTGGCAGGGAAGTCAGAGAGGGAAATATTCTTATGCTATACAGGCAGTGGACATTTTGGGTAGAAGCAAGATGCCTTCACATCCCCAAAAGAATTCAGCTAAAAAGGATCACTATCAAAAACTGGAGAGCTGTTTGGAACAAATTTACATTGCTAAAAATGGGGAATTGGTAGAGAAAGAGGTTAGGCTATCAGAAGTACCCTTCATTTCTGGAAGTACAGAAGTGTATGCATTCAACAAGAAATCCATTTCTCAAAAAGACTCTCATTTCATGTTCAAAAACCTACAGTGAGGGCTGAGAAGAAATTGAGGTTTATGTCTATATCATCTGGAATGAACATTTACATTCTATGAAGAAAAGAAATGGCATTTTTTGGATGCGAGCCCTCTGAGGCAGGCATGTATTTGACAGAAGAAGAAAAGCTTTCTCACAAATCTAATGTTTTTCTAGCCCCAAATGGCTGCAATCTGCCTCTAAAACCCTCTTTCAGGCTGATGCTTCTTTCATGATCTGTTAGTTTTGTCTAAACCATCCTCTCAAATGGTCATCCAGCTTTTTCCTTCTGACCTCTGGCCCTGGATACTCACCAGGTATCAGGCAGCGCTCATCTGCTCCTTCTGGAGTTGTCGTTGTAGTATCTGCAGTGAGCCAGGTCATTCTAGGAAGTACTGCTTTTGGAGAAGGCAGCGTAGGGGAAGACAAGGAATAGTATTACTGACATGCTTTTGATGTTTACTGCTACCTCTGCTGTTAACGCGTGTTTTTACTAAAGAGCAGAGCTCATGTATTATGTTTAGCTTAAAAGGAAAGATGTAAAAAAGCACCAGTGAAAGACATTGGGAAACAAAACCTCACGTAACACTCCTATTCTCTTTTTCTCTCTTTTAAGTATTGCATCCAACTTCTGGCAAATGCAGTAGTCCATGGGGTATGGTGCCCCCAGAAGACTCCTGAGGAAGTACATGCTGTGCACAGGCTCCTGCTGCAGGAAGTGAGCAGCAAGAGCTCCAACACCGTGCGAGGCAAATACCTCACTGTGAGCAATTGCCAAAGCAGAAAGATGAAGTTAGTCTTATTCCTGGCTACAGCCAGCTACGCATGAAAGGTTTTACTAATTTTCAGTTGACGCAGGGGAACGATGCCTACCATGCTAGAATTGACAAATCTAAGAAATCTTGCACTTCACCTAAAAATGACAGATATGATGTATGTGAAGGAGGACTAAGCACCGAAAGCTCTGTGATTCTCTAACCTGAATAGCTTATTTGCAATGTTGAAAGGCTAGCTGAACTCGGACAAGAGATCAGATCCTGACTGGGTTTTGGAACAAACCACTCAAAAGTAGATTTTTTTTTTTACTCACAATTAACATGGGCATCAATGAGTCCAGTGCTGGATCTGTTGCACCGCAGCAGCTGATTTGGAGACCACCTTGCAAACTCCGGGTCTGAGGCCAGTGAACTGATCTGTTAAAACAGCACTGGAAAGTCACCATGTCCACACTAAAGCTGACTGAGAGAGATCCGATAATCCAAAAGTCTACAGCAGAAGGGAGTAGGGTAGAGATCTGTAGTGTTCAGAAGCTGCCGGCAAAAAACCCATGCAAACCCCGCAATGGAACAGAGCAGTGGGCAACAGAAACCAGTTCCCACCTTTGGGAAAAGACAGGGTACCTCAAGTGACTGATGATATCAAGCACGTGCAAATGCCAACACAGCGGTCAGTGTGGACAAAACCCCCCTCCGGAGTACTTCACGGGCCAGGGCAGGGTGGGGTAACACTGTAGCAGAGGGTGAGCAAACCACGGCCCGGAAGATAAATGGATATTAATTAATTAGTTGTGCACCAACTTATGCAGTGCTACAAACTTAATTAGCCCCTCAAAAACAGCTACAAGCAGACTCTTGAAATTGGGCAGTGAGTGAAACTGCTCTAAGTCAGTGCTTACAGTGGGGATCTTCTCTCTGACCAAAGGAATCCATTGTTAAATTTATGGGGAAACAACAGACAGCAAAAGAGACGGTCTGAAAAATTAGCAGAATACATAGTTGTGTTGAAAAGCCTTGTTCACATTAGAACACCTTCCCCAGGGTACCTAACAAGAGAATGAGGATTTAAAAAAAAATAGGGAAGCCTGCACAGGGTGCTGAGTAAACCTGAATAGAGCGCACCCATCTTAAAGCTCATCTCCTCTGTCAAAGCGTTACGTGGAGTATAGCAGACATGAGAGGCACAGGTGAAAAGGCTCACAGCTCTGTGAAAGATAAGAGGAAATGCAGAACTGACAGCAAGTGGACACTCACGGGTCACCAGAGAAAGGGGAAAAAATGCAACCCTTTTTGATTACAGTTAAGCACAAATAAATATGTAGGAAAAGAACATTTTCTATTTCCTGCAAGGAGTAAAGTTTGGGGGGAAATGGCCTTGCCAAATATTTTTCTCTGCTGGGGGCATCAGCAGGGTTCTGACAGGCACGTTAGGAAAACAGACCATACGCTGTGCATATTCAACAGCCCCGATGGGAGACATAATTTTCTCAGGCTGCCGTTTGGGTTGTGTTTGGCACTTGAACTGTTTCTTGGGCTTTGATAGCCTAGGATCTGTGTAGATGATGTTTTGTTCTGCAGGAAAAGAAGAGAAGCACATGACCAGAAGCTCTGATCAGCTTTTGAAAGGCCCAGACCAGCACAGCTCAACCAACAAAACTCCTTTGTAATGGAAATGCCATACCTAGGCATGAAATTAGAAAAGCAATGTGTACAAGCAGATTACAGTAAGACTGAAGTCATCCCCAGTATTCCTGCCCCAGCAGAAAAGGATGCAAAGTTAAGATACCTTTGAGCAGTGAACTGTCTACCCAATTTAGCTGCCTGAGCAATCAATGACAGATCTTTATGTGCAAGAGCGTTCAGGAGACCTAACATACAGATCTTCACAGGGAAACTGAAAGGAGCTAATGAATAGCCCCAGATAATCAGAATTAAGTGCAAAACTGGACATAGATCTTTACAGACCAATGCTGACCGAGCCGAATGCTCTCCTTGCACTCTCACTCATGCTTATGACCCTAGTGCAGCATAAAGATTAATGCTTATACAAAAAGCATTCGCCTTGTACTTTTTGTAAAGCATTTGTAGGCTGCTTAGTTGAATGTTTCGCCTGGTTTCAATTAGAGATTATATTAATCTTTACTTACAATCTTAGCTAGGTGTCGTTTTGCTCTGGACAATTCAAGCTACTCTCCCCTGTCCCATTCCAGAGGAGACTGAGTAACGCCTTTCTCTTCTTACCCCTGTGATTGCTAGGAAGTTAATTAATAGTAAGTCAGACTCTGTTTACACTCCAAATTGACCAGCTCTATTCATGTCAGCGGGGTTGCCCTGTTTGCAATGCAGTTTGAAATGCTCTGGTGCCCCGAACTCCGAACTCTGGAGAGGTAATGACTGTTATTCTGAGTTAGCACACAAATCACTGGGCAGGAAGGAGATGTTGAAAAGTCATGCAAATTCTCTTTGTTCCCAGGAGGCACAGCATAAGTGGCCTCACAGGAGCTTAAGGACGCGTTTCAAGGCTATCCTTGAACATGGAAGGCTTCCTGAGGCATCACAAATGCCAAAGAAACTTCTTTCTTTAACTGTTTTGCTAAGTACAGCTGCTGTGGTGTGCAAAGGTAGACCCTCTGCCATGAAGGCAAGCAATTCAGTAAGCCGAATACACTAAACTGCCCAAAAGAGCCCAGCTGCACAGGCCAGGTCACTGTGTAGGTAGCGAGTCTCTGAAGATGTCTACGCTGACACAACATCTAGAGGGCCAGCATCTTCCTGTTTGACTCCACCCACTTTCTTAGGCTTCTGGAATCATAGACTCTAGAATCATCACACAGCAATAGGAAAAAGCTGGCTCCCTTTGGAGAAATATCGCTGTAGTGCAGAAGTGGATAATGTGTATTTTCCACCAAGGCCTATCTAATAGTAGCAAGGGCGCCCCAACCCTCATTCTGTCCCCACAGAAGCTAAGGGCAATGTACTAAGGATCATTTGGCCTTTTCTAGAAAGGTAAAAAGACATGAATTTACTTTGAGGACTGGACTGCACATGGTGTTTTGCAGTCATGCACAGGGGACCTACCAGCACAGATGGGCAGGCCAGTGGAAGCAGCTACTGCTCTCCTCCACCACACCAGTTCATTTTGACCCAAATATTCTAGGGAGAAGTCCCAGACACAGTCTGGCCAGCAGGTCAACATCAGGAAAGGTCTGTCTGGCAAAATATACCCCCAAGTGCCTTTGAGAAGCCACGGGAAGAAGAAACACTGAAAATGAAGAGTCTGCAGTGCACAGGCAGCGCCTGCATCAGGGAAAGCTGAGAGCAGGTTTTTCATGATCATGACTTTGGACAAAGGTGCCTAAATTCTGTGCAAATTTCACTTCAGATGTCTGCTTGGACCTAGCCTTAAATCTGCCTTTATTCCCATGGAGAAATGCAATACTTCCATGGTGTTTCACAGTGACACTATTAAACTCAGTAATCCCTCTTCAAGACCGAGGGGTGGAAGGTCCCAGAGAAAAAAAGCTTTCATTTTATAACTAAAAGTAAGGTAAAAGAGACATCAAATATCAGAGTCAGCCTGAAGGCACTGAGAGGATTCAGAGAGATGCAATATGCTTGAGAAAGGTAAATCTCAGGCTGAAGGGCTGCAGCTGATCCCGGGCCCCTCACCTCAGCGGACACAGCTTCCTCGGTGCTGCGCAACTCCACACGTTGTTCCTCGAGCGAGGTCTCTTGGCTCCAGTTTCTCTGAGGTGCCTTTCTATAATGGAAGCTAAAGATCATTAAAATCTTCCAGAGGACAACCGTGAGATCCAGCCAACATTCCTCCCTTCAATAAATAAAACAGTTTCTAGCATAGGCGGCTCTGTGAATTATTGCAGAGCACATAAAAGTCCCTGTATTTGCCTACACAATCACTGCGCTCCCCAGATCTAACTCATTACTGTGCTTAGCGAAGCGCTTTGAACTGCCTCAAGCATGAAAAGCACCATATAAGAACAAATTTTATTCTCATAAAAAGGTATTAAGGCAAGTTAGAGGCACTATTGACGCACATGATATGTTATAATTGGCAAATGTTCACAAAGGCAAAATCCAGCTTTGTGCATGGAGCTGGAGGGTACCTGCATGCACACCGCGTCTGTCTGCGTGCATCCTCTCCTCTGCCCTGCAGCATGCCCAGCTCCCATGGACAAACTGGCTGCTGGGGAGCACTTCCTAAACACAGCCCTTTTGTTCAGGATGAGCAGCAGGACTCTGCTTGACCTCATTTTAAAGGGAGACATGAACCCTGCTGGCTCATATCTGGCGTTATCCAGCCGCACCTTGGTCTTTCCTCACCCATCGTTCCCCCACAGTCATTTCTGTCACTGTCGCAACACAACTGGCTACCCCTGGGGATCTCAGCTGCATGCCTGCACCTCAACTGGATCATATGCCACCCTTCCCACAGCTCGGCTGTGACCTGCAGCACCCTCTGTTGTTCCCTGCCTGGAGTTCACCCAGCTCCTCCTCCCTACCAGGACTCTTCTTTTCCGTTTTATTTACTGTTGTCCAAAAAGCTACCAGGGCACCACCGTTATTCCAGTCTGTTCTGGTCTGGACTCTCATTCCCTGCTTGCCAGTCTTGCCAAATTTGTTTATTTCCAACATATTATCTGTGAAACAGAAAGATGCTATAGGTATAGAACTGAGATAGCTGAAGTCCTTCTTACTAGGAATAGCTGGAACTCAAATAGCTTCTAGTAACCCTGAAGTCCCAGAAAATAAATATTTAGAAGTGTCAGGTCATTCATCTAAAGGAAAGTCTTTATATCAGTGCTGTGCTTAAGGATGTTATCAGAGAAGCCAGGAATGTTCTTGGGGTTGGAGGGTAGCGGGCAGGACATTTTTTGCAGGCCCACACAAAAATGTTGGGTTGTCCGAAGCCAATGTCACGTCCCAGAGGGACATCAGAGTCAGCACTTTCACTGCTGTCATTACCAGCAACCAAGATAAATACATTAAATATTAATGGGAATATTGAGAAATAACAAAAACTAATAGAGAAACCACAGTGGTATGTGCTCACAGGCACATGTGCGAGCATGTGTGGGCAGTCTGTCCAATGGGCTCATGTGATCATCCAAGATCCTGGCTCACAAGCTACATTCAGTCCCTGAAACTTTCCAGGATCTTGAATTCCTTCTGTACAAAGGAAGCCACGTAGCCCACTTTAAAGCTCTAACAGCTTCATTTTGGCTAGAAAGCACACTACTTTTCAGGAGGTTTGAGCTCAGTTTCTCTTCTGGACTAACAGCTATTTGGAAAGCTGCAGAAATTGTGCATTCGTTCTGGGACAGAAAACCGCATCCGTCCCATGGTCCGCTCTGTGCCCATAAACCTGCCTTTGAGACTCATGGTCCATCATGCAGCCTTGGGTCTTAAAGACAAGAGCAGGTGATGGAAAGAGTGAGCGGAAACCCCCGAAAACCTGAAGTGCTCAAGGCTTCCTGTACTATGGGGCTGAGGAAGGGGGACAGCATGTGCATTGGCACCTTCTCCAAAGGCTGCACACCCATATCCCAAATCACTTCTTATTCCAGCACTCGGGAACTCAGTGAAGTCAGAGCCTCGGGACTTAACTCGCAATGAACCTGCACATAAATGATCCACACGGAAGGAGAGGTCACCAGGACCTGGAAGAACCCAACTATGAGATGCAACATGGGGCCCGCTACAGCAGCCATATTGAGGGTGAATGTTTCTAGAGAAAGGGTCTGGTGCGGGCAGTATCTCTGTGGTTGAGCACACACAAAACATCCCTTGAGACCTTTCACTTCGTGTGTGCACTAAAAGGTTTTTTATATTTCTCAATCTGGTTAAATTTTCTTGGCTGCTCTCCACTCTGCTCACAAAGTGCTGCTGGAAAAGGAGGAAACTCTTATTTGCATGCACAAAGATTGGGAGTTTTCTTCCTCCACACAATGATCAACTGTTTGATGGAAGTTTAATCCAACAGGTCCTTTACTGTGTGTTTCCAGTGGCCTGGTCACCACCACTTTAGCTGAGCACGTGGAGTGAGCTTAGTGTTAGAAGGAAGAAATCTGGACTGGTGATGTGCTCACATAGCTTCATTTTTAGATCTTTCCTGATGGGAGAAGTTGAGATCCAATGATGTTCCACCAAACCTACTCATCCAATTACTGGAGCACTTTGAAAATGCGATATGGATCAGTCTAACACCCCAAGCTTCTCCCAGAACAGAACGTGAGTGTGCAGACACTGCACTTTTGGGAAGCATCAAGAACCAGACAGATTAGCTTTGTGGCTTTTCTTAGTTGGTTCTGACTTGCTTTTGACTACTTGCCTGCTCACCATTAACACCCCATGGTGCAGTTGTGTTTGACATCCCTATAACAAACCCTGATTTATATGGCCTCACACAATTCCTCCTCCTTTGTGTGACCTTGAGAACAGCATAACAGGCATACTAAAATGGAGCCCATTTAAATCAGTCACCACCAAAGGAGCAGACATCTTCAAAGAGCGTTATCGTTGTGAATCAAACCTCACCCTTCCTGAATAATTGTGTTTTTTTAATGAAATGTAGCTTTTGGGGTTTGGCAGAAGCGGACAAATACTTACTCCAGTGACTAGACTTAAAAAAAAAGGTGAAAGTATGACCAAGATTCACAGAACTACAGAATAAAAGAGATAAAAGATGCAGAGAAAAATCAAACGTGCTACATTCATCACTCAATCATTCAATTACAAGTATGTGAGCAGCTGTCCAGTGACAGGAATTCAAGCTCCCTATTTTACGGCACATCTCTAAACATCTCTGATGCTTTTCCACATGGCAATGCATCAGATGAGCTGTACTCAATTCTATACCCACTGCCCGTAGAAAATCTGCAAACCTTTGTCATTGGTGCTCACTAATTTAGGATCCATGTTATAATATACTCTGCCTCCAAAGTATGTCCGCTACTTAACACGCTGCTTGCTTTAGGAATGTGTTTTTTCTTTGGTACCACGTGAACACTATGATAATGTGCTGCATGTGCCAAACAGGCAGGGCTAGGTGGGGAAAGAGAAGGGAGGCTTCAGCTTAGAAATGATAGTACCTATTTTTGGCTCCTGAAGCTGAGCTGTGCTGCTTCCACTCCATTGAGATGATCCAACACGTATCACTCTAGATGTCACCAATCCCAGGCAGTCACGACAGTTTGGGGTGCTGGGCTTCAGCATCTTCGGGGATGGAAGATAAGTAGCAATTTTTCTGAAGTCTGTGGCAAGAACAAACTGTCTTGTGGTAACAGTTACTTAACATTTATATTCAGATCAGGTTATTTTTCAGTCTGATCATATCATCACAACACAGGAGATACTTACCTGGCCCTCCCCACCCTGACAGCTCTCCACCAGAACGCAGCAGGACATCCCCTGCCCTGAAACATCCTACATGAAAACCTGTTGGGCAACCACAGTGATTTTTTGAGATCTGGTGAAGCATGTTGCAGCACCAAATGCCCTCTTGCTCACTGCTGTCTGGGACACATAGAATATAGTCTAAAAGTGGAGTAAATTCACATCCCAAATCTGTGTTTACTGGAGGTTGCACAGTATTTTCACAGCACTCCAAGAGCTACGGTCCCTACTTCCTTCAGAGATCTGGCCCACGAGCAGTTTAGCACACATCTGCTTTGCAGTAAGAGCTCTGCATGCTTTTAACCTGCAAGCACCGTAAGAGAGGGTTAGCTCAGCCTTCCCTCGACAGCCCCCAGTGACAACTTATTCATGTGCCAGAATCCACAGACAGCGCGAGCCCAAGTCTCTGCGCACATCACCTGCTGTAGGCACCCTCAAGGAAGTTGTTCCAGCCTTCCCTCTTTGTGGCTTTGCAGGGAGGCGGCCCTGCGAAGGAGACAGCCCAAATCCTCCCTGGAAACTCAACACTCAACCTAGGCACCCCTCTTCATGGCTGCAGGCGCTCCCCACAGCCACACCACCCTCTCCCTCCTGCCACCAGCAGCCTGTTCCTCACCTGGCACCATCCACTCAGTCCTGTTCATGCAACTGTTTGTAGAGCGGTGAGACAAATTCAACCGGGAAACTGTTTAGCATGCGGCCCCACAGCTATCGGCACAGACAGGGAAGACAAGGCGGGGGTGAAGAAGAGCAGCTCACCTTGGCACCGCTGCCAGGAGAAGCTACTGAAGGACACAGCCTACCTTAGGCACCTCTGATGGGCAGCACCTAGTGCAGCCGGAGCCATGCCAGCACTCTTCAGGAAAGCAGGGAACCAAAACGCAGTCTCGTAGGCCTTCAGCTCACCTACCTGCAGGAACATCTTTTCTTTCTTCAGCTGCTTTTCTTCATTACATTATCCTGCAGTACACTGTGCTGTCGAGTAATTAGAAACACATAGATAACAGTTTCTCAAAACGCTGGAGCATTTATCTTTAGAAATGTAACAGTGAAAGAAAATGACACCATTTAGACACTGTAAAAAGAAAGGGTTCACTATATTTAAAAAAAAAGTTACATTCTTGATCAAGGAACAAACCGGTATGAATAATCACAATCACATTTTGCAGCCATGTAACTCTTTTTATCTTTTTCTCTCCCAACCATCTGAAGAATATGAACGGACGTCTGAATCCTTTACTTGAGAACAGCTTAAACTATCACTGAGAGAAAATACGCAGCCACGTATTGATCTGTAAAGACGGAGCAAGCTCAAACCTGAGTTAACAGTTCCCAATCTTGGACGGGGGTTGGCAGAGCTCACCTCCTCCCAGGACCAGCCCCATCCTCGGTCACTGCCAACCGTACAGCCTGCGAGTGCTGCAGCTCCATTCTTTTAAGCAAAGGTTGGCTGAAGTAGCACAGCACCATCTTATTCAATCACGGTGGAGTTTTGGTATCCACAGGAAAAAATCCTGGAACCAGAGTGTATTTTCATGATCAGTGACTACAGAGTGGTATAAAATGTCTGCACTGCTTCTTTCCATTCCAGCCTGCGCCTTTGAAGTCATGGTAACAGCTTTTGGATTCGAATCCTCTGATGAGACTCCTTGATTTATTAGGTAAAACATCTGGAAAAAATGAAGACTTGTGGCAGTGTAAATCCTCCAGAAGGAGCAGAGAGAGGTTTCATCTGAACAGTACTCCTGTCAAAAAGCAAGGAAACCCGAGCCCTGGCGACTCGCTTAAGGTTGCTCCGAGGTTGAAAAGCTGTGGCTCAGAATGGGCCTGTTCATGTTTCACCCACTGGCCCAGAAATGAGCAGGCAGACTTGGCGGAGGCTGCGAGCGGAGAGAGGAATGTACATCAGCTAACAGCCCTTGGTGCTGGGACCACGCCATCGCTAACTAAATGATTTTCATACGCTCCTGCAGCTTGAGCGTCAGTAGCAATTCTGCCCTTGACATTAATAAGGTAGCTCCTGTTATAAATCACTGTGTACTGTGGGAGCAGTATGAAATGTAAAATACCTGCCGCTCTCCCACACAGAAAAAGGCAACAGCAAAATACAGATGGGCCAGAAACACGTAGTTCAGGTCACCTACGCCGCTTTGCTGTGATGAAGAGGGGTGTCAGGGTAACTTTTCCGTTCCCCAATTACAAAGGTCTGTGTGAGTAAAGGAATGTTGGCTTTGGCAGGAGAAGAAAATTGCCAGCCTTGGATGGCGCTGATTTGAAAGGAATAAAACCTGCACAGGTAACAAACAAGGAGACAAGCACTTTATGAAGTGGATTTTTCTTTTATTTGGAACCAGCCCTGAAGTAAGGCAAAAATAGAGAGAGGAGAAAGGGAACAGCAGGAACAGCTTGCTGTGCTTTGGAGTCACTGCTAATGGCTTCTTCTCTGAAATGTGGGGGGGGGGGGCACATGTGTGTGAGCGTGTACGTGTGCATCTGTGCGTATCTGTGTAAAATATTTGTTAGATGAGGGCAAAGCTAGAAATAACGGAGGTACTTGACTCAGAATTATTTACTCTCTCTGCCTCCTCCATACAACAACCCGTGTTCCAAATTTCAGAGCTCATGCTTTTTTCCCCAGAGAGCCATCTTTTGACAGTTATTTTCCCATCTAAATCCCCCTTCCAGCAATTTGAATAATACAGTTCAAACACTAGCCTGAGTGCCAATGTTCTTTTTTGGAGGGGGCGTATGACCAGAGGAGGAGGGGGAGTTTGGGGAGTATTTTTTTAATCAGATAAATTATTGCTGGGAAACCAGCCACTTCTCTCCATTCAATTTATACTCTATGGGGAATCCATCTAATACCCCTTCTCTTAGTGTGAAGCAGGACTGGCGAGATGCTGTATCAAACCAGGGAGGAATGCAAAAGATGGGATGGAGTGCAGGGAATGAGCACGCAACGGGAGGAAGGGGCTACGCAAAAGCAGGCAGACAAGAAGAAAAGCCAGAGAGACATGTACACACCTCCTCAGACAAGGGAGGAAAGGAGAAAATGGTTTTGCTCGTTTCTCTGCTGGCAAATTGGAGCAGGCTCCAGCATGTGCAGTGTGGGCTGGGAGCGGGATGAGATGGCTCTGAGCTTCAGGGCTGACAGAAGGAGCTTTTCACCTGCAGGGAGGTGGCATAGCTCCAGGCAGGTCGGTAGCTGTGCGGGACAGAGGTTCCGATCAGGTGCTGCTTGGGTTTGCAAAATGAGTTTAGTGATTTCACACCGGTTCCCAGTGGAACTGGGAACGTGCCAGTTCAACTCACCATTGTAATTGGAACTGGTTAATGCTTTGCTGGCCGGCTGAGAGAAGCCAAGGACTGGGAAGAGAGACAGCTTCCAGCACATCAGGTTTCAGACGTGCTTGCATGGCAGCTCGTCTGGGAAGCTTGCCTCGCTGTCTGGGCATACCTTCTATTCTTGTTTGTTCTACTCGAACACCTAAGGCCCCAAACAAGACAAGGCTCCCTTGTGCTGAGGCATTGTACATACACGCAGCAAGAGACGGGCTGTGTCCTGAAGAGCTCCCAGTCTAAACAGAGAGACAATTAGAGGTGGGGAGTGGAAACAGGTGCACAGAGAAGGGAAATGATTTCCCTGAGTGAGTCAGTCTCCAAACCAAAACCAGAACCCAGTGCCCCATTCCAGGCCACAGCACTTGCTTCTCTTTCATGTGCTAACACTAATTTAGTCCGTAGGCTTCCCACTCTAGCAATTCTCAGCCACTACAAATGCATATAGAGTTTTTAAAGAATTACAGGGTAATGGCACCTGAATGGGTGTCACGGTGCACGTTTCTCGCCTTTTATTCTTCTTTATAATGAAGAATGAAAAGCTTTAGTGGGAGAGTTGGCAGTAAGCTCAGGAGACAAGGAGATTTCTGAGGAAGATTTCCCAGATTCTGGGAGCGACTACAGTACAAATAATGGTGGAAAATAAAGGGATTGACTCAGCTGGAGGCAAAGGGGAACAAGTGGAAGAGTAACTCTCCTCTGGAAAACTGCAAGGAGACTATGACACACGAAGCAGAAAAGAGAAATAAGGTAAAAAAAAAAGTCAGATGTGTATAGTCTGCATTTCAGAGAGCTTCCTTCTGACAGCCTGACTGTCAAAAAACTGCTAAGCACCCCTTCTCAGGCCTTACGCAGAGTCCAGTTATTTTTGGCCCAAAACAAAAAAAAGAGATTCTTTTAATTCAGAGCTCATTTCCATCTGCCGTAACAGGCTACGGGCTTTCGCCAGCCCCCCCGATTTTCTGTCTGCAAATCTCAGCTGTGTGAAGGTGTTGTTCCTGATACTACAGCTTCCTTTCCCAGGCAAAATTAACGCTTAAAGCAACACTGATATAAACACATAATTAAAAACCCCTCTAGCCCACCTACCAAATAAACTTCTTTTCAGACTTCAATTAACCTCCGGGGTTATTACTTGGAATTACAGATCTCCCTAGAAATGCCAGAACTACCTGTGCCAAGATGAAGTGAGCCCAGTTGTTCTGCAAGTGTCAGGTTGTCTTAACCTGCAGTGGTTCTTGTCCAGCCGAGGCATTCTCAGGAAAAAAATTAATAACTTCTTGGCATTTTCTCCCTTCCTAAGAAATGGAGAAAGTGTTATCTTGGCCTCCTCATAATTTTTTCTTGTATTTTGAGTCCCCAGACATATGTACTTTATTAAAGCACTGCCCATTTCAGATGCTTTATCCAGGATCGGATGAACTCTGGTGGCAGGTATATTCAAGTTGCTTTGTGCATTTAGTTGTCCCTAAGTGTCTTTTTTGGGAATCTGTTCCAGATTCTAATCATTTTACGTTAAGACTCAGGGACTCGGTAATCTCTCCCCTCCCAATCCCCAAGAAAAATAGAAATACCAACTCTTCAAGCCTAGATCAAGCACAAACCTCTGTAAAATCCCAACCTGGAACCATCTTTCATAGGTCTCTTCTCTCCGTGACTCTTGCTCTCCATGGGATCTGCAGTAGTCTCCCTGTCCAAAGGAAGAAAACACAGGACATGAATCAGAACCTCTTCTTGACAAAAACAAGGCAGAGGGGCTGCTCTTTGCCAGCAGGTTCACATTAAATTGCTGTTTAAGCCCCTCCAACATTTCTGGAGAGTCACCGGGCTGTGAGAGTTTTGGGCTGCTCCATTCTTCCATGCTGGTTATCATCTTGCATTCCTTTTACACCTGATACCATGTGGTTTATAGAAATCTCTCTGGGCTCAATAAACTATGGAAGTGAGCCTCCTTATTCTTTCTTTTCCTGCCCCTCTTCACTCATTTCCTGTCTCTAAAGCTAAGCAACCAAATCCCCCTGGGTTCACTGCTGAGCAAAGGACAGTTAGAAATGGCAAGTAAAATGGTCCTGCCCAAGCATGAAAGAAAAGTGAGGAGTCCCCAGCCCCCTTACAAGGGAAGAGGTCTGCCTGCTTGTTTCACTCTTAAGCTCGATTACACAGAGGGTAAGGAAAGGACAAGAAAAAGCAGAATTTATATAGCCAGGCATCTGTGTACCTTCAAGTAACAGTTCCCGTACTGCTTCTTGGGGGCGGCTAGATGGACTGGGAGGTTTGTCAACACCTTGCCTGAAGGCCCTGACAGGTTATGTCAGCACCGGGCTTTTCTTCCTGTTTCCCTTGCGAGTGTCCCCTTGGTGCGCCTGCGGGAGCAGGCACGGCAGGACAGACATTCCAGCTACCCACGCTTCACGCACGAGACTGATGCACCCTGGTTCTCTTCACTGTCACTCCGCTAATGGAACACGTGCAGCAACACGCAGGTGCCTGAGAAGCAGAAGCACCCAAGCCGAGTTATTAGGGAATTAGATCCCATAGATCATCTTCTCCCCATGCCCTTCCCTGCAGCATTCCTGCTCACTTCCACGTCCTATGTGTGCTTGGCTGGACAAAGGGCAGCATACGCTAGTTCGGAGCAGCACGTGTGCTGCCTGCCAGCTGGCTGCTGCTGCTTCTCTGAAGGGATGCGTGTCTGAGGTTTCCTCCACCACTGGGGACTCTGCTTTGGGGTTTCTTTTTCCTCCTTGCAGCTGCAAACCTTCAGGGAACTTGTGGGAATTTTGCTGTCAATGAAGATACTCACAACTCTGATTGACTGACAGTTTCAAAAGTAATTCAAGGGGAGGGAAGAATGACAGAAAAACAGTAGGATACCTCTTTAGAAACCAAGACTAAAACACTAGCGCAAAAGGGCTGCTGGAAATCTTGTTTTCATCGCCCACAAACTCCTTGATGCTGGAAAATGTACCCCGCTTTCCCGTATTCTCCAATTTGCTACAAGTTCTAACATGAACAGCTTCTGCTGGGAATAGCTGACTGTGCCAGAATATGATAGTTGCTGTTCCTACGCTGTCCTCCCCTCCCCAGATTATCACATTTCAGCCCAGAAAATGAAAGTTGCTCAGTGTTTACTAACCATTCTGCTCCTTTCCACTCCGCAAGGACCTCTGTGGGAGAGCCAGATCTCTGCTGTTTACAAGACCATCTGCTTCTGTTGCTTTTCTTCACCTGAAGTTAGAACGCACTGTTCAGGATATTGCTCGCGGTTGTGTTGGGAACTGCAAAGAGCAGATGAGGATTTCAGGTGGTAAGCGAGCAGCACGAAGAGAAGAATACAAATCTGTTCTCATCTAAATAGCCCTAAAAATAATGAAAAAAAAAAAAAGAACAAGATGAAAGAGGAAATTCCAAACAGCCAGTGATGGTTTCAGCAGCACAATCATTCCAAGGAGAGTTTTTCCCACCTTTTTATCAGAATTTGAACATTTAGAACCAGAAGGGAAAAAGCACAAGCGCCCCAACGATTGTTTCCCTGAAATTACACTGATCCCTCTGGTGTCTGCATTTTAAAGTCTCTATAGGTAGAGCTACAAGACTCTACTTTGCCCAAACCTGTACTGCTGCCGTGAGCTGGTTAGTCGAGACTTCTCCATGTAGTTTAACTAAAGGATACATGTTTCCAGGAGTAAGGGGGGACCCTTGGGAGTCAGAAAGAGACTGGAAATGTCCATCTGCCCCTAATGCCTTCAGTGGGGCGCCCAGAGACTAACTCCAAAGCCAGAGCTGCTGTCCTAGGGCCTAAGCCTGCAAGCATGGCTGCAGGAGGGACCAGAGGGGGCTCTCCAGAGTCTTACGCATTTAAACACTCTCTGCAGCCCATCCGCTGCTAGTCAGCTAAGCACACTGTGCAACGTGCCTGGGCAGGCTGCTGCAGACACCCACAGGCTCTGCAAGAGGCAGCTGCATGGATGGGAGGCAGAGAGGTTGAGCACGCTGTGCTCACAGGCACTGGAGTAGATGGAGCAAATACCTATGAGACGCATGTCTCCCTCGGGCCACAGCTGCTGTGCGTGGTTCAGCTGCTGGAAAGGGGCTGCACTGCTGTGTCTGGGGGTGCCTCGGCCAATGGGCATCAGCAGGCTGCGGCAGACACTCTTTGCTCCCAGCTGCAGGCTTCCAGTCCCCAGTGTTGGTGCCTGGCTTGGAAGAGAAAACAGAAATTGTTGCTGTTCCTGGCCCTTCTGAGAGTCAGTGAAAATTAGAACAACCCAAAGAGAGGAGCTGAATTGCCTCCGACCAGAAAACACAGGTGACTAAAGTATTTTTGCTCCAGCCCTTGCTGCATTTTACACCTAGAGTTGCTAATTCAGGCCAAGACCTGGCTAAAGAAAGGGAGCAGCAGCAGTATTTGGGATGGTCTCTGCGCTGTGCCGTCAGCTTTAGGAGGATCAGCCTGTCCACAGAGACCCTCGCCATTCTGCATGGCAGAGCAGATGTGGCATTTTACAGAAAAAACATACACTGGAAGTTCACACCTTGTGTACGGACAGAGAAGGAGCAGTAAGTACTGGAAGGTGGAGAGGATGCAAGGTCTCAGGGAGGAACAGCCCACTACAGGTTCCTTCTAACTGTCCCTCTGTACCATCGGATCACAGTTTATTTGCTGCACCAGTTCAGGGCCAGAAATTTCACCAGTTTAGAGAGGAACATGATGTCCCAGTTGGCAGCTTCCTGGCTCTGCCCTACCAGCTCAGCACAACTTACACAGATCATGTCCCAAGTCTTGAGGCTATTGAGAAAGGAGGCTGCAAGCTCCCGGGAAGGGAGGAGCTTGCCAAGGCAGCCACTCTGCTTGGACGTGCAACCTGCGGAGAACACTTCCTTGCCTATGCAACACCAAAATCCCTTCGCCAAAAGATGTGTGGGCTTGGACTTTTTTTTTAGGACTTCACACTGAGCCCAGTGCAGAGGGAGATCTGAAGACCTCAGACCTGCTTCAATGGTACCAAATCAAATGCTGGTTCAGCTTCCAATGGCTTAGAGCCTGCACCTCTGAGATCTGCAAGTGCTTTGTTCCCAAGCTCCAGCAGAGCTCAGCTCTTCGATGGGCACTAAAGCAAACTGCTTGATTTACAAAGCCACTCACATGGGTGCTGGCAAGGTGCTGGGATGTTCTGAAAAGCTCATCTTTAGTGGGTGAGGGGAGAAAGACTGAAATTAGACTTTGCAAAAAGTTCCTGTCTCATTCACTCCCAAGGAATCTCCTCTTTCAGCCTAACTGTTCCTCGGAATAGCTATGTATAACACCCAGGCAGAAAACAGTGCCTTCAGGAGTGCTGCAGCTCTCAGGGCCTGGATCAGGACCTCTCGAGCACACATGCTCTTCATTAATGCTAATCCAGGAGCAGAAATGATCCGAAAGCAAAACCTCCAAGAGGATTAAGCACAGAGATACTGCTTCATCAAGCTGTGATGCAGGGAGAGATCCAACCTGAACTTCCTCCAAAACACGCAGTCAGATCTGGTTGCTCTCGTTTGGACCCAACTCTGGCAAGACGGAAAGCAGTTCAGCGAGACACTGAAAGAGAGGAGCAGAAAGAAAGGAAAACAGTCCACTCCCTCTTCCCCCCCCAAAAAGCAGCGTTTCACTTCTGAGGCTGTAAGTGTGCACAATAAACTTCTCTCCCTCCCCTCACTCCGGGTTACATTGTTCGCTTTCCTGCAAATTGTTTCCACATTCTGTATAAATAACCCCAGTGCCAGCGAGGGGGAGGGGAAGAGCACAGGGGCGCCCAGAGAAGGGGTGGGAGGAAATCAAATGTCTTTGTTACTTTTGAAAAAGAAGGTGGAGGATGCTGAGAAGCTGTTTGGAGCTGGAGCCTTGGCAGATGGAGCAGAGAGTTGCCATCAAGCTTGTGTTCAGACCTGGAGGAAGAAGAGTAAACAAGGGGGAGATTATATATAATTATAGACAATCATGTTGCCGGGGATAAACAGGAATCAAAAGCACAGAGGCACTGAAGTCTGGCACATCCCCAAGCACAGAACAGAAGCCAGCCAGCGAGAGGCAACGCGCCTGGAAAGTGCTTCCCTTTGGGCTGTTTTCAGTTAGCTGAGGGGCTGGGTTTTTTTTCCTCTTTTTGGCTTGAGGCATTCCCCCATAAAGAGAGGAGCCCGTCCAATGGGAAACAGAAGCCAAACTGAAGTCAGCAGAATCCTTGTCTGCGACATTAATAGATTACTCTGTGAGAAACGTCAGAAACATTTGGAAAAGATACAGACCGCTTAGGTCAGCAAAAACAACAACAACAGGAATTTCTGAACAAAAATGGCTTTAGAAAGGCTGCAGAAGCCGTGCCTGCATGTCTTGCGGGCAGACTCTCTTCACAGGACGCAAAGGGTGAACTGCCGCTAAGGGTGGCAGGTGGGTCCTGCTTGCAGCTCCCGTGGAGCCGGGGCTGGTGACAAAAAGGTGTTAGGGTTCCCTCAGCGGCGCTGAGCCCGTCTGGGAGAGCCATCCATTTGGCATAGCCTTCTCAATTTGCTGCAAATCAAAGGCAAAAGGATGAGCTGTCAGCCCGTACTATGGGACAGCCCTGCGCTCCCTCCTGCCTGTCTCTGCATCAGCGCCAACCCGAGCGTGATGGGACCCTCCCTCCACCACCTGCCTGCTCGGCGGCGGGTGCAAGGGCAGTGTCGGAGGCCTCGCCAGACGTCGGGACAGCGATCCCCCCCACCACCTGCCCGCCTTCACCAGGAAGCAGCGGGGATGAGCAACGGGGTGCCTGGCTGCTTCTGCCTCGCTGCCAGGATCGCGCTCCCTCAGCAGAGCAGCCACAGCTTTGCTTTTGCAGATCCTGGGAGAGGGAAGGCAAAAAGACTCTGTAGGCAGTGGAGATGGCTCTGGCCGCAGTGAAATGAGCAGGCTGTGACGCTACAAGTGCTGCAGACAAGAGCAGGGATGCTGAGCTGCCTCCCTGAGTGCTCAACGGTGCCCTGCAAAGGGGCAAGGAGGGGGAAATGATGAAGAAACAAAGCCAAGAAACACAACTGAAACAAAGGCAGATGGCCCATAAGGGTTGGGGTTTTTTAAAAAGAAGGACTTGGGGGGATTTAAAGAAGAAAAAGAAAATAACCCTCATTCGTCCTTCTTTTCCTTGCCTTGAAGGCTCTGGAGAGCTGGAGGGAAGGCGACATCATGACGAACAAAGGACGGCAACCTCAGACAGTGACAGAAGGAGAATTGTTTAGCAAGGCAGCGTAAAAAGCTCTCTCCCAGGCACTATTTTAAATCCAAATAGCTTACAGCCCGCTGAACTCTTAAGCCATTTTCCTGATCTCTCAGCTGCTCTTCATTGAGAACGCAAGCAGATATTTCAAAGCAAAAAAGCAGGGAGGAAAAATAAATATTTATAAGAAATAACCAAACCTGTGTTTAGAACCAGCATAACAGCACAGGAAGCAGGGCATGCTCACGGGCTTTTCTACCTTCTCCCTTTCAGTACAGGTGCTCTCAATGTCCTTTCTCCTAAGGAAAGAAAATGGATTTTTTAAGGGCAGTGACATTTGCTCTATGAGAACAGTGTCACAGTTTGGTGAATGATATTACCTGGCTATCTGGGTATAGTATTTTCTGTATTTTCTATGAATTCATTATCATGGGCATTTTTCCTCCAGGACTTCTCATGCTGACAAATCCTTCACCAGTGGTGTGTACCGGTGTGTGCGCACGTATGCATACACCTAAGTGTAAGATCTCTTCACTGGCCATGTAGAAACCATTGGGGTATCACAGATGAGGTCAGTCTAAACATAAAACATGAGCCATGTTCATCTGAAAACTGCTAGAAATAGATCAGAAAGAGCGAGCAGAGAGAATTCAATTGAAGAAAAGACAGTAACAGGTTAAAAAAAAGGCATTTGGGGTCCAGGTCTCATCTTCTATAAATTTACCCTGACTCTGTAAGGTATTATTCAAGCAATCTACTCCCACGTCAAGTTACAGCAGGTACTTCCAAATATCCCAGACATTAGCGTGCAGAACCAAGAATAAAAACAAGATAACAGAACGATATCAAAAATAAGCTGACCGTGTCCTTTAAACATGTGCCCAGATGCCACACTGGACAGAAACAGCATCAGAAGTTTAGCAATATGGTGAGAGAGAAGCAGCGAGCCAGGCTGACAAACCTGGGCAGATCATATCCGCTTTACTTTCTCTTTCATTCATACCTGACCAAGAAGGGAGAAGGATACAGAGCGCTTGTCCTGACATTCTGTCAAAAATGAAATGAGGTTACTGGTCTGCTGCAAGCGCAGATGAACATCAATCACAAAACCCTCATAAAGGCATAGAACAGAGTCCCTCAGCATTATTAGAAAGCAAGAATTAAAAGTTTATCAGGATGGAAAGAGCAGATCCTCAAGGGAGAATGGATTTCATAAGCAATCAGCAAATCCTTCTCCAGGCACCTCAGTGTGACTTGCAAGGCAGCAAGGAAATCAAAAGAGCTACTACCTAAAGAGAATACAGCGAGTGTTCCCAGCAGGCATCTTAGAAAAAGCCCTCAGTGGGATAAAGTGTCAATCCTTTCTCGCCTCTTCCTGCTTTCCTGAAGCAAAGGGGAAAAAAAGAAAGAAAAAAAAGAAAAAAAGAGTGTGATGTTTGCATTACTGCTTATTTTTGCCTTGCAAAACATATTTGTAAGTGCTGCAGGAAAGGTCTCCATTGGCTTGTCACATCTCTGCAGTTGGGTATGTTAGTTGGCAGCCTTGGCTTAGGACAGGCTCAAGACAGGAATATCAGACTGACACATCAGTACAGAGGTGCATCCCCAGAGCTCTCTGGGGAACCAGGGCTGGAACAGCAGCTGCTGAAGGTCAGCAGAGGCAAAACTCAACTGCATTTCACTTCTGGTAATCCCATTTTGGATATTGGAACTTGGCCATGGGGAATGAAAACATGACTGAAGCATTTCTTTAATCCAAGTCTGCCTGGCTGCCGAAGCGATGCAAGTCCTGCTTCTGGCAAATCCAACAACTGAAGGGACACAGATTTTTTTCCTGCAGCTCCTTGCTGGTGGCGCTGGAAATCCTTGTATTCCCAGCCCTAGAGACCACTATCGTTTCCTAAGACGTCCAACTGCATAAGCAACTGCATAGAGGCATTTTAGGTCTGAGTGAGAGAGGGAACTTCTCACAGGTCGGGGTTAAGACCACTGGCTGGAGGGAGACTCGAGGGAAGAGCTGCACCCATCATCAGCTACACCCTTAATCACCAGGGACCTCTCTCGAAGTCGCCGTCTCCCTGCTTTGATACTCAGGAGGCAGATCTATGAAAACGCCACCAAGAAAATGTCCTTCCCCCTTCGCTGTTCCTCACATCTCTGATGTTGCTGTCATCCCTTACACATCCACTTCTGAAATATATATTTCCATTGCTTATGAAATAGCTCGCGGCATTGACGGAGACGGATGAGCGCAGCCCTCCAGGCCAGAACTGCTGGGCACAGGCACCTTCCAATATGCTGCCTGTAATGAATGCAGCAGGGGGAACGCAACATTTTATTTAATGAAAAAAAAACCCCGTTTCAAGCTTTTGAAAGGCTATTATAAGCTGTGGCATGATGAAACTCAAGAACATAAGCCATTTTATATTTAATAATACATGTTATAGATTTTTCCTGCAGAGAAAGCTCAATGAACACCATTTTTTGTTTAAATCTGTTGTTGCAAATATTGATTATTCATTGAAAATCTAAACCCCAAAGATCTGACCAAATGATTTTACAAAAGTTCAGATTTCTGCACTGAAGCAGATATTTCCAAAAAGTAACAACCATTTTGCTGTACAGTGATTGTTAGCAGAAAAGCAACTCTGATGGTAAGTTTTTAATTAGCCCATATAAATGTGTATGCAAATGTCCATAACTGCATTTCAGATGAAATGACTTACCCCCTAAAACAAAAACGCATCCACAATAGACGCTACAGAAAAGCAACAAGCAAAAGTATTCTGATCTTAGCATATAATAAAAGCAGATTAATAAGGTCAATTTATCTGTCACACCAGGCAAACCGTCCAGAAAAAAGCCTCCCACACCACCACTTCAAGAGCTGTGACACCCGAGCCGCGTCCGTTGAAGAGGTACCATTCCCCAAGTTTGTTATTAAATTGCTTTCTTGAAGAGAAGATATGCCAGTTAATCTGACTCAAAGTGTGTGTAACTGATGCAACATGAAGGTATCATCATTTAGAACATATATTTGTACGTCACATTCTTTAAAATATCAGATCACCTCCTGAATACTGGCTTTAGTGCATGTTTGATTGGCTTTTATTCTCCAAACTGGAGGGGGGCTGGGAGGAGAGGTGGAGCAGCCATCAGAAGAAGGGAATTGAGATGCACTCGAGACAGAAGGAAGGCAAAGAGAAAGAAGGAAGATCAATTAACGATCTGATCCTGGTGAGAAAACAAGTACAAATGTGGTCCCTAAAGTTAACACCATTGGTTGCAGCGAGGAGCCTGATCGATAGATGTTAGCGATGGCATGGGGAGGAATGGAGCACTGTGTGGCAGGAGCCCAGTGCCGGGTTATGGCGGACAGGGCGAAAAGTCCCCAGATTACAATAAAGCAGCTTGAAGGTGACAGATTTCATTGTTGAAGGTGATAAAATTCCACGTGGCGCGCTGCAAAACAAGGGCTGGAGCTCAGCCCGCAGAAAGGGAGGCAGCGCCCCAGACAATGCAGTGGGCGGTTTCTCCTCCTCCAGGGAAACCTGGAAATCAGCAGAGAAGCGCTCGAGTGCCCAAGGTGGGTGACAGGTTTCCTCTTGCCTGACACAGGGCAGGCGGAGCTGCCGCTTGTGAGCCGAACCTCAGGATTTCCAGCTGTGTGGTGGAAGTGCGACGTTGCTGCCACAGAGCAGCATCTCCCATGGGTGGGCACCGCAGCACATGACACACAACGGGAAAAAGTAAGGGCTGTCGCCTGTAGAGACGCTCCTGCAGCAGGCAGGATCCTGCAGGATGTGTGTCAGCCTCAGCAAATCGGGTCACGGCACCTTGTCCTGTTCCTGCTTCCTTTAACTGGTCTCCCCCAGTTCGCTAACATTATCTCTGATGAGGACACACCAGCACGGGCCCAGCAGGAACAAGGTGTCCCAAAAGCTTCAGGCTTTGTTTTCCAAAATACCCCCCCACGCTGTTAGACATGCAGCAAATGTCTGACCTTCACTGCCTTTAACTCACGCCCACTTTGCTCAAACGCTTTGTGGACGGGTTCAGTAAGGACAGGTATCACCTTTTTTGGTCTAACTGAGGTTCAGTTTGGTTGGGACACTGCCCCCAGTCAGCCTGCTTGAAATGAAGGAAAGACTCGGCAGCAGAGATGTGAAAGCAACAGGAAAATCAAAGTCTGAGACTAAACTAGCAATTAGACCAGCCTCGGAATATATTTAAGTCAAATCAATCCATACAAGAATTTCAGTCACAGTGCGCTCGTGCCCACACTTCTCCCTCCCACCCTCCCTCCCTTCCTCTCCCGCAACCCAGGGCTGAGATCCAGCATTATTGTCTGCTTCATCAGAATATGCAAGAAGTGTAGCGACAACACATCTCCTAAGATGCTTTATCAGTTTTGCAAAGTCCCAGTTCATCCTCCTCGTGTGGATCTATTTACATATTGATGTATTTATCCGACTCTCTCCACCAGGCATGCCCCATGAGATCAAACCATTTTATTTACAAAGACATTGGGGTTGCAGCTCCTAACAATTAAGTCAGCCAAGATATAACTTTGCATGTGCTTTCAGATTGATGTGTGAACAGACAAATCGGCCTTGTCAGCGATTCAGGAGCAGCTGGAGGGGAGGACTGGTTAAACCCCATCTATATAAACCAGTCAATAGCTGCTGTAACTGGGAAAAATGAATTGGGGTGGTGGGAGGCACAAATATGCAGAAGGGAAAGATAATGAGCCAGCGGAAGGAGTGATGGATAAAACCTGGAGAAAAAACTTTGCCAACGGGGCTCACCTTAAAAGGTTGGTACTTGAGAGTATTTGTGCTTCATGGGAACTTGCAGGCTCTTGAGAGATGCCCCTGCTCCATCTTGCCCATCAGAGTCACCTGTTACAAAAGAGCAAAGCTGTATTCCACGGAGGGCTACGCTTGGAGGAAAAGAAGGGTGGAGGGAGAAAAGAGAAATAGAGAAATACCCTGTGAGATGAAAGTCAGCAAAAGGTCATTTAAGAGAGGCAAACCGCCACCCTGTCAGCACCAGCAAACAGCACCCTGACGTGATGCTCCAGGAAAGGTACGAAAGCCCTTTCCACAGAGAGCTTTTCCCTGGGCAGGTCTCAGTGGAACATCTCTCGTCCTTCTCTCCATTAGCATCTGATCAGGCTGCATCCAGCAACACTGTGTTCTCCATACCCGCTCCCTTCTCATTCACACTCGGCGGTATCTCTGAGGAGGAAAGATCGAGGTGACATTCGTACGCTGATGTCATTCACAGTGTGCCAGGCTGTGGATGGGGGACACATCATTATGGGGGAACAACATACTGCGTTCTGCTTAAAGCCTCACAGTTCCTGCCCTGGCCCTTGTAGCCGTCACATCTAAATGCTGGGGCTTGCCCACCTGTCATTAGCACTGGATCACAGTTAAAACAGCTTTAATCCAAGCATCTGGTTGCCGCAGGGATCAGCAATAGACACCTACAGGTGTACACACCTCTAGCACATGTTCCTCTTGGTTTCTCTGCCTCCCACCAGATGAAGGACATCCATCAGAGCATTTTAGGCTGCCCTACACACAAGAGCTGAAGTCACCTACGTATTTAGACCAGTATAAATCTGGCACGCTATTGCCTCTTCCTGACAGCAGTCTCATCCGGTGCCAGCATTCTTCTTAGCATCTCTGACATTTCAAAATTATATTTAGAGACCTGGATGGGAATTTAATTTTGACATTTTCTACAGAACACTGTTATATAAATATTCTGTACCACCTGCCTATGGGTCTACTGGTGCATAGCAAGCCTGTGCCATTGCCTTTAATTAAACAGGCAGAGGCAGCCCAAGGAAGGCGCACTAAATAGTAGTCTAACCATCTTAAAAGTCGGCACTTGTCTCCCTATTAATTCTCACCCTGATCTTTTGCATAGCACTGTCGCCAGGCTAATTAATCACAGGTGCAAGCTCAAGCATTAATTGCAACAATGAATCATTTTTTTTTGGTCTGTGCCTGGCCATTTCTAGCCTATAGGAATGCAGCTACTCCCGTTACTTTTATAATTATTATAAATATGGAGCCAGCAACATGCACTACATTTTGTAGGCATTAAAAAAGACATGGTATTTGGCCCGAAGCATTAACAATCTGGTGCATATTCACGGGAGTGATGAATGCATCTCACTGACAGTCTGAAAATGTGTTTCCTGAATCATTTTAATTCAGGAAACTTTATGAAGGTGCTAGGAAAAGCACAGGTCTTAGGAATCCAGTGTCTGCAGCTCTCCTGGTCACCGTACTTTAGCAGGTCTTGGCCACTCATGCCATGTCGGGACTTCCAAGCCACACGGCAGTCTCCAGTTCTCACTGCCCAGCCTGTCTCTTCCCCGCTGGAAAATCATACGAGACAGGATGATTCTGGAGTGCAGATGGTTGCGGGGGGGAAAAGCTCCATAACCTCTGTGCCTCCAGGCTCAGACTCAGCTTGAGAGAGAGGGACGGAAAGCCTTGACGTCTGGATGAAAAGATGCTGAGCACCTTCGAGGGCCCGGCACATGCTGGGGACTCCCGGTGCAGCTGGAGCTATCAGGTGGATGCTTGGGTCTGACGCCGGTGAAGAGGACGTGGGCTCCACGGGCTCACAGGACAGACAGTCGCCCTTCAGGACATGGGTCCTGCCTCGCCAGGGCAGGCAGAGGCGCAGGCAGGAGGCAGCACGGGGGGGCAGCCGCCGCCGGAGCCTTTGCTGAAGGGAACTGGGAGCCATCCACGCCAGTGCTGGGTGAGCCAGTACCTCCTCCTGGCATGGGCACAGCGATGGAAACACGTCTCGATGTACTGCACAAGGGATAAGAAAAACTGCCAAAGCTGCTGTTGTGAGAGATTGGATTATAAATGTATTAAATGACTAATGTGCATTATGTGTCCTTCCTAGGCCAAACCACCTGCATACACAATGCGTGGCTACGATGTGGGGTTGACAGGTTCAGGCAAATGGTTCAGGACTAATTTTCAGCGTCAGACTGGCAGAACGCACTGCAGGCAGAGGCTTTTGATGCTGGGGAAGACAAAGCCAAAGCTACGAAAACAGAGCTTTTTAGGGAGAAAACAAAAGCTAAAATTTGAACAGCTATAAAAACCCAATTAGTCATCCAAACTACAGTAAATATTTCCTTTCTTTGCTAGCACAGGGGCTGGCGAGAAGAAGAAGTGGCTGAAGGAGAGCTCAAGGTGAGCGCCCGTTATTTACTGCTGCTGCTGAATAAGCAAACCCCCACATTGTGTTTTCCTACAGGACAGCAAAAGCTCTGGACTGCTTAACAGTCTGGTTAGTTGTTTTTTCCCCTCCTGGGGTGCATTTTACATGCTGTTCCAGTGAAACGCAGTACCACTATTAATTGTTCACAAACACATAAAACACATGGTATTCTCCTTTGCCACCACTGCAGTCCCAACAGATCAAATGGGGGAGAGCTGGAAAAGTCACCTATCAAGATAGAGGCTGGGAGAATAATGCAAAAGAGATCCAAAAGGATTTGTGTGTTTTTATTTTTTTTTTTTTATATAATGTATTTCTTCCGCCTGTTTAAAAGCATAGGCTTGTTTGAACTTCCTAGGGAAGTCGGGAGCATTGAAGAGAAATTGGCAGGCCCCAATCTGGCCGCTTTTCCTTATTATGAGAAAATACACTCTCATCTCCTTGTCTAAGGGTATGAATTCTTCATCTCATATTGTGTTTGCACAGAAGCGTGAAATGTATCCTGAACATTGGTCTTCGTCCACACTTCACAATGTGGGAACAACGAGGGCAGTGAGACATGCAATGAGAATGGGGACGCCACAAAAGTGGGGGAGCGGGTGGTCGCTTCTGTTCCAAGGCCTGGACTCTGGCGCAGCATTCACCATATCCATGGTATTTAAAAGGAAAACCCAAGGCACGTATTTCCTCCGAGATGCTCGGGGGCCCTGGTTTGTGCGCTGTTGTCCCTGTGGGAAGCTCCCGCCTCCCTTTCCGTAAATGTTCCCCCTGCTGCCGCTGAATCACCAAATAATCTGGAGACCCGTGGGAAGGGAATTAAACAGTGGTTATCACGCTGCCATGTTCTGCTCACTTTATTTGTTTTAAATGACCATGAAAGCAAAGGGAGGAAAAAGAAAACACACAAGTGGAAACTTAATTGAGCTGCTGAAATGTCTTTAAAGGAGCATTATGGGCTGGATTATGATGCCTCAGCTCCCACTGGTGGCATTTGCTCACATGAGTGGGCATCTGATTAGGCAGTTCGGCCGGGCCCCTTTCTCTAAACGATCTGTATCTCTCACTGTGGACTTGGAGTTGAGGACAACCAAAGATACCCAGCTCTGGGGACTTGACAGGGTGTTTGAGAAGGTTGCGTGCTTCAAAAATGGTGAGGAAAGGACCAGGCTGCAGGCACCTGATGTCATTGAGGGCTACAAGGGTTTGGGTCCTTGTTTCACAGCAGGGTTTGCTACTCCAAGACCAACAGGGCAGTTGGCCCACCTGGGCTCTGGCAGCAGAAGGGAAAAGCTGTACCTCCATCTGCCCTTGCTACCCTCTCCCCCAGAAGCTCCACTTCTGGGACGAAGGAAGGAGAAACCTGCTCTGCTCTCTTCATGGGCACCGAAGTGTAAAGGCCCCTCAGGCACTAGGTGACAAAAACAGTCGAAGTCACAAAGCGGATTTGGTTAGATGCTGTCTCAGGGCAGAAGTGTGGGAAGAGCCCGTAGACGGGCTGCAGAGCCCAAGGAGGATGTGTGGGCAGAAGAGCACATAACAGAGCTGGGCAGCAGCTGGACTGGGAGAGAAGAACAACCAGAGGGACAAGAGTGCCACAGGAACAGGAGGGAACTTCCCATGGAGGTGGTCAGTGAAAAAAGACCAAAATGTGGGGAGAAGATTCTAGCAAAGAGGAAGGAACTGCTCTGACTGCCTGGCTGGAGCTTGGATCTAGGAGATAGGGAGCAAAGAAATCCCAAGATGTGAAAAGGCAGGTAGCACAATTCAGCACAAACCAAGCCACCCACACCTGAGGGAGAAGCAGGGCGGGACCATGTGGGAAAAGGGGGCTCAAGAGATCCACTGTGGGAGCCCAGGGATCTGACGGGGAACCTGCTGGACCAGCTGCACATGGGCTAATCTCCGAATAGAACAGAACTTGCCTCTGGCTTGTTACACCTGAATTTTATTATGAGTCCAATACGCACTGAAGTAAATAAAAATGTGTTCCTCTCTAGTCAATCTTCTGCTAGGTCTTAAAATCCTCTAACCTGCAGGAAACTCAATCAAAAACCTTTCAGGAAGGGTCCCTGCATTTTTATGCATAGGTTCTGAGTCCTGTGCAAATCCAAACTAAGGCATATGGGAGGAGGGAGAGCTGAGCTCCTCTGCCCTGCCATGTGCATCCCTCTTACACTGGCCAGGCACTGCACATCGTCCACAGCTCCTTTATGATCCATTTGTCGAATCTCCTTCCCATGCAGAGGCCTACCCCAGCCCTGGGAAAGGATGCAGTCCCCACTATCAGCTCTACGGGACCCAGGAGCAGTTTTCAGGATGCCATCTCCTGCTTAGCTGCTCTGCCCCTGTCCTCCATGCCCTAGATGTTTTCTCAGGTACCTTCCAACCACAGCTGAAGATTTCCAGCACCTCTTCCAGGGGATGCCCAAGGCATCCTTGGTCTTCGCTACAGTTTCATCTACCTGCCATGAAGCCTCTGACCTGTTTTGTTCCGCATTAGTTAGTGCTTCTACAGGACGACAGCTAATTGGCATGGGAAAGTGAGCTGGTGGAAACTCAACCAGGGATAAACTACAGCAGTGGTACCATTTAACTCTCCATGTGGACACGAATGGCAGGCTGAGTATGGACAAAACTATAACAGGTTAAATGTTCCTGGGCAAGGCGGCCAGCCCAACTAGGAACAACTGGCTAGAAATGAGATTCATTGTCCTTTACTTTAAAGGAAGAAACAAAACCAGCAAATGGTCTCCAGCCTCTGCCGCTATTCTCAGGACCACTTGAGATGGGCAGACTTCCCCAGCACTGGTACCTCCTGTAAGCCTGCCAGGGACCTCAAGCACCGTGAGAGCTTCACATCCACATACCCCAGGGGAGCTCCCATGACCCTGGTGCTCCGAAATGCAGGCAGGTAGCAAGGGTGAGGAGGGGTACACATCCTACTTCAGCTGGGAAGATAATTAAAAGACCAGTCAGGGATGGGAGAGGGGATGGAGACCTTCCTCAGCATCTCCTGCTCCACTGGGTCGCACTAGGTCAGCACTTTCTGGGAACTGCTGTATTGCCAGATGTTGATTGGGCATCTGACAGGAGATGAATAAAGCCCATAAAGTCCTTATTTCTGGCTATAAAAAATAATAATGAAAAGCAGACAGAGATGGGGGATAGGCTGCCCAAAGCTTTCCCAGGCTGCACTGAGCTGAATGTAGAAGGAGCTACCTTCAGTTGCTTTCCCTTCTTATTTTCTCCTGCCTGTATGCCACCAGCAATAGGCCTGAAATTAAGCAGTTGGATGATATTTGTCTACAGTCAGAAGTATTCCTCAATTCTTGTCAAAGGGACGCTCTTCTATTTATTTTGCATGACCTTTTCTAGCTGTCCGTGCCAGACCTCCCCAGCCGTAACCCTCCTTCAGAGTCTCTTGGGCTCAGCCAAACCCATCGCAAGTTCAGGATTCAAGACCCAGGGGTCTGCAAACCAGAGCTGCTGAAACATCGCCACAAAGGCCAAGTCACCTTCTTTTAATAACAACTATTCTGACTCCAGCTCTGCAAGGGACAACTCCTGTTACCATGTCAAAGGCTGCCCTGCTTCCTTGTACCTCTCTTCCCAGAGGTCCAAACATGCCCGTGCTTTCAGGTCCTGTGTAGCTAAAGAACAAGTTCTGAATATCAACAATTTCTTTTGTGCTCTGCTGTATCAGCCTGGGAATATGTGGCTGGGGCGCTCTGAGCAGTCCTGAGATTTTGAGATGCATTTCTCTAAAGAGATTTGCTACACTGCTGCTGTCAGAAGAGCTGCTTTTGTCTCTACCTGCAACAGTGACACCTCTCCTCTTAGGAAGTTGTGCAAAAGGCACAGATCCTACTATGCCAACACCTCCCAAAGTCAGGGGATAGCTGCTCTGAGTCTAGATTTAGAGGGTAAGGGGATATTTATAAACAATTTCCTGGATTTACAACCTTCATAACATGGGATCTAAATGAGCTCCTGGGCTGCATCCATGAGAGGTCCTGAACAATCCACAAAATTTGAGGGAGGGCAAAGACATCTCTCTGCCACATCGGTGCCTTCCCCGTTCAGAGCTGTTACAGAGGCTGAAACTCCCTTAGTTTCAGCGCCAGAACAGGTCACAGCAGTGCTGGGCTGGGAACACAGGCACATACCTGTGGACACCTCGACTGGCTCTGGATAAGCTTGCAGATCCAGCTCACTCCATGGCAATCAGAGCAGCCCTGTTCCCCACTGAGATCCAGGTTGGTAACTGAAAAGAAACATTCAACTGTGTATTAACACCGTTTTACGAGGTGGGCACCACCACAAGGAGAATGTCCAGCATGGCTGTCACTTCCTCTCCATGTGATGGCATGATGCAAAGTTGCATAATTGTGGTGAGTTTCCACCCAGAAGCTAACTCCTAGACATCTCATAAAGCTCTTCTGAAACAATAATGTCTTCAGCCCAGAAACTGACGCAATCTGCATGGGCAAACCTTCTGCTAGACCTCTGAAGGCCGAAGAGTTAATTGCTGATCTACAAACCAGCAAGTTGCCTAGATACCACAGGGTACGATCTGGTTACACTTGTGCAAACAATCTGGCACCAGGCAGTGACGCACACACCTATGCATTTAACATTTCTATTTTCCCAAGCCTTAACCTCAGTTGCCGGTATAATAGACTGGGAATATACATTTAAGGTGGAAAGCATTTCTGGAAACTGGCTATTCTTCAAAGGCATACTTATTGCATGTTCCAATAGCCACAATTCAATAAATGTACAGCAATATTACACTGGGTAAAAATATCTGGGATAAAAGAAGAATGAAACTCCCATTACCATTTTATTCAATATTTCTACCAATGATCTAAATGGTGCTATAAAAATCCTTGTTGTGGCAAAGTTTGCAGATGCCAACAAGACTGGCAGTAGGGAAACAACAAGCAGTACTGGACTATCAATACACAGTGATCTGAAATAACTGAGAGTTGGCCACACTCCAGTGAAACATGATTTAAAAAGTCAAATGCAAGGTAAGACAGCTGAAACCAGAAAGGCAGGTTACACTTACAGGACGCTGCTTTCGAAAGGAGTTGCTTTGAAAAGGACTTAGAAGACATTGCAGAGACCTGCCGTAGCCCTAAAGCTGCCATAAAGGGACTCCTCCGATCCCTCGGTGTTCCGAAAGGGCAATGGCAGACCCCGTCAGGAAGCATTCCTTCTTGTACGCAGCACAACGACAATCTGCTGGAAAGACATGTCCAAGCTATGCTCCTTCCATCATGGAGAAAATACAGAAGTGATTCAGGCAGAGCCAAAAAATGACCCTGGAGCCAGGAAACAGAAGCTGTCCAGTGTGCTTCTGATGAGCCCAAGCCTGTCAGCTTACCAACGATGTGACTGAGACGGGACCTGATTACTGCTACAGGCACCAATATGGCGGAAGACAATTGTGAGAGAGAGCTTTTGGGTATCACGATGCCTCTTCCAAGGCAACTGCAAAAGCCGGCAATTAGAAATTTAACCTTGAAATAAAACATAACAGAAACAGCAGTGAAGGCCACTCAGTACCAGAAAAGCTTGCCAGAGAACTAGGTGAAATTATGAGATTAGCTGATTTTGAGAAGGTGCTCTTTAACTCACCTTCTGGGAGAAATTATGTAGGTAGTTAGACTAAACATTGCTGTTGGAATCCCTAGATTATTAGACCGGAGTCTCGTTCTTGCACAAACTGTTCAGAGCAGGCATTTCTTTGTACATGAAGGAATGGAGAAAGCATTGTGGAAAGGCTCAGGCAGCCTGAAAGACTTTTCCTAGCTGCCTCGCACTCTACGGTATGCTCAGGGGGATTCTTCGACTGCTTAAGCTTTACATACTGTAAGTTATATGACTGTCTCTTCCCAAATTAAGCAAACACAGATTCCCTCCTGCCGAGCTGAAAATCTCAGTATCAGTTTCTCCAGTCCTCACCAAATCCTCACCAGTCTGGCTCTGGAGAAAATGCATAAAGAACCCCTGTCTGCTCCTAGTTACAGCTGGGGAGCTGTACAGATATCAGCGAGGTTTCAGGGTGTAACAGAGCAGAAACCAGCTCAGCATGCTCATCTTCTCAAGCTAAGTCTGTCCTTCTGTTTTGATAGATTAGCTCTTCGCCTGCATTTCCCCCTGCACAGTGATGCCAGCCTGGCCACAGCAACAGCGAGCAGCGAACAGCGGGAGGCCCTGTTTCATCCAACACCAACTCCCAGATCTCTAACAGTGGCGGCTTTTGTTCTCCTGGTTCCTCTCTGATCTCTCCAGCCCCATCTTACAGCACTCTACATTCCTCCTTCAGGGCCCCTTCCTGAAGTAACTCCATAAGATAGTATATTACTTTTCTATTTCAAATCCAGACCTGGCATCTGAGCAAAAATAAAAAGTGATCAATCACCACACTGACGCAGAAGGGTCTTTTTTCCATCTCTCCCTTGGTTTTGCAAGCTGAACTGTCAGAAGTGAAAATTCACCTTCTGTTTGAATATGCAGGGAACACATAGACTTGGGCAGTGTGATACAAGGAGCGTATTTTCTTGATAAAAAAATGAATGCATTGCAGAGGATAAACTGATAAAGCTAACCTTACCCGTACATCTTCCTGCTAAACGGAGGCTGGAAACTCACGTCCCAGCTAGTTGGTGACCTACATTTCTCACCACTCTCACGTGATGCTGTGCCCCACACAGCTCACCGTCTCTTGTCTCCTAAATCCAAAGTCATCAGCAGGAACCAGGCAACTTTTCCACTTGTAGACTGGATCCTGGGTGGAGTACCAGATGAAAGTTTTCTCAGCAGATTCAAAGTCTGTCCAGACAGTGCCATCCCTTCCCTCGGGGACAACAGCAATGGTAATCACGAAACAAGCAACTTCCTGATTGCAAAGTATTGCTTCCTTGGAACAAAAGCATTTCAGAGTGAACACGTTATAAAAACACTAAAACAGGCTGTGCATGTTCAGATTAACTCTCATTAGCTATTTCCAGCAGTGAGAGGCTGGTTTGACCAGCTTCCTGCAGACTCTTCTACAGCTGGATTGGGTTTGTTTTATTTTGGAGCAGGACAGCCCTTTTGAGGCGACTCTCCTGACCTTCCCCGCTTACTGCATTTAGGTCCACGCTGCAGAACTGGATTCCTTTCAGACAAAACTAAATGACACGATGAGCTCCAGAGACCCACACAACATGTCCCAGCTGCTATTGAATGTTCCAAGCCACGGGGCCAGATCAGACCTATCCCAAACAAATCCATTGGACCAGCACCAAATGTTTCACTCCCCAGATCTGCTCCTACCACACCTTGCTGCTTCCTAATGCAGGTGTAACCACTAGGAAACCTCTCTCTGCATCTGCTTATCTCCCTGCAAGACCTCATGATACTTCCCAGCCAGCCCTTTGCAAGAATTAGCTGAAATTTTCCCCCGTTCCACTCTGTTCTAGTTTAGCTAGACAAGATTTCCTCTAGCAGGAGACAGAAGGTGGATTGCTTGGAGCTAGCAGCTTACCCTGCTGTTTTGTGAGTGTAGCTTTCAGAGGTCTTTCCCCTGGCAGCCCGGCTGGCCTAGCAAACCCTGGGGGTACTCTAACTCACTGGCAGGCTCTGAATAAAAAAAAAAGCTGACGTTCAGGTAGGGCACCATGTGTTCTCATGCCAGAGGCACTGAAGGCAACAGAAGGTCAGGTGAATTCCCATAAAGAAATTACCAGGATCATTAAGGATTAATAATTATTTTTGCATCTGATAAGTTACTGTAGTGTTAATTTCCTGCAACAGTTTTTTCTTAGCTGTTGTGTGCATGACCAGATTCTTTGCGAGCTCACTTCTGGTACGTTACCTGACATGCTCAGATGACAGCTTGTGTAAGACATGCTCATTCACTACTTATTTTCCAATTAGCATGTAGCTGCGGTGTGATGAGTAATCTTGTACGGAGAGAGGGAATCTTAATTTGCCTGCCCTTAAAACAGGTTACTGTGATTTCTAATGAGTGTCAAACAATTGTAAATCCTAACCAACCAAAATAAAGGGGAACTGGTTAGTGTCAAGTCTAATTTCACTAAACAATGGTATCATTAAATTCTCCTGCTACAGTTGATTTTGAATTGGCAGTAAGAATGAGTTATACCTATTACATGCGGAATTTCAGATTTCTTTCTTCAGTTCTATCTTTGATTTATTTAACAGATTTACTTTGTGGTTTACATTTTAATATTTTTGCCCCTCTGTTAATGATAACAGCTGTCTGAAGATTTGCAGTTCAGCTTCTGAATGGTGAAGAAATTAGGAGCGTGGCATCTGGGTGCGCTGTAAATCTAACTGGCTACCCTTAAGCATCTACACTAACTCTGAAATACAGGTGTTTGCCACCCCAAAAGATTGCTCCCATGGCAGAAATCTCAATCCACAAGCATCACTCTTCTCCCAGAAATGAATGCTGCCTCAGAAGCTGATTTAAGTCAGGGCCCAAAATAGAGGAAAAACCACTCTCCTGTTATTTTCACTCTTCCCCTACTTAGAATCTCATGTGACAAATCAGCCGCTAGTTATAGTACATCTTCCAAAGACTGAACATTTGTTATCCTAGAGTGGCAGAAAGAGGAACGTATGTAACACTGTCACTGCAGTAGCATAGTCATCACATCGCTCTTAAAAATTGGTAGAAAAGCTGCACCGAGTGTTGCCTGCTAGGCAGCTCAGCTGTCTCACACTCCACGGGAGCAGAAGCCAAGGAAGCGCCTGTTCTTGCCTGGACTGGCAAGATGTTGCCCAGACATTGTGTAATGAAGAGCGCCTAAAACCAGAAACCCAGATGAACGTGAAGTTCGGTAGCTCAGATGATAGCTATGATAAGAGCAATATTTACACAGCTAAACACGGCTGGGATATGGCTACACTTCAACATTGCTGTGTGCTATGACAGAATAGGGCTAGAAGTGGAGTATCTGCTCCTGGTTAGTTCTTCAGTGTGTGGACACAGGAGAACAAGGATGTTTTCATCCTATCCAGTTCCCCCTCCTCCCACTGCAGGTAGTCAGGAACAGGGAAGTCCTTACTCAGAGACATAAATACAAGCTCTCCCGGATATAATTGCTACATCAGCTACAAACAGAATATATATTTTATATGCTCTAATGAAACATGGCCAAACAGAAAACATAATATTTTATATACTATAATAAAACCTGACCACCCCCACTACTTTCTATCAAACACTGCTGTGCAAATGTTTATAGTGAGAGTGTATTAAGGACTCTAAAAAATGAAGGAAAAATCTCTATCCTTCTGCTGGTGATTCCTTTCACTCCCATACCTCCACCACACCTCATGATATAAACCTCCCCACCTCCACTGAAAAGACTCCAGTTCGTACCTCCAGTTCTCTGTTAAAGGTACCGTAACTGCCATGGAGCACCTTGGTCCAGTCAAGACCATACTGCAGTTTTGAGTCTCTTTACACAATTTAGCAAGATTATACTGCCAAAAAGCAATTTCTTTGCAAAGAGAGACCAGTAAGTCTTGCCTGATCCCTTTAGCTCTGTATCATCTGCAAATTTAATGATACTACATGCTGCGGTGTTGCGTAAATCTTTAATAAAAATATTAAAGAGTCCCAGCAGAGGATCTGCTCCTTAGTCACCTCCTCATTGCCGCTCACCCTTAGCTCCAAGCTGTGACTCTCTCTTCTTGCCAGTATTTTACCCTTTTCAATAATAGATTATTTCAACCTTCATTTAGGGAGTTTGTACTCTAATCCATCACGCAAAATTTTCTTAAAACCTTCTGGACAACCAGATAGGTTTATGCTATCTAGACTGATAGTTATTTCATTAGCATAAGTGATCAAATTAGTCTGACATGATTTATCTGCAATATATCCATGCTGACTCACTCCTATTACAGTAAATTTATTCTTTGTTTAAAAAAAAGAAAGCTGCAAACTCACTGTAAATGAAGATTTCATAAGAACAATGTTCATCTTGTATCTTTGCCTCCTGTTGTTATTTCTGTTGTGATGGAGCGTACACATTTTTGCATCATTTTGAGAATGGGCCAGACTAAGAGAGAGCCAGAGAGTACAGGTACAAGTGGCAGTACAAAAGAATTATCTCGAGAGAGAGGGATGCTACAGTCAAGGACACTTGACTTGTTTCACAGAGAGACACTGCACAAGGAATTAAGCCTGGCACAAGACACTCAAAATAGGATTTCATCTCATCTGATTTTCTATGGACCCTGACAAAGCACGTTGGGTAAGAGAAAAGTGCAGAGCAGGAACAACAGTAAGCTCTACCTTGGTAGCTTCCAACCACAGACAGCATCACCACCTTTTCCATCTAATAAAGCTACTAAAAAACCACAAAACAAAACTAAAAAAGCGATTACATGGCCAAACTATCCTCACTACAGGAAGAATTTCCTGACATGTAATCTAAAACTTTCCCACTGCAAGCCAAATCCATTATTTCTTTTCCTACCCTGGCCTGACAGGAGAGTCAAGTCCAATGAATCTGGTTTTGGAGACCAGGCAGAAAGACCTGTTGTTCTTCCCTCAGGGCAACTGAGAATTTTCTCTCAAACTGGAACCTCCGTTTCCCGCGCTCCACTGTCTGGTTGGGCCCTGTAGAGTAGATAGACATTACAATGATGTTGAGAGATCTTTCTCCAATGAAACAAGGCTTTGGGGGAATTTGCTAGCTTGGGTTTTTTGGTGGAAAGATCTCCTTGCAAGAACTGAGCTGAAGTCCAGAGAACTAAAGACACGGCTATAGTCAGTCAAAACATGCTTTCTGTTCTTTTTCTTGACTGCTGTGTCCCAGCCCATGGCTGTCAGCTACCTGCCTCCTCCAGATACCTCCTCTCCCAAGCTGAAGAGGAGCTCAGGAGGCCACCTCAATTATTCTGGGTATGCAAAATTGCTTCTTAGAGTTTCTTTACCCACCGTGGTGGCTTGTAGATAATAACATCCTTCCATACAGGGTTTGCCCACATCTGAATGCAGTTGTCAAACCTCAAGGAGCAGCCAAAGCCTGGCAGTGCACAGGCTCTGGCTGCACTGGGGGCCTGGGGCATAATTCCAGCTCTGCTACTGTCCTCTTGTGCCACCTTTAGGCATGTCATCTTCCTCTCGGAACTGGGTTCCCCTCCCACCTCCACTCTGACTTGTATGTTTAAATTCTGAACTCTTCAGAGAAGAGACCAACTCACATTATTTCCCAGGGTCCTCTGTACAAAGATAGCTAAATCCACTTCCCAAGTAAAGGTATGAACCATTCTTTTTGTTAAAGAAGAGAATTTTCTTTCCATTTGCTATTGGCTAAATATTCAGTAGGGATTTTTCACATGGGATTTAGAGACTGCAGATGAGATGGGAATTTACCATATAACATCCGTAAGTTAATTTTTGTCTAGGGAAGCGTTCTTGTATAGAAGGATGCTTACCAAAGTCCACTCCACAGGCAGGTAATCTGTCTGTTACCAATTGAATCATTAAATGACACTTTTAATTTTGACTGTGTTCTTCAACACAGTGAAGCTACATGCAACATCCTGCTGAGGGCAAAGTGAGTCAAGTAGTTATTAAATGGTCACAGTTAAAAGGTAGAACAAAGGTCCAGTCATTAAAGCATTCACAGAAAACCAAGCCTCTTCCACTATACAGTGATCCTCTGTAAGGCTTCCCCACTGGTTGGCATGGTAAAATAATATAGCCAGAGATGATATTTTTTTCCTCCTACGTATACTCTCCTTTTGTTTCTAGGTGAAAGAACTGTTCAAGCTCTTAGGGGTTTGCCTATTGTGTTTAAAAAGAAATAAAGTTAACCGTGACAGTCACTGAGGTGTTTCAAGCCTGCTAGGTTGGATCGGTTAATCAAGGGGATTAGATGTGTCCTTGGGGAAGAAGAGGTACCAGTGAGGCTTCATCCCTAACCAGCCAGCGGGCTCAATTCCCAAAATTCTCAAGTGAAGAGAAGCACATCTGAAGCACATACTTAAGTGTCGTTGACTTCAAAAGGTTTTAAGCACATATTTAAAATTAAGTGGAGGCTTTGATAACTTGGGACCTCAGTCAAATCTAAGGACCTCTAGGAAATCGGAAGATGCTACCTATGTTCAGGGTGTGTCTCCAAGCACAGGATACACATGCCTCTCCATGAAAACCCCTTAATTAGCACATAATCTGTAGACTACCAGGAAATCTACGCCTCTTCTTGATCAGCACCATCAAAGTCATGACAGTGCTGCAGAAACCATTCCCCTTTAATTACATGTGATCATTGAGGGTAACCACGTAGTGTATAATTAGTAAGAAAAATGAATTATTTAAGTAACTCACATTTAACAAATAATACTGCCATTCTGATTGCAATTCAGTATTCAGTCATCATAAAAAGACCTTCTTCTTATGCAGGAAAACAGATTTTCCTGCTTCTAAGATCTTGCAGATTTGAGAGTTTTTCCAGGGGTTTCAAACATAAAGTCCTACGTCCTTATATAGATTTGAGGGTCAGTAGCAACAAGGCAGCTTATCAGGCAGACTGATCTCTGGAGCAGGTTCCTGGCTGGATTAAGCACAGCTACGTACTGCTGTGAATGGAGGAAAACAAACAAAAAAAATGGGGAAAATTATAGCTTTTCTCTCATTTGACGGAGATCTTGCTTTTCCCTATTTTTTTCCTTGTACATTTTCATAGTTTTGTAGACAGGTAATTACATGTCTGATGTAAAGACCAGCCCTCATAGTTCATGCTTCAGAGCTGACAGAATTTAGTTGCAATTTTATCACAGTAATCACAGATTCAGTAAAAATGCAGCTGGGATGCAACTGGGGTGGAGGAGGAAGAAGAGCTCGCTTGACCACCTAATTGAGGTTTTGGAATGGGAGATGTAGAATCAGCCATCGAGTTACCACTCTTACCTTTAGCTTCATCTTCTAAATATGGGAGAGAGAGACCCGAAGTAATGCAGAGCTAAGGACACGGGGCAGGGTTGGAAAACCATCCCACCTCACTCCCAGGAGCAGGTTAACACGCCTCAGCAGAACTGCACCCAAGCCAGTGAATCTGCTCTCTCAGAAAAGCTAATTAAGTGGGGTGAACCTAGACAGTCCTAAACTTGAGCCAATTTTCTACCAGCCGACTCAGCATCTCAGCCCTGCAGTTCCTGGCACTTCCATTCCTGCAGTAGCAATGGCAGAGCCAGCTCGGTCTGCCTGTCCTCCCTGTCCAGACATGCCCTTCATTTCCCATGGAGCCCCACAGGTACATTTGCTTGGACTGACAAACTTAAACCAGCTAATGGCCGGTAGCCATGTGGGCTAGTGAGCACATGTCATTTGAGGAGGACAGGAGCAAGAAACATCTCTCTGAATTTATGGCATCGTATCCCAATCTTGCAGCTTCCTCTGAAGCATGGAGTGGACTCTTCTGGGGAGGAGAGGAGAGGACACTGGTGTAGAAGGACTACACAGATATTTTCATACGGACATCGGCCCAGAAGCTCTGCTCCATTGTCATTAGCGGGTCTGGGGAGGTCAGACCGAGAGCTACACTGCCAGGGGCTGCCAAGATCAGGTGTAAACGAACAAATGAGACAATGAGAGAAATAAGCAGGAGCGAATAAACATTTGGTTTAACAGCAGCTTCCACTCACCTGGCACTGGATCTTGTCAAAACATCTTTATGTCATCACCAACACTGCTCGGTAACATGCCATCCATGGGCCAGTAGGGCAAATAAACCTTTTTGCAAGAAAAAGGAAAGAGTGAAAACAGCTTTGCTGGTTTTCTGGTGACAGAATGGCCAGTAGGGAAAACTGATATTCCCCATACAGAACCCAGTGTCAAAGACTGGATAGGAAATGAGTCCTGAAATTACATTTCCCTGTCTAACACATGCTTGTTCTTGAGGCCTTCAGTCATTATTATTTCGACAGGGTTGTGCCTGGAAGCACCTCTTTCTGACACACATACTCACAGAACAAACCAGGCATGTATCCAAAACTGCTCCTAAGAAGCTGCAGCACTGGAGACTCTCCCTCTCCAGCCCAGGAAATCTGCTCACACCATTATTATTATTATTACAACTTTCCCAGCATCTACATTGAACATCCCTCATTGTACGTTAAGTCCATTTTTGCCCTCCTGCTACCTCGCGGATGTGAACAACAGATCCATCCCTCCCTCTTTGCCAGAGCATCACCAGGTGTCCTCTAAGTTGTGTCTTGCCCAGACACTGCCAGTTCCTTCAGTCTGCTCCCCGGGCCAGCGTTCTCTAGATTTATGATCACTCCGGTCTCTCTTCGGTGTGTGTACCTCCTGTCTTCCCACTGAGGCTTTGCTCACATTGAACAAGCAGGGACTGTTTTACGTATCTCACAGGTGCAATTTCTATTTCATAGAGCGGGTAAGACATGAAGAGATCCAGTCAATCAGAGATGTGGGAAAAAGACACAAGAGTCCTGTCTCTGCTCTAACCACGAGCCTACACCCGCTTGAAGAGTGACAGTCTAAAACACACTTTGGATGAGAAGGTAAAATCAGGAGCACCACAACTAAATTGGGATGTCTGGTCACTTTAGCCGTATCACAACTGTGCTCTGCTGGTGCTATTGAACTCTCTTAAGCTGCCCTTTAGCAGCATGTCCCTTTCTAAAGCTGCCAGCGCCTTTGTTCTTCTCGAGAATAGCTGCCCGCTCGTGCACACAGAGGCAGGGAAAGGTTGGACACTGCATGTTGCATTGTACTGTCAGGCTAAATAGAAGCTGATGGGATAATAATTAATTGCAGTCTCCCTGTAATAAAAGACAAGACAAAGCAAGAGATATAAATAAAATCATCAAAGGAACACACAGAATAGGAGCTGTGTCTGCATTTTGTGGGCAATTTACAAGCCAAAGGAAGGTTGGGAACCCAAGGACTGAAAAGCAATAAAAATCTATGGAGCCCTCACAAAACTGTGACAGCGTCTCACTGGTCTGTCTTGTTACCAGGCAGAGGTATAAATTCACTCAACACCTTTGTTGTTTAAGGAGCTGGAAAGGGAAGGGGAAAAAAGGCTTGAAGTAGGAGTGACCCCCAGCTCACTCAGACCCGAACAGCAGGGAGGTGCCCTTGGAGAGAATAGAGGAGACAGAAGGCACCCAGCTCCACTCCAAGGGCAACAGGCTGCCAGCAAGAGCCGCCAGCCTGAAAATATGGTCTGGAGAGCTCTGGGCAGCCGGGACTGCTTTAATGGAGACATTTTTAACTCTCTTTGTACCAGGAGGGCTCCTTTCCTTATGGCCTGCACAAAAGCAAACCCTGCCCTGACCTACGACTTGCCAAACCCCAGCTGCCTGTCCCTGCTCTCCAGCTGTTGTCATGACCGTCACCTTCCAGCTCAGGGGGAAGAAGTGGTGACGAGGCAGAGCCAGAGCTGAAAGGGCCCCCGACGCTGCCCCAACCTCATGGGCAGCTGCAATGTGGAGACACGGGCGGGAGAACAGAGAGGGGAATCCTCCTCCCGCTCCCTCCCCATGGGGCTGCGAGAGAGGAAAACGGATATAAAAGAGGATAGATGTGAAGTAAGGGGAGAGAAAGATCCTGGATTCAATTCCTATTTAATGCCTAATTCTTGCTAAAGTCAGATAAACAGGTGCCTAAATACCCTTGCAGTAACAGCCTGCCCTGCTCCCCAGCCTGGGGAGCTTCTCATTCAACTCAGCCTCAAGGGCAGAAGATCTGAAAGAAAAAATTATATCGGGTGCATTCATAAAATAGGAAAAGATACAGCCCTCATAGACATCTGGGCCAAGCTGCTGCTGGTGTAGGCCCCTTCTCCTGGGAAATGGGCCATTATACATTCAGATCATCTCCATTTTGCCATCAATCCCACCACAGAGACACAGAGACTTCCCTCATTCGTTCCCTCAAGTGAATGGAGAGGCTAGGAAGAGAGGGAAAGCAATGAGGCACATCCTCTGCCTCTTTGGTAAAAGCTTTTCTTGTTAAGTGGGTACACATCAGGGACGAGCTGGAAGCACAGACCCCAAATCCCAGCCCCAATCTGGGCTTTGTTTTGTGGGTTTTTTTTCTTCCTCTCTTTTTAAAATTCTACTTTCAGAAATTTCTTTGCTGGTTAAAGGAAGCCAAGGTAAAGAAACAGCAACTAATTAAAATGAACTGCTGTTACACAATATCCCCCCCAAAGGCAAACACAATCTTCTTCCCTGAAAGAACAAATAAACCCTCAACTAAACAATAACTTCCTTAACATACCCAGCAAAGTCTTTCTTCCACCTGTTACCTAAACAATGAACAAAGCAACCACGAGAAAAAAAGTCGCCTCCCTTTCCCCGCGCCTGCCTTGCCAGAACTTTGCATCTCTGCAGCAGCGATGCCGGGCAGGAAGGACATTGTCTTCCCCCCCACCTGCAGCTCGCAGGGCTCTGCCTTGCTCGGGATGCTGCCTTCCCACAGGAGCTGGGGACCGGGTGGATGGTCACCAGAGAGAAGGGATCACTACACATCACTCCCTGCCTTATGCCTCCTTGCAGACCGGGCTTGTCAGGAAGAAGAGGTGATACGGCCCTGGCTGGCCCTGTAGGCAGCAGAGCTCTTGCCAGCCCAGGAGCTTTGGTCTGCCAGGAGTGCTACGACTTACGCATTTGCTTCTGTGCCAGCAACCGAACCACTGCCGGGTTCGTTGGCTTTAGGGACCAAGTCTTGGATCTAAAAGCAGGAGCCTGGGCTGCCTGAGCTAAGGGTCAGTTCCATCTTACCAGGCTTCAGCTGATCAACTCTCTGTGGTCTGGCTGGCACGAGAAGAGAGCCGAGCACATGCAGAACGAGAGCAGCTCCCCCTGCCCAGCAGTAGGGATGATCCAAGGATCTGGAGGCACAATGCTGAGCAAGCTCAGCAGTGCAGCATCCCCCACTTGGCTCAAGAGAACTAGAAATGGTAGACGTGGTGCTTAGTGACATGGTTTAGTGGTGGTTTTTGTCAGTGTTAGGTTGATGGTTGGACTTGATTATGTGAAAGGTCCCTTCTGACATAGACAATTCTATGATTTTATGAATATTTCTATCACCAAAAAGGCCAGAGAAGGCTCCCGTCTCCCTGCAGGTAACCTGCACTTACTGCCTAGGCAGAGCACATCTCCATCAGACTGCAGAGCCAGAGCTCATGCGCTGTGTGGGGGAGAGAAAGACAGACAGTGAGTTAATCTATGTCCTTGACTTCAAGCAAGTTGAGAGCTGTTACAGAGAATAGGAGAGATCTGGAAAACACCCAAATGTTTGTGGGGGCTGCCACCAGATTCTCCCTCTAGCTTGCAAGCAATCCTGTGGGTAGGGAGAAGGGATGTAGGCTCCAAGCCGCTGCCACGGGAAGAGCGCACTGCGGGGCAAGCAAGCAGAAAAATCCCAGTTCAGCTGCAGCTGTGCCAGCTCTTGCTGAGACTGCTTCTCATGCCTTTCCACCAGCCCACTCCCTTAGACCACCAGCTCAGCCAGCTAGGGTACGCTTGTGATCACTCCCTAATCCAGTTCAGTCAAGATGAGCTGTCTTCTTCCATACTCTAAGTGTGTATAAACACTTTGCTTCTGCCTCCTTGTCCCTCTGTGGGAGGGACAGACGTTTTGGGATAAATTAGTACTTAGCAGGTATACTACTTGTGTTTCACATTTCATGTCCACAGTCCCCACAGGTTTTAGAAGACAACCACAGCCCATCTTGCTCCTCATGAGCATTCCCAATCCAGACCTATGTCAAACATAGCTTAGCCAAGGCCATTTTTAGAGGGATTCACTTTGCGGTCTTTGGGGTAGTTGATGATACAACGAAGCCACAGGACAAAGGCATCCTGGACCCATAAAGTCACTGGAGACTGCATACTGATGAGGAAGGTTGTGACAATCCTTATTCCCTCACCCCCCTCAAGGCTGAATTCACTCTCTGATTCATGAAACCCATCATGAACCTCGGAAGCGGGGAAGAGCATTTGGCCCAGGTCTTTGGTGCAGCCTGCTCTCTGCCCTAGGAGGACACAGCCCTGGTCAGATCAGCCCCCCAGCTCTGACATCAGCCATCTGACGGCACTCGGCCTGGAATAGAGCCTCTTTGCCCAAAAGGTACAAGGTCTAGAAGCCTCTTCTGTCCAGTGGACAGTCCCAGTTGTGAACTCTGACCTGAAAATCAAAATTCTTCCTGAAGTTTACACATGAACCCAGGGGCTCACCCCCCTAGAAAGCCCCAGTTCATCCTTTCATCCCAGCTACAGTCGACTGGATGGACAGAAGTGCCTGCTGAGGCTGGGAGTGTCATGGGGCAACTGCCGTGACCACAGGGCATGCACAGTGAAGCTGACTCCTGTGAAAGGTCAGATCCCTGACATCATCTTACTCAGAACAAGAAGAGCGTGTTAGCAGGGCTTTCACACAAACCTGCTTTACTTTCTGTACAGAACAGAAACACGAACAGAGTTACTTACCCAAGCTGCAGGAAGAGACCTGACAGCAGAGGCACAGTAACCTTTAGCTGAAATATAGTAACTTTTCATAAAAAAAGATTCTAAAGGTGGAACAGACGCTCATCTGATCACATCTTCAGCTGTAAGATATCCCCTTCCTACTAGAAGCCGTTTTTTTTCTACCTGCATCCAGGCAACGGGGACTACGTTCACTGATACAGTCATTATTACACACACGGCTACGACCTGCTCGAGATAATTCCTACTCACGGGCAGGGGAGAGGGAAAGCGACAGTATTTGGAACGGCTCCTGTTCAATTGTTTGGAAGGTGATTGAATGCTGTAGCACTTAGATCCATACCGGGAGCCAGGCAGGAACAGGTCAGAGATGACAGAGAGGATCTTGCCATGTGAATATAGAGTTTAAAGAGAAATATTTCACCCTGATCCCATTTAAAGCCCCTTATGCAGTGTGAGCAGTAGGAATGTGTCTGAAGAGAAGTGTCTGTGCTGTGCTGCCACCCACAGCAACATCCAGAAAGGAGGTGATTTGGTCCCAGGCTTAGAAACTACTCCAACCTTTGAACCGGAGGAGGGGAAGGGTGCAGGCATCTCCTCTGCCCACCCTCAACATGGATCCCAGGCTATTGCTCCTTTGATCTCGGCTGCTGGCTCGCAGCCTTGGGTGGCTGATCAGCCAGATTCAAGGTACAGCCAGGACCTTGAACCTCCTGCGTTTATTGTATCTGAACCATCTTGCCTGCCATGCACTTTAGGAAATATGACAGAGATTCTGCATGGGTGAGAGCACGCTCACATACAGAACCAAAGGCAGCTCCAGCATTTTTATCAGTAAGTTATAACACCTGGCCTTTGAGTATATATTCAGATTAGTTTAGCAATTAGTTAATATTCTCGGTGATAGGACGCATGAAATGCAAGCAAGAGGCTTTTTTGATCTTCTGTCCTCATGCTCTTGGATCCTGGACTGCAAGGAACAATGAACAAAATGACTACAGCCATGATACGTGAAGAATGCTGCAGTCCCGTCTTCATGCTTCACACTCCAAAATCTGCTGTCTTGTACAGGCTTGCTAGGCCATTTGGAAGGAGGCAGTCGGGGGAGAACTCATGGATTTTAAATAAAAATGATCACACAAGGGATTCTGTTGGATATGGCATGCACGTGGGGACCCAGCCCACTCCGAGGGCTGGACAGGTCCTTGAGCCCTGTGAGAAGTTGAACAATACGATATGAGAGTTGGAGGCAGTGAGCCTGCTTGGGACAGCTGCACCACAGTGACAGGCTTGGGCTGGGCAAATGCTTCCAAAAGACACTGGTTCTTCACTCCTCAGACAAGGATACAGTTGTTTGCACCCACAGACCCATCAAGGGAAGGAAGAGCAAGAGACAAGGCATACAGGATGGCTGTGACAACCTCATCAAACTGTACTGCTAATGCTACTAGGAAAGAAACGCTGTACCCTGTAGTTTATTTCTGCTTTGCTTTCCTGTATGTGCCCTAAGAGAAAAACCAGATATCAGCAACTCTCACTGCCGTAGGATTCTTGGAAGAGAAAATGCTGCATCCAGCTGAGCTCCCAGTGGGCTGAGCTCCTGCAGACAAGTGAGGGCTGGATCAGGACTACACAGGTGTATTAAACCTCTCCCTCTGAGTTTTTACAGCACCTTAGGGGCCGCAGCCCTTATGTTAATGCTCCACTTGACTCCCCGAGCTCTCTCCTTCACTCACAGCCTCATGTGATGCAGAGTTGAATTCCCCCGTTCCTATAGCAGCATGCAGAGGGCACAAAGCCATTTTCTTGAACTCCTCCTCTCAGGCAGATCAGATTTACCTGCTGCAGCCACGAAGCAGCTCACAGATAGCAACAGCATCCTAAGAGGCTGTTCAAGGGCAGGATGGCAGAGAGCTGCTAAGTCTTGAGGGGACTTTTCAGCTTAAACTTTATCTGCTCGAGACCCACAAGCCCTGAGCTAGTACTTGCAGAGTGTTATGCTTGCAGAACAGCTCTCGCACTTCTACAGTAGTTTCTCTGTTCTTCACAAGAGTGTTCTTCCTTCACAAAAGTTTTGTTTCACAAGCATTTTCTTTCTCATGAAGTCTCCGCTGCAGTGTGTCTGTGGTGCTGCCGAGCTGCTGCATGGACATGACATTACTTCCTGGCCATAGTCCTGTGAACTGGTTAAGGAGAACAGCCACGTACTCTGAACCCAAGGGAGCTCCCATCCTCACAGCCCTCCGGGGTGTCAGGGACAGACAAACCTTATCATACCGAGGCCCGGAAGCTCCATAAACCTGGTGCATCATGGTGCGACCATGCAGCCACATGGATCAGAGCTGTGTGGAAGGCACTGCATTGTCATCGAGGACTGTGGAAGCAGAGATACTCGGTTCGCTGAGTAAAAGATTAAACTGCCCTGACTCTAGGGACCCTACTCCAGGGTCTAGGACAAACCTCTTCTCAGGGCTGAACATGGGGTTGACAGCCAGGGGCTGGCTTGATGGTTGCTTGCACACCAGGGGTCATGGCTCTGGCTCAGCAGGAGCATTTGTTCTCTGCCTTGATCTTCATCCCTCAGCCGTACTGAAAGGAAGTTTGTCCGAGACAAACGTGTATGGCACATAATGTCAGCTTCAGAGCAAGCTGCGAGGAAACAGATTGAGTTCTCTCTGCAAACCAACAGCGAAATCATTCCTTGGTGGCTTCTCTTGTGGGGCACTTCAAAGGCACCACGCATCCACAACGCAGCTGCTGCCCTGGGGAAGGAGTCGTTGAATACCCTCCATGAATGAGAAGTAAAAATTAAGCAGTGGGATTTGGCACGTGCATCACAATAAAGATCCCCGAATGCTTAGCTTCTTATTGAACCTAAGGCGGGCTGTTAATTCGTTATTCACTTCCCAGCCTGGAAGGAAAGCATGTTATACCCGAGGGCCAGAACTGATGAACAGAGCCATAAATCAAGCAGTTTACAAGACCAGCAATTAGGAAACAAGCCGACAGAAGGGAGAACTCTGTCAGTAATAAAGCAGACACACCACAGGATCTGCTGAGAGCTCACAGCAACCAGGAACACACAGTCCTTTCCACACTCCACCTCTAATTCTTTCCATCATTTGCTGCCTTTTCCCTCTGTCTTCCACTTCCCTTCATTTCCTCCTGCCCACCNTCTTCCCCCTCTCTTCTGAAAAGCCTGTTCTTCCAGAGAATATGAGAACACACCTGCTGAAAAAATGGATTTAGCAGCTGCTGCCGAGGAGCAGAGGCACGTGCTGGGTACCAGCAGCCAGGGAACTGTGGACACACACAGCCCCGCGAGCACAGGGTGTGCTGGAGGGAGCAGTGTGCTGCTCTCCTGTCAAAGGACTGCAACAGGACATGAGCCCCTTGGCTGGGGGACAGCCCTGTAGGTCCCAGGGTGGTGTTGCTGGGGGAGCAAGTGGCAGTGGGCAGGGCTGCTCAAGTAAGGAATGGCTGGGATGAGTCTAACCACCTCACCTGTCTTCTGCCCTACTTACCTCTTCTGATCTGTTTTCCAGCACAAGTCAGATCCATCTCCCTTGGCTTTGACAGCAACTTTCAACACCCTTCCAACATCTCCTGCTCGATTTCTAGTTCTCTCTCCTTACTTATCATTGCAAATCCTGCCCTTGCTTTCCTTACTCAAAATGAGCTCCTGGAGTGGCCAAGGGGGCATAGATCCACTGTTGGTCCTGGTCCCCTACGCAGCTGTGCACCACGTTGCCCTCATACAACCCCTCCAGAGAAGGGTAGCTACCCCTGTCTGAGACTCATTCCTAAATGCTGTGTTCCTGTTGCTGCGGAGCTCCGTGCCGCTCGGGATGCTGGCAAAGCTAGGCCTGAGCAGCTGTTCTCCGCATGCAGCGCAGGCACATGCACGTGAAATCTGAGTGCAGGACACGGGTATTTAACCAGGCTATCCTGCTCTCTCACATATCCCTCCTGCTCAGTGCACTACCACATCTCTAGGACATCACATATTTGGGAAATCACAGCCAGCAGTGATATATTTTGTCTACATTCACCTTTGGCACTTGGTATGTGCACCAGTCTCCCTGCCGCAGGAGAAGTATGGCTATTTATGAGCCTTATTTTGTCAAGGTAGGAGGGAGAGCAGACAATTCTCCAATCATCCCAAGACCGAATGGATCCAGTTATGCCAAGAATTAAATATGTGATATTCCAGCACAGCCTCAAGGGCCAGGAGGAATCTCAGATTTGTAAATCCACTCTGTGTAAACACTCACTGTTACCACCCGTCAGACACCTTCATAGCAGCAGATGCTGAGGGTGAGAGCAAAAGAAACAAGATCAGTAGAGTTATCGAGTGCATGCTCAGCCTCTGACATTCCCACACGTCTCAGCTCACTGTGCCAACACTTTCCATGAGGTGGGGTCACAGCCCAGGGAGCTTCCAAAGTAACAGACCAACCTCAGCTGCAGAAGCCTTTTCCTTTCAACGTTCATCCTCCCTAAAGCCAAGGCTGACACTTGCACGACACTTGGCATAGGCACACCCTCTGGAAGAACTGTGAGCTGCCCCTTCTCCAGGCAGGCACAGGCAGAGATGACCCAGCAAAGGTCCTGCCAGCCTCCTGCTGGGGAGGGCAGGAGGAACGTGGGTGCCCCAAGGTTCCCAGGACAAGGCCACATGTCACTAGTGACCACAGCCACTTCTCAGACAAGCTGCTCTCCTCTGCCGTGGCTCAGGGTGTGAGGCAGAGGGGTGAGGTCAGTTTGTCTTCAGCACATCAGAGGCAGCGCTCATAGTCACTTAAAGGAAACAAAGCGCCGCCCTTGGATGAGCATCACTCTAATGCCCTCCCAGCTGCCTGCAGTTTTGATCTTGAATGGGGAGGCTAAAGATTTGTCTGGAAGAGTTGCTAGTCCACAAGAGGAGGAAACGTCTCCTCTAACCTTGAACACAGAGAGACGAATAATCCGCCTCCCCCAGTGCCAGGGCAGGGAGGCTTTGATGAGCTCTTTGGCAAGTGCTGTAGGAAGAGGCTGCAACAGAAAGTTAACTAATTAGGTCGCTGCAGAGCAAAAGGAAAATAAAGTAGAAATCTTTTCTGTGCAAAGCAGATTCCAGAGAAGGAGCAAACAACTGCATTACTGGAGAAAGGCTGCAGCAAACTCCGCAAGGAGTTGGGGAGGGGAACGGGTTTCAAGGTCTTGAGAAACGCAAATCCCAGACGCGAGGCCATGGCAACAAAGCAAGCTGAGCAGCTGGGGACTTCTTGTGAGAAGACAGGAAACCCTCTTCGAAGGAAGGTTTTTCCCACCCAGATCTTGGCAAGCCAGTGTGAGCAGCTACATTTTGCTTATCCAAGGTCTCTCTCAGGCCAGCCAGCCAGCCACAGATTTCACACCCAGAATGGCTGGACAGTATCTGAACTCCTGCGCCTCACCCCAAATGTGTTTTTTCCTTTGATGACAGGCAAGATCCCAACAGACCGGGTGTGTGGCTGGTAGAAGTATGCCCTCGGGTATCCCAGTCTGTTATCTTGCAGTCCCCTGGATTCACAGAGCCATGCAAGGGACACCCATAGCTAGTAGGCCCCCATCAGAGAGCATCCATGGAGCTATGCTGCTGTTTACCACCTTTGAGCATGGAGCCCTGCAAAGATTTCATAGATGGTATTCTCCTACTGCATGACCAAAAGCTTCTTAGCTGTCCATGTAGTAGAATAAGGAATAATATGAGCAAGTAGCAATTGCTGGAACTTCGCCCATGGGTTTATTCTCCCAGAAATGACACAGAGGCTTTCCAAGGCATCAGGTAGGCACCTGACGGAAATTCCAGCTGCTTGGCTTTGCCCCAGTTCACTGGCATTCTGGGAAGGTCAGAGCTCCACAATCAGCCATATGTTCAATCTTGGCTTCCCCTCACAATGCCAAGACGTGTCTGCAAGGAATAAAGCCAGAGGGAATGTTAACTGATCGCCACTGAAACAGAGCCTCTCCTTGGCTTTCACCCTAATTAACTATCAAGAGGTGGTGCCGGAAGGCCCCTGCATTGCCAATAAAGAATGTGGAGTTGGTAATTAATTAGTTGCCTATTGGGATCCCAGCACCTCTTGCCCACAGCCGAGCTCTACACATTGATACAAAGGGGATTTAATGGAAACACAGCAGTTTCCCCATTATGGCCTAAAGCAAAATAGAACTAGTTTTTGAAGGAACCTCATTTACAGTCCTCTCACATAACTGATGCTTGGCACCTAACCCTGCAGGTACAGGATTATATTGGAAAGGAACCTGCCTGCAGAATACAGGAGTAAGAGAGAGAGCCCCTTAAGTAATCTGGTGAGCTATTTATGTTCACCATCCTCCATGTACAGAAAACATCAAGAGTAGAAGGATGACAGAGAAAGGCCTTGAACATCAGTGTACAGTTGACAGCACTCCTGGACACTCAGACCTGGCAACTCGTATCTCTGCCTAGAAAACAAGACAGCCCCACTAAAACAGAACATGCTGTGAGCCAAGCATCAAGACATCCTGTTTGGAGGGGTCAGGAAGGGGTTGGGTTTGAGCAGGGCACAGGCATCTGGCCAGGGGCTCTGCTAAGGCACCAAATATGGAGGAGGATCTAGTCTGAAACCCCTCCAAGAAGAAGCCAGGGCTCCCAAATCACCTCTGCATCCCAAATCATCATTAGATTCAAAAGAAACTTCTGTTTCTTCTCATGTTTCTTTAGTAATTAACCAAAACAATTATACCAGTTAATATTCCAGGTAATCTTAGATTTACCATGGACCCCATGTTATGTCAGCCAGGTAACTTTGCTTCTGAAGATCATTTTATTCTTCCATCCCACTAGCTGCTCTCACTTTCAGACAGGACTAGGACAGGGCAATGGAAATTTTCTCCTGTCAATGGGAATTAGATTTGGTTCCTCTAGTTATGTGAGATTCCTGTTTTCTGGCTAATAGTTTCACTGGGCTGGTAACCATGAGGCCAAATACCACAATTCTTTCCTACAGTAGGAACCTGGAGATGAAAGGTGTCCAAGGGCTGGAACAGAGTCAGCAAACAAAACATCAGGTGGTTCTTTTCACCACTCATGAAAGGAGCCGTGATGATGGGTGACATCGAAGCACCAAGTTGTCAGGCCCAAGGGAAAGAGGAAAGTCAAAAAGGGCATCAGGAAATCACATCAAGGCAGTCCAAGGTACCCTTAAAAGACGCTCAGAAGACAAGAGAAGGAGCAGCTGCCAGAGGTCAAGGGATGATCTCCCTGGGCTGGGATGGAATAAGACTCTTCTAAGGGTACTGAGGGTCTGGCACCATATATGAATACCCTCTCTGCCCACATCCCATACTGTCACCACACACAAATCCAAATCAGAGCCACCATGGCAGCATAGCATAGGTGCACAGAACATGCACAGCAGTGAGACAAAGCTAGCACCGGGCTGCAGGCACAGCATTGGATCTCGGGGCTGGATTCGTAGGCCCAGTGAGTAACAGAGCTCTGGATGGCAAAGAGTATAGACAAAGAGGTCACCCTGCTGAGACCAAGGCATTCTTGGGTATCAGAGCCTGAGAGAGCACAGTATCTCATTGGCAGCAGTGGGACAGGCCAGAACACCCCTGCACACCAGGAGAAAGGAGCCAGAGCAAAGCCTGACATGATCGACTGGAAGCCACCTGGACTTCGCTTCTCCCTGTGAAGGGAAAAGATGACCCACACACAGCCCAAAGGTGCCAGAACCACAAACAGTTGCTCCAGTCCACAGTTTTATTCCCTTATCCTAAAGAGTAGAACAGGCCACTTGCAGGTTATGACGTCCTGGTCTTCCTCCAACTCTAGCCACTGGTGCTGCAGACTTCAGCTCTCTGTTCCAGCTATGTTCATCCTACACATCAAATGTGTGCACATTAAGCCTGTTCCTTTCATCCACCCAACACTGTGCTTTCTTCACACATCTCACCCTCCAAGAAGGTCTATGGGCCAAATCTTCCCCCTTGGACTCCCAGGCCTGGGTGAGCAGGACCATCTGACCCACAAGCTTAACTTGGCAACCAGGAATGCTCCTTCTGTGCAGCCCACTTTATTGCAACCCCTGCACGCAACCCCCTCACAGATGTTGCTGTACATCCTCTGCCCAAACTTGCAGTTGCCCTGTCTTCCTAACAAGCTCTCTGGCTCATTAACCTTTCATTTTGCTTCTCTTCATCTCCTCTATTCAAGCTGGAGCCTATCCAGCTCCCTCTCCTGGCTTCGTTTTTCTCTCCCTCGTAGTCTTGCTCGAAGAGGCGGTCTGCCGTGCTTGCTCTTATATGTCTACCAGCAAGTTACAGCATCTTCCTGACACCATCAACTTCATGCTGGGAGCTGCTGTAGCCTTTCCCTTCAGACTCCATGATATTCCCCGTCCAAACAATCTTGAAAGGATTGGGATTTTCCTCTCCAACAGACATAATTTTCACTCTTCTCCATAGGCCCTCATTTTTTCACATAAAGCTGTCAGTTCCATGAAAATGTCAGCTTAGTGCTCAGTAACCATCAAGAAACAGATCAAGTGGTATGAATCATTTGCAAAGAAAAAAAAGAACAGAACAGAAAAAACTATGATTCATCCACACCTTGGATACTGCGTGCACTTGTGGTCCCTTCATCTCAAAGGGGATATCAGAACTGAAACAGATTCTGAAAAGAGCACAACAGATGGTCAAAGACAGAGCGTAATTAAAAGCACAATTACTGAAGCACAATGAAGTGGGCTCAGACTCGTTAGTGTGCAAGAGAAAAGGCTTGCGGGGAAAAACAGGGGTGTGAAATCATTATTGGGCTGAAGGGGGACTGGCTCCTCACCTCCTCTGCAGTCTACCCTCTCTAAGACCAGGGAGGCCATCCTCTCTGCTCTTGAGGCTGGTACAGGGTCTTTGCTTCAAGTGTCTCAAGAACAGAGGACCAACCAAATTCACTTCCACAATTCCCATTATTCCAATACTCTCAGTCAAATAGCCTCTCTTTTCTCTTTCGTATCAGGAAAAAAGCCCATCCCAATGTTCTCAGAAGTAAGTTAATTATAGTAGTGCTGAAGGCCTTTCCTTGCTGTTCCCCATCTGTCATCTTTCATTCATTATGAAGGAATCAGCCCCCATCTTCTATCAGCTCATAGCACCAGTCCACCCACCAGATTTGCAAGGAAGCACTGTCGTGCTTTTCTTTATTCATGCTTCTAGAAGGGAAAAAACACCCACAAAGCCCCTTACTTGTCTTCTTCAAAATCTTCTTTTGCTCTGATTCCTACAGCGAGTTTGACAGTGCAGTGCCAAGATCATAGTCAGTATCATTTCACTGCTCCTCTGGTCACCTCCACCAGTCTCACACTTTAGTAGGGAGCTCTCTGGGACAAGCCTTCTCCTTTTACCTTGTACAGTTCCAGACTGCAAAGCTTTGTTTTGCAGCTCTCATGCTGAGGGTCTACAGGAGCTCCCCCAGCTGCATCACTGGTTCAGCATTTTCCTTTTCTCTTCCATTACTTCCCCTTGAAAGACCACGGGAGGGACATTCAGGTCCGTCGCTATACAGGTCCCATTTGCTTCCTAGACTGGTTGAGCTGAAGAAATAAAGGTCCAGAAGTTTTGCCCCACTGCTCCAGAAGTTCCCCATTCCAGCAAGCAGGAGCCTTCAGCCCTGCAGGGGTGACCCACAGGAGCCAGCCTTCATCCCCAGCCAAGGACATCTCAGCCCAAAATCTGTTTTAGAACATGACTCTACCACTGACCAATGCAAAACACAGGCAAACACACCATCAAAGCAACTCCTCTACCCACTGAGGGTCACCACTTTCTAAGTCTCCTTTCCTTCACTGTCCTGCTCCAGGCTCTACAGCTATAACAGAAGCCCCTGGTTGACTCCCATAGTCTCGTTTTCCTTTCACCAGCTGGGCCAGGGGATCCAACAGCCTAGTCTGGCCACAAGTTCTCTGTGCCAGTAACAGAACAACCACCCTGGGTACACACTGGGATGGGAGCAAGCATTATCCTTTCTGCACTTGGAAAAGTTCAAGGAAGAGGCTGGAGGAGCTTTAAGAGCAGAGGGGAAGTCCAGCGGGTGTTAAGTTAGTGATAAACCTGGTTTGCAAGGAGAACCTGTCCTAGCAAGGCTTTGTGGCTGTGCTTAACTCTACTACACCCCAAAACCAAGAACAGAGTAGGATGCACAGTATCTGCATGACTCAAAGTACTCACAGGACATGCAGAAAGAAAGGGCCTACGACATTCCATGCAGCATACCCAGACTGACAGAAAACACATAGGCAGAGGACAATTGGGACTATCCGTCTTTGGGCAGAAGCTACAAATAAGAGAAGGACTTGGGATAAGAAGGAAGGAATACCTAGAAATATATGCATTGCTTGCCTTGCCCTTCCAAGATCCAGTCAGTTTGGATGGACACTGTCAAATGAACCAAGAGGTGTTCTCACCTCCCTCTGTCTCCTGGGGCACAGAAAAGGGCAAAGATTTTGGAAAACATTTCACTCTCAGCTACTGAGCACTCAGCTCCAGGAAAACCCCAATTATCCTGAACAGGGGGCCAGAGAGGCGGTAGAATCCCTGTTCTTGAAGATATACAAAACCTGACCGGACGAGGTCCAGTTGGTCTGGACCTCACTTTGAAGCCAGCTGTGCTTTGAGCAGGGACCCGGACCAAAGACTCCCTGAGGCTCTTTTCATCCAGCATTATCCTGTGATCGCAGGATTATATGTCCCTGAAACAGCAGGCAGAATCTCACTTGCAGAGTTAACAGCAGGGCTCTTCTGACCAAGCACGGAGCACACATGGAGCTCAGTTCTCCTCCTTGGCTCACTGGCATAAGATATCCACACAACCGAAGTATCTGGCTCAGTTCCTAAGCTGGTTGCCCTTTAGATACAGGAGAACGGCTCCTGTCTTGACAGCATTCCCACAGTCTTGCAGATAAGCCAGAAGGAGAGGGTGCCCCTGGAAAAAACAAACTGCAGGAAAATTGAAGTGCTGGCATGAAATGCTGATCAGTTTGCATTTGAATTTTAGTAAAAATGCACTCACATCGATGTTGGCTCTAAAAAAAAAAAGCCTTCCAGGTTTGAAAGTAGTTCATAACAGCCTTGCTAAAGCAGAGCTTTTGGCAGTGGGGTGGTGTCTGCAGGAGAAATACCAGTTCTCATTGACAGATACTGAGAGGATGAGAAAAATCCCTCCTTTACACAGAGACACCTCAGGCCTTGTGTCCTGTAAGGGAGGGATTTTACATCCTCATCTGGAGATCATCACAGAAAACAAGGGGTTTAGAAAGCCACTTTATAAGCCGGAACATCAGAGTAAGTAAACGTGCAGCATCTCAGATGTTTTGCCGAAGAGATGAAGTGTCACATGCTTTTGATGGGATTCCAACTAATTCCACTACACATACAAATCTGGCTTTAACTCTTCCTGTCCTCTCAGCTTTAAGACTTTTACTTCCAAGCAGACTGTTACTAAGACCTTCCACCAAATGGCTAAATGCAGTAATTGACTGTACTTGTTTTGGCCAAGACTTTCTTTGCCCCTATCTCCCTTGCTCCAAAGCCTGGCTCTCCCTAACAGTACAGCATGAGGAAGGAGAGGACTCAGCCGCAAGGATATGGGTTGAAGAATGTTGAGTTTCATTGATTGCAAATGTTTTTAGGGGCCTTTTCTGAATTGAGATCGGTTGAATTTGCTCAGACATTTCTGCCCAGCACCCTCAGACTGTGCAGCATTGTGATGAAGGATTGTTCTGACAGCAGGGAACTCAGTCCTAAAATCCTCATTCAGGGCTATGTATTTCAGGACTGGCACAAAACTAGGAAGGAGCAGACAGAGCCACAAGAGGAAACATCAGAGACTTCCCTTGGAATAATCCCTTCCATAGAGAGGGGTTCAAGCAGCTGTAGGCTCTTCCAGATTATACCTTCCAAATCCCTGGGATCAGTCAGAAAGGGGCTGAGTTGTTATTTCCATAGCATGATTCTGGAAACTGCACCCATCAACAGAGAGAGATGGGTTCAGCACTGGATATGCCCTTGTTTCCCACATATTTAATAAATAGGGGCATTTGCAGTCCAGAAAATCCCCCGCTGCACTGCTCAGCAGCTGGCTAGTATCCTTTTAAATAATCAGTGAACCCTCTAACAACACTGCCTGCATTCTGTGCTCCTGAAAGCAGCCTGCTAGAAGTGCTGATGTACAGTTAGACCATGTGTGATGATTATAGATGATAAACATAATTATTTTGGATGCTGATTGTCTCTGCTTTCTTCATTCCACTGCTGATGTGTAAACCCATCTCAGTGCTATCAGTTCTATGGACTGTGAAGATACAGACTTCCTCCTGAAGGAAGAGCCAAACCTTCAGGGAAAGGCACGACCCGAAGCACAGAGCTGCAGCTGTGACAGACTCCTGCCTCTTGTAACAAGAAGTCTTTAAGATGCACTGGAACACTCTGCAAAACCAAGGTCAGAGAGCGATGGGAAGCGGGTTTCATTACCCAGCTGTAAAATCAACAGACAGGAAAGCATTAGTGACAAAGCAGTTTGACTGACTTCTGCTCCAAACAGTGCTGTCATGCAGATACCGCCTAACTCGAGATTTTAGGAAGCTGCATAAAATCAAGTATCCTAAAGCAGCAAAATGGCCCATTAGACCTGTCACACCATGTGTGAAGCTGGGGGTGGGGGAGCCCTTTCCCACTCCAGTCAGGAGTTGATTGCCTTCAGATTAGGACCAGGAGATTCCTCAGGTAGGTATCCAGAGCATAGACCTTTTGTTTTAAAACACTCACTAACCCATCAGTCAAAAGAGTGTGGTTGCTTCCCAGCCATGCGAATAAACAGACAACACTGCTAACCCCATGGGATGTCATTGTCCCTCATAGAAGATGGGATAAGGCCACTGAAGCTCTCCAGCCTCACCCGGTCTTTCCCTTTACTTCGGCCAGGGTGAGGTCGTTTCCTCATTCCTATCGTCCTTCCTGATATCTCCAATGAAGATAATCCATCTTCCATAACCATCCCCACTTCCCTTTGCTGCCTGTCTCTTCTCCCCGTGATGCTCAGTTCTCTCCCATTATGGTTCTCCTTGCACAATCTCAGTATTGTGTGCTATCCTGGCTTGCAGAACAGGACGAGCAAGCCATGAGACTCTCGTGCTGGACTCCCACTGGGATGGAACGCACCAGCAGCACCATGCAGGGAGGCTCTGTTCTGCCCCACGAGCCCGGATCTGCACAGCCAAACCTGGGTTCTGGGAGATCCTCCATGTGCTGAGCAGCCACACTCGGACATGGGCTCATAGAGCAGATGAGAGACAGCAAGCACATGCTGTGACACCTAGTAGGGAGCTGTACAGGAGAAATAACTGATGGAAGGCTCACTCCTTGTCTTCTGTCATCCTATCTCTACTGTCATATTGTCCCATTTGTAGACTCGGGCTGTGAGCTCCCTTTTACATGATCCCTGCCGCATCCTGAGAGAGATGGAACTGGCGAGGTCTGGACAGCCTGAACTGCATCATAAATGTTCCTGCCAGTTCAGGAGGAGGGGGGTTACTGGGAGAAGGCTGAGAAGCAGAAGGAACAGCGGGATTGGCAGAGTTCAGGCTCACCAAGCAGCCCTGCTTCCTCCACACTAACCCCATCATGACCTGGCTCCTCAGAGACAGCCACTGCCTGGAACTGAGCAATATGGAAAACAACCAGTTCTTTAAGTTTTATTATTAAATAAATCAATCAGTCCAGCTATCATGAGTCCCTGAAGCCAAAGTGGCCAAGTAAAGGATAGGAGAAGCCAGAAAAACTTCAGTGAGAGCAGGTAACAAGAGACGTGTTTACCACAGAAGAAAGACAAGGCTGCTAATACAAGCAGGCTGCTGTACCACAAACATTCCCTATGGCCTGGTACGGCTGTACAGAGATATTTACACGTACAGGCAGGGAGACGCCGATTGCTGGCTTGTGAACAATCAACTTTTATTCTCTCCAGACCAGCAAAGCCAAGATTTTAGTAAACACGCAACCCCAAAAATGCGCCTGCAGATTGGGTAAAGCAGAGCCTGTGCTCTCCCTGCCAAACAACAAAGCTGTTCTCCTGTGGGTGGTTTCATGGTGAGGTTTCTGTGGGGAGGAAGTGTTTCTAGTGGTCAAGGAGGAGACCAGGAGTTCAGGAGACCTGGCTCCCATCCCTGGCTCTAGGAATTGGGAAAGCTCTGATTGCAGCAAACGCACACACTTGCAGGAGTCACTAGTCCTCTGTTCACCTCTCCTTGTTCAGGCGCAAATTGTTCCTCTGAGGAGCAATGCAGAGACACAGACTTCTCCCCCTTCTATAACACCTATTGACCTTGAAGGGTTGCAGTGGAGCTTGTGTGATTGATGCCTGAAAGGCTGTCAGAACTCTTTGGATGAAAATCTCTCTGGAAGTTATTGGAAGAGGGCAGACACATGAGAAAGAGACATGCAACTCACACACTCTCTGCTTCCCTCCAGCTCACAGATCTCCACCCAGACTTACTGGTTCCACTACTCACGTGTTTAAATATTTACAAGATGGGTCTGCAGAAAACCTGTGTTTTAAAGCAGAGTAGACAACACTATAGCTTAACAGATGCCCTTACAAATACCCAACCCACAGCCCTGGTTGCCCAGACTCAGCCCCGAGTCTCTGCATTTTATTGACAAAATCAGGCTGATGTGAAGCCAGACTGAAAGGCCATGGCAGACACAACCCAGCCCTACTCATTTCTGTCGGACTGCCACCAGTAGCCTCCCCTGGCCCTTTGCATTGTTCTCTCTTCGTTTCATCCTAGATGTCATTAACATCTAGGATGTTTACCTGCCTTCCAGCTCATTAATGAAGACACTAAAGAAGACTGGACCTAACCCTGATCCCCGTGGTGCGCCATTAGATAAACATCACCTTGAAAAGTTCCCATCAACCTCTTAGGTATGAAGGACTGTTGTCTTGAGGTGTGCAGAGCTATTAGAGCTAATGCCTTCACCTGTCACAGTTCATCTGCAGTGAACCCCATGGGGAGAACCCACCAACTGCACCAACACTTTTTAAAGAAAAAAAAAATGAAAGAAGGAAGGAATGTCACACAGGATGGCTCTGCATTTAGCAGGCACGCTGGGTTTGTATGTTTACAAGGTTTTATCCAAGTTTTGTTTTTACTTCCTCCCCTAAATTGATCTGGATGCTGTTAAGTTTTCTAGATCTTCTCTTACCTTGTTGGCTGCATTTCAGAAATAGGTGGCATGAGTCAATCGCAGTGGACCAGTGTAAAACATTGTAAGATACTTCCCTCAAGTGGAGGGAATAAAAATCACTCAACCATGTGTCACAGGCTCTGTAGCATACCTCAGGTAGCAGAAAGATAATGGGAGATGGACACGTACATGAGGTAGAATCTACCAACCTGCTTGAAAGGTGTTAGGATCATAGAAAAATTATCAGTGATAACGCAAAATAAACTTTCCCACTCTACAAATGTCAGAGCATACAAGAAGACACCCAGTCACCTTTTGTATCAGATACTAAAGGGGCATGTTCTCTGACAACCTGTCAAGTTACTACATGGACAGCTAATGTATATCCATGACTAGGTTTTGAAAACAGCTTCAACGCAAGCTGAGATGCGTGCTCCTACATGATATTTCGGCAGAAATGGAAGAGGTTGCTTAGAAGCAGCTTGAGGGGTGAAATACCTGAGTCCTGTAGAACAAGGCTTCTACGCCTACCAGAGCCTGCAGCAGGGCTGCAAGGGACAGACAAGAATGGAGAGAACCAGATACAGATTGCAATGTGTTGGTAGAGCTGGTGTGGGTGGTATCTACACTCGCCCTGAGGCTGATGTCTGATCTCATGATCGCTGTTTTCCTCAAAGCAGGCAATGAAACATGAACAAAGAATTCAGATTTCACTGTAGTTGTACTGTTACGGAGATAGCACCTCTGCTCCAGTCTCTTCCATATACACTGAATAGGAGAACATTTCATCTCCTGCAAATGAAAAGAGATAAGAGGGGCTTAGCATGAGGCAGGATTTGTCTCTGTAACTGATCAGTCCAACAAAGGGACACACAAACCGTTTATTACTGAAAATGAATTGTGCCATCAAGGCAGATGCCTGCAATTACTTCTGTTAAATATTATCTTTCACTAACTGTAAAATATATAATTAATAAACTTGCCCCCTCATTTTTGTTAAGTTTCACTGCAAAGACCTTATTACTGAAATAAATCTTTCTAGCAGTGCACGTCGACAGAACAGAGGAAGGTGCATGCCTCTGTGTGTGATAATTTCCTTACAGGAATGTGAATTATTAGGGAGGAATAATCACCTCTCTTCATGGCTAAGACTGTAGAAACACCCCACTCTGAGACCAGTTGTTTAAGCTCATGCCTCTTGGAAGCAGGCAAGAAGAATCCGCTGTGGCTGGCAAAGATGACTTGATCTGAAAGCAGTCAGGCAGATGCAAGCTCTTCTTTCACTGGCAAGTCTGGAGAAACAAAAAATAAAATTCATTTTTTGATTTACAGTCCATTAAAGAAGTCTTCTGACTATAAAGCTGCTCAGAAAGACCTCAGTGGTTAGGCTGATTCTTTTATAAGCCCCGTGTTCATCCACCTCACAATACTCTGTTAGAGCTGCACAACTGTGATTTATTTTCCATCAGAACTGTTTTGATTTGGGAATGTTTGGTGATGGCTGTTAAACCATATGAATTAGAACTGCTTCGAAAATGTTGCTGAAATTTGACTCCAAGCATAAAATTCCCCTTAGACTTTGTCTCCACTTGTGATCTTTACCTTAAGTTAGTTGATTGCCAGTTCAACCAGGGGTAATTAAAATATTTCCAAAGGCTGTTCAGGGCAACACTTTTTGCCTTGCTGCAGGCTATGAATGTTCGTGGTTTGCCCTAGGCTGATGTTCATTCCTGCCTGAGTTGGCACAAGCAGCAACGCATGCCAAATGAGGAGCAACGCCTGCTCCATCATGATTCTCCCCACCTAGGGAAGGTGGCAGAGGGACCGAGGGACCAGTGGCAGAAGGAAGGAGTGTACAAGCACACACTGGGTTGACAGTGATATAAGAAAGCAGCACAAAGAACCAGAAAAGGAAATTATGTATTTTAATGAAACCCTATGATTTCACTGCTTTTTCAAGATGTCTTGGATGACCCCCAGCAGAGCCAACAGGTTGCAGAGACACTCACCCACAGACTGACAGTTTCAGTACCGATGAGCTTAGCAGAGAAGCAAGGTTCTCATCTTACCTGGCGTTTGGTGGTTGTTGGCAGAATGGAAAGGGAGGGCAAGAGCTCCATGAGTTGTGCATGATGGGAAATGCACAACCCCTGGCTTGGAGAAGGTCCTGTGTCAAAAAACTGTATCAGAGAACCTTACCCTGCTGCTGCCCTGAATCCAAAGAAAGGGGTCCATTCTCCACATCATTTTAACTAGCACTTAAGAATGTTAAAACAGCCAACCAATTTGACTACACAAAAATTTTAGAGTCAGCAAATTATCTAGTTAAATGATGCATATAGAAATGTTAATTCAACAGCAGCTGAAACCTTCTGACATCTAAAGACCATAATCCTATACAAAGAAGAAAAGAGAGGGGCTGAGCATACTGTGCTTACAGAAGAAATCATAAAAATCTTTTAGCTATCGCCAACAATGTAACCTGTATGCAGTTACACAAATAGCACATGCTGAGAGTGAGCGTAGAAGTGAGTTTGGAATGGAAGTTCGGAAATCATATTATACAACTCTTTGCCCTGGTTTTGCTGTAGGGGAGAGGCTTGTGTATCAGCCCACTTCCACCACTGTGCCTCTGTGCATAAACTTTCTGCACAAAATTTTACTTTTCTGTACAAAAGCATAATGATACTTTACTGTACGACATGCACACTCCTATCCCTCAATAGTCAGGAACCCTTTTGTGCACACGCGCTGACTCTGCCCACTACCAGGCATGATTTCATTCCTCAGGATCCCCGGTGGGTCAGACCAGGAACACTGGAGAACAAAGATGGAAAAGTTAAGCAACTTAACTCCCTGGCTCTTGGGCCGCAGAAGGGGGAGGGTGCAGGGAGGCAAAGTATCTGGCTTCCCCGCTTCTCTAACAGCCTGGCGGGAAGGCTGCTGTCAATTCTGCCTTCTGCCTTGTTGGAAGAAAGTAGAAGTGACAAGAGGCCCTCCAGGCAGGCAGCCAGGAACCAGAAATTCAATTGAGCTACCTCCTGAAACTGGACTTTTTTGGAGACCCTTTCCCTGAAATTGTTTTGCCTTTAAAAAAAAAAAATTTCAGCACGGTTCAGGGCCAATTCATCACCCCTGGTCTCCTGGCTCTCCTTTCTTCCAAGAAAGCATGATTTGCACAAAAGGATTTCCATTTTCTGGACGGCTCCACAACCAACCTCACCCATAATAAATACATCGGCACATAAAGATGCACACATGGACGCATGCACAGATACAAACAATGTTATTTATAGATATAGGCATTGCCATAGACAGATAAATACACAGGTGCATTTCTTTGCTATATAACATGCAGGGAGAGAAGTGATATGGCAGCTGAATTTACTCTATGTTCGTAGATTAGGAAACAGAGTGTGGGACATACAGTCTATCTCTAGGGCTTAGACCAATTGGTTATTGGCTGGTGCTGTTGTTCCTCTAACAAGCCCCTGGATATATCACTGTGGCTGTAGAGAAATGCAGCTGAAAGAGCCTTTCACTGTCAGCAGCAATCTGTCACTTCATGTATCTTACTCTGCCTCTTACAGCACAAAAGCTTCCGAGCTGCAAGTCAGTGTTAGGAGAAAGGTCATTTTGCAGGTAGGCTGTGGTATTTTCCTTTATTTCTGGGAATGCGCGGCCAGCTTGAGGCACCGTCTGGATGCTGCAGCATGAATTTCAGCTCCACATATGCCCAGCTATAATTTAAGACAAGGGAGCATTTCCATTACAAACCCCATTTTTTTCAATGGATTTATACCTTAGCTATTCAGCTTCACTTTGGGGAGGACTTTCACTGAATATATTCACAGGCAGGGAGAAACTATTTTTCTTGTTCAACGTTTAAATCCAGCTCAGCCTCTTTTGGTTGTAAGATGGTGAAGGAAATTACGTATGCACACAAACACTCACAAGCACATACAAAAAGCTTACACAAACACATGCCCGCAGAGAGATCTGTTACCAAAAAAAAGACAAGCCAATGCAAATAAGCTCAATTTTAGGAGTGAATTAATTTGACTGACTTTATTATTCTAAATTATTAACAAGTTCTAGCAACCTTAGAATGTCATAACCACACTCAGGCTTTCATCTAGGTTAACTGGAAACAGATAACTTATACTGATATAAATGATATCAGTACAAATCTGTGACAGCGAACTTGGAGGCAGAAACCTGACACACAAGGAGCCCCTCTCTTTGCAGCGGTGTGTTACCAACTCTTGTACGATTCTCCTCCCCTGAAATATTCCAGTGCAATGAATCACCCTCCAACGACACCAGAACCCCCCTATTTTCATGAATGCCAGCTGAAATCTGACCTCCACAGCACTCTAATCTGTTTACGGCTTGGTCTAGCTTAGTAAGCCCATTTTTGGGTTTTTTTTTAACTCTTTATCGATTCTACTTTGATGTAGTCCAATAAAGCACATTGACAGAAGCAATTTATGTTGGCTAGTGCCTCTGCTTCAGGAAAGCCTCCATGGCATATACGAAGAGAAATTAAGCACCTTGCAAGTAACATACGGGTTACCCAGTTACCCCACGCTTACCAGTTTCATTCAACCCATCTCCATGACTGAGATTAGGAACGACCTCCTGTTTCTCCTGATCACAAGCAGAAATAGGTGTGATTCGCCCTATGTATCACTTCCTAATGCCACAGGGAAAAGTTGGGAAATATGAAAAGGATTTCCTCAATCTTAAGAGGAAAAAGCTGCAAGTGGCCACTGAAAGGAGACAAGCATTTCCCCACTTCTGATGGCACAGAACCCAATCTTGTGGCATCAGAGCTGCCATGGTGGGCACCAGTACCAGGAGGGCTCGAGCACCTGGAAAGGTAAGATGCCCCTATTCATACCTGTTGCACAGGTGTGTAAATGCAAATTGTTCCGCTGCCTCAAAAATCCATCTTAGGCAGCTAGGAATATTATGGATTTATCCTATCAGCTGGAGATGTTGCAGATATTCTCATGATACGCTGTATTAGCTCTTCCTTTCTTGGTTTCACACCCAGATCTTCCCCTCAAGGCTAGGGAAACATTGACTAAGAACATCATTCAGGGAAGATGTTTAGTAAAACCCATGGTGCTCAGTGGCTCCTAAGTGCAACATAATCGTTTTCTTGCTTCTTGCTAAGAGGGCATGGCACCAGGGCAGAGGAGGAGAGCTGAGAGCTGCAGGGACTGGAAAACTGAACTCAATTTAGCCACAGAGCAGTTTAAAGTTCCTGTTGCATTTTTCATCTAAGTACAGCAAATCCCCCCGCCAAGCAACAGCCCAGGTGGCCATAAATACTGAAACGCTAACTGCATGCGTGGCGTGCGGGTATCAGAGAGGGCGTGCGGACAGGCATAGCAGGAGAGCAGCTGAAAGCGAAGCAGAGTGTCCTTCCAGGGAGGAAATGCCACCTGTTAGCAGCGCCGGGAGCTAGGCCGTGCTACGGGACGGCTTTGGAAGCATGTCAGAGCTGCTGGATTGTCATTCATTCGAAGCTTCCTGCAGTTATGAAGCACTGATAGAGTTTCACTCTTCACCAGCTGGAGCCCCAGGCAGGGGACTCTCTCCAGAGAAGGAGCTCAGGAGCTCCACCCCAGGGAGGAAGATGAGGGGTGGTCTAGAGAGGGCTGCACATGGCGAGCGACGCAGCAGAAAAGGCCATCGGGCACCTCCTATGCCAATGGGAGTCTTCTGTAGCGAAAATGCAGCTCATCACTTATCAAAGGAAAAGAATATATAAGAAAACATGGCCTTTAAACCTACCTGGATCTGCTGCCTCTGCTCAGGCAAGACACTACAGCTCAGTCTGCCTCCCTGCGAGGCTCCCAGGGAGCCCCCACTGCAAGAAGAGGGGCAGGGGCACATTTAATTTAAGCAGGGGTCACGGCACGTTTAATTACCATCAGACCACGGGCACCTAACTTCAGGTTCTTCATTTATAAAAAAAAAGAGCTGAAAAGCCTCCCGTCTCCTAACACAGAACCTTGCATAGTGCCAAAAGCAGGATTTCCTCCCGCATTCATTCCACAAGCTCTACGGGTAGGTGGCTATGCACAAGGATGATGGACAGGCGGATGGATGGCTGTAAGTGTGGCAGACAGGATGGGGCACAGGCGGACAGCTTGCTGACTTCTTTAGGAACGGGGGCTGCTCTAACTGGGGAGCCTTAGAGGTACTGGATGAGTCCTGGGTGATACGTGATGGACATGGGAGCCTGCACTGCCTCATATCTCGCAACAGTGAAGGCTCAGCCTGTGACCCCCCAGCACATGCCTCGCTCAGTATCTACCAGAGTTCCCATATGGCAGTTGCCGAGTGATCTGGACTGCTGGGGCCTGTCAGGACAAACACACCAGGCTTCCTGGCATTTCACCCAGGAGTTATGAAGCCGTCACTTGCTCAGGCTGTCGCCGAACAGTGCCAGCACGCCTTGGTACACTGCCCGCTTTTCACCTGATTGTCATTTTTGGATGCTATTACTGAGAGGCATTTTTGGAGCTTCAGGACCTGCTGGGGAGAATGAGGCTAAATTCCCAGCCTTTCTGCCTCCTCACTTCTCCCCTGCTTTCTCTTTTCTGGAAAGTTTTCCCATGCTAAGTATAGTTCCTAACAGGTGCACAACCAGAGGGGACTGTCAGGGATGCAGCTGTCCCCACAGAGGCCTGGATCCATCTCCATCTGTCTCACTGGAGTTATCCATGCTGTCTAGCTGAGCTCTTTGGACACAGGATGGGGCAGCATCAGAGATGAAGACAGGGAGGAGATATGTGTACACACACACACAGACACAAAAGGAGGATGATTATTCCAGGGAATGCCACAAACAAAGCCTCTGACATCAAACTAATACATCCTTTGAGGCTTTAAAGAGCCCTTGCCACACGCAGGCAGGCTGCCAGCTAACTCGTCTCTCTTCCTTGCCATGCTAACAGCCTGATGCCAAGGTCAGGCTTTAAACGAAAGCTGACCGCTTTGTACTCTCCTGTGCCTCATTTGGGGATGCCACAAGACTGGTAAGAATCAGTGGCAGAAAATATTTGACTGGGGCCAACTCCAGTGCAATGACTGAAGTGGTTCCCTTGCCCAGCCAGCTGCCAGTCCTGGCTTCCACCCTCCCAGCCCCACACCAAAGCCCTTCCAAGCTGGGAAAATAGGGCTGGGGGCGCAGGCAATGTAAAGACAGCGACACAGGTAGCTGAGATCCCTCTAACGCACCTCAGAGTGTGCATGTATACCAAGCAGTCACACATCACTGACCTTCAGATGCACAATGGTGACGAGGTGTCGTAACTCAGAGCTGTGGGGACCAGGTGCTGGGGTAACCTTCCTGGGCACCAAGTTGTCTCATCGCTGTGTAGGGGATATAGATATGTGAAAAACAGAGATAAGTGGCAACCGTGCTCGCAAACTAAAGGTGCTTCCTACCCCTAAAGCGTCCTGGCATAATTTCAGGCCAGTATGACATGAGGAAATAATCATTTTGCAACACACCACTGCTCCCTGACACTGCATGTTGCAGCAAGAACAGATGATCTGCTTTACAAATCTGGGTCCTGGGATGTGTGCTGTGTTAATAAGCTGGCTTAGCTTAATAGGAGGGTGATGAAAACCATATGCAGGGAATAGGATGGTACCTTGACATCACCACCACCATCGCTGAAAGAACAAAGACCGAGGTTTGTGCCTTCACACTGCGCCACCGCAGAATGTGCTCCATGCCGTGCTTCAGCCACAAAGTCCAAGGTCTGAACTCACAGAACCCAAAGCCCAACTAATTGCTAAAGGTCAGTGTCTTAACCTGCAGGAAACTGAGCTGCAACCAACTCTCAAAAGCCTACCTGGGGCTCAGAGGAGAGGTGGGACGGTCTGGGTGAGACATGTATAAATCTTTGGCAGAGGGAAAATTCATTTCCCTTCTTTTATTCCTTTGTTAAAATGAAACGATGCTGCTGCTAGCAAGCCTTTGCCCAGTCACACCCTCCCAAAGGAAGAACCACAAGTCCCTGGGTCTGGGGCGCTGCAGCCTGCGAGAGGACAGTGCTTGCCTACTGCTGCAGGGACAATCTCTGAAGCTGGGCAGGTGTCACAAGGCAGTGAGCCCAAACGACACCGTCATCAGCACTGCCGGGATATCCCTTGCCTCCTAAGGCGTTCCTCAGCAGGGCTGAGTGCCCGCAACAGCGATGTTTGGGGCCTCCCTGCTCCCAACACACACATTTTACCAGGGCACTACTCTAACACCTTCAGATGTGGACACCAGCAGGAGTTTCATCGGCAGGAAAAACAGGATCAAGTCCAGATTTACTAATGCCAGCACTTACAGAGATGGCATCGCCTTAACCTTTTTCTTAAGCTGCCTTACTCTTTTATGTCTCAGTCTCTGTCCCCTCCTCCAGGTTTTCAGGGCTTTGTATGGTTACTTTCCTTTACTCCTTTTACAACAACCCTTTTCAGAAAGAAGTGCTGACTGAAGCTCTTTGGGTCTCCAAAGACTATTCCATCACATCGCTGCTGACGGGGCTGGGGCTGCCAGACTGAGTTATCACAGGTCTTGCCCTCCTCCATCGCTAATAACTACTCACCAAGGGAGCATTGGTCCAGTCCAAGCAGAGAAGGTCAACCCCAAGCTGCAGAAGTCTCCAACAATTAGGGAAGAGACACTAAAGGGAAAGAGGAGGAAAACAAATATATTCTGGGCATCTCTTCCTAGACATCTCTGGAAAATCATAATTGAGCTCAGACAGCCCCAGGGAGGGAATGAGTTACAGAGAGTCACAAACTTTTCCATGATCAGCTCACCTTGGCTCAAGGAGACTCCAGCCACACACCATCCCCAGCCCTGAGCTCGGTGTCTCACAACACCCCTGTCACAGTCTGGCACCTCTTTCCGTCCCAATTCAATCCCTTCCTGCCCAGTGGAGGGTCGCAGGACCTATGCAACTGTGCAAGCAAAGTGGTGATGCTGATTCAGAAGCAATACAGGAAAGTGAGCTAGGACTATACTTACTGAGGAAAGGAGGCGCGTCCCATCATTCTAGTGATAGTAAAAATACTGTAGGTGTTCTCACACACTAGCATCATTCACTCCAATTCAAGAGCACTGTGCTATTCAGGAAGGATGATGGGAGAAATATCATCTGAATGCTGAATCACTAGCTCTAAAGTGTATCCAAGCTCAGGAAACGGGGACAGCTCTTACCAGCTCCGGTCAGTCCTGCATGTCACGCAGCAGAGGACTGTCAGGCCAAGAAAATACGCGGCTAACACTTCTAAGTCATTGTTCTACCACGGCCTGGCAGCCCAAAGCCCAGAGTAAACCAAGACAGAAGCAACACCCAGTAAAGTCATCAGCACTTGAACAGCACAGCTGGAACATGTGCGGCATGATGCAATCCCCTGTCTGGCCAGACGTGGGATTGAGAAAGGGGTTTTCTACCCTTCCATGTCCTCTACCCAGCTGAAAAAGAGCTGAAAACCCCAAGCCAGTAGAGAGGTACAAGACTCTTTATCTTTGTTCTTAATCCCAGTTTAAGACTGTCTCAAGTTCCATGACTCCTGCCAGCAACCCAGCAATGAGCACGTTCACACCCTGAACATGCTGGTGCCAAACAGGACCTGGGCTTTGCCCCTGGCAAGGGCTGCCCAGTGCCACAAGCCCAACATCAGATCTAAGCAGCCTTGATGAAACTTCACATCTGTCCTTTACAGTATGAACGACAATTCGGCAGAGTCTGATATGCTCCACAGGAATAGAGTTGGTGAATTAAGAATCTATAAAGATATTGTCCAGAAGGGTATTAGCCCTGGAAACCTGAAACTGCCCAGAGCCCAGACTTTACTGCGAAGCTTTCAGAAACAGGGTGTTGTTCTTCAGTCCCCTGCTCTTGAGGCCCTGCGTCTGCATGCAAAAATCCACTTTTGTTTATTGCAAAAATGGCACTCAGCTCTCACAGCTGCAAAGTCTGAGAATGCGGCTCAAGGATGAGACCCCTCCTCCCAGACCTACAGTAAATAAAAAGAGTTAAAGCCAGATTTGTAAACTATAAGGATTTTAAGCCAATTTTGTGACTCTCTCAGGCAGTTCTGGCATGCTTTGTAGTTGACGACTGAGACTCACAAGGAGATGTGGGTCAGAATAAAGGTGGCTTGACCACAAGGATTGGGATGGTTCCCTGTGATGCGGAGATTTCTGGAGGTGGAAGGATTGGCAGAGAGGAGGCATAGGAAACAAAAGCAGACATTTGAGAGACATTTGCAAATGGATTTCTGAGCCAAAATTTCCTCCCAGTCACGCCCGCACATATCTGTAAACCTATCTGGCCTCTGCACCATGGTTTGAGGACAATTTGACCTGGAGTCTGAACAACAGGATTAAGCACTGGATCAGCAGAAAAATGATTGCTTGCTATTGGAGACTTATTGTTACTACAGAACATTTGTTTCCCTGAGCCACATTGTGTAAGTGTCGGTGCCTTTGCAAGATTTAATGGTCCAATTATCACAGGCTGTGTCACCTCCTCCCCGTTCTACATGACGAGACCTGCTCTCCTGCATTCATTCCCCTCTCCTGTTTTGCTAGCAGGCAAACACACCTTTGCCGCTCCTTCATGGGTAGTCTTCTTTTTAACTTCTCCCATGCTCAGGGCTGGTGGGGGCTGGGGGAAGCCAGACAAGTGGAAGAGGCAGTCTGTGGGCTGGGTATCTGACCCTAAAGATAGCTAATTGGGAATGGGTCTTCTTCCCTGGGTAAAAATCTAGATTTTTACTTACTTAGTGAAAATCTAACCAAAAGTTCTCATTAGAGTCGAAGTCATGTCAAGCTCTCCTCCCAAACATTGCAGTTAGCCACTGTCCTGGTCTCCAACTGCTCCGGCCCCTGTGATACACTGCCTGCTCAGCTCCCCAGGCTGTCCAAGGCAAAAAGAGTTGACAGGGCACTGCCAGACAATAAAGTGCTTCCATCACCTGAAGCAGTTGTGAGGAGGTTACACCTGTCCATAGATCAACCAGTCTCCTATTTGTCCCACAATCCCTCTCTAAGGAATACCCTACAAGAAAACGCCTGAGGGTAGAGAGGCACTGGAACAGGTTGCACAGAGAAGCTGTGGCTGCCCCATCCCTAGAGGTGTTCAAGAACAGGCTGGATGGGGCTTAGAGCAACCTGGTCTAGTGGGAGGTGTCCCTGCCCATGGCATGGGGGTTGGAACTAAATGATCTTTAAGGTCCCTTCCAACCTAAATCATTCTATGATTCTATGATCCTGCAAATATTTCAGAGGCAAAAAAACCCTATCTTTGGTACCTGGCTGCTTGTAGAGCAACAGCTGAGCCAAAAACTAATACAGGCACAGGAATGATCAGTGCTGCTCCTCACCACCATGGTCACTCTACAGCAGGGTCACGGGGAGACTTAATATTAAATAAAGAGCACAAGAAGGGTTAGGGACTGGCTGGGAAGGGGCTAAGGTCCTCTTCTGCTCTCCTAAGAGCAGCCTGTAGCAGGTTACCCAGGACCTATCCTGAACACTGTATCTGAGAACATCAGCTCCTCACCAGAATATCAAAAAAGCAGTATTACAAACAGCATTAGAGAGTTTCACAACAGGACCAGACATTTATGTGAATAAGAACAGCATCCGCAGTGACACTAGCTCAAATGAAAATCATAACAGCTATTGATTCTCCCGCTTCAGGGTATAAGCTGCCTGCCAGCTGGGGTCAGGGTGAAATCTCCCCCCATAGGGTAGTATTGCACAATTATGGGCATTATGGGATTTTTATGCCTTCAAGGCATCCAGCCTTGGCTTCTGATGGAGACAGGATACTGGGCTGGAAGGACTATCGGTCTGTTCAGCTCAAACAGTTTTTATGTCCTAATACAAAATTAATGGTTCTCTCACTGAGACTTCAAGAGGCAAAGCTGCCTGCTCTGTGCATTGCAACTGGCACAGCAAAAGTGGGGCTGAAAACTCATTTCTTCCCAATGCTCCTCAATGCAACACAACCCTCAGACCCTACCCAGGCTCACTGTCTCACCTATGCTAGCTAAAGTCATCCCACGCTCTCTGGGGATCAACACGTTGATGCCGGATGCTAACAGGCACAGCATGCTGCAGTCCTGAGTTCGTACTCTCAAGAGATCCCTCAGCCTCCTGCCCCCTGTGCTAGAGATACCAGATCCACAAATCTTGGCAGCAGCAGCTACAATGCAGGTGGGTTTTAGGCACTTGTATTCTTTAAACCAAGCCTTCCAACTGTACCACCTCTCCGATGGCCTCTCTCACTGTCAAAAGGACTGTCTGTCAGGTTAGGCAGGCAATGGAAGCAGAAACAGCTGTCTTAAAAACTGTATTTCAGGATGCACATGGAGATCCCTTCTGCTTGTATGGAACAACACCTCATTTATCATTCAGATAGCCAGACAGAGCCACTCATCTTCATTTGACGACACCTTTTATCTACAAACACCTAGATTAAGACTCACAACCAGCCTGTGAACTGGTCAGGATCTTTTTACCAAGCCAGGGGCACGTTTTCGTTTTCCTGGCTCACATCCAGCACGGGGCTGGAGGCTGGAGGAACTGCTTGCTCCGATCATGACTTTTACAGCAGGACTTTTCTGAAAAGTCGCTGTGCCCCCAGTGACTGGAGCAAGCAGTTCTTGTTGAGCTGATTATTTTGGTGTCTAAGTGGAAGCCGAGATGTGCAATTGCAGTGCCTGCGGTTGACTTGTGGCTTGCCCTAAGGGAGCCAACAGCACTGCTGGTAATCCTGACCCAGGAGTCCTGACTCAGGCGTTCTGTAAAACCACAGGGCCTGCTGTTTCCATGCCCATCTGTGCTCCTGTATCTCTGCTGGGGCCAGCACAGCACTGGAAAGGGCAGGATTTGAACTGCTTTTGCAGAGGCATAAGGGGATCTTGCTGCTGCCATGTGCTTGGGCAGGCAGAGAGGGCTCTAACCCCTCTTTAGCACTGACCGTACAGCAGCTGGCCCTGCCTGCTGGACCCACAGCAAGGAGAGGTTTTAGCAGCAGCTGTCTACATGCAGTGGAGCTCCAGAAGCTTCCTCCCTTTGGCTTTGTGTCCAGCTGTAAAACTGCAACAACCTTCACGTTCCTCATCTTCCTACTTCCCACCAGATCCTCTTGAACACCTCTCCATCCCACTGAAGGCTGCCCCAGAGCTCCTCTGCCTCCTCCACACCACTGCCATTCCCAGATTGCTGTCCCACTCTCTGCATGGCAATGCCCCCAGCCCCTTCCCACATCCCCTGCCCACCTTGTCTCACCAGCTGGCTGGGTGAGAGCCAGCCTGTCTGGTAGGTCCAAGGCTCCCCACACCATGCGTGCCCCACCAGCCTGTCCAGATAGACTGGCTGCCCAGCCATTAAACTCGCTGCTCGGGTTGAACAAACAGCTTTGGTGGTTGCACATTTCAGGCCTGCGGTCTGACACCGGACACCTCTGCCCATGTGTCAGAATTGGGTTGGAATCAGTTAATGTCCACAAGAACGACTGGAGGAAAGCTGGGACTGACAGGCATCCTCACCACATACGCTGGGTTGCCCTAATGGATGGCGTAAACATCCCATAAAGCTAATAATTGTGCAATACTAGATTATGGGAGGAGCTTTCACCCTGACCCCAGATGGCAAGCAGCTTATTTCATTGGGAAAAAGACTAAAAAATTAGGACCTGACTCTGAAGCAGTGAATTTCTCTTGGTGGTATTTAGACCCCAATGACAAATTGACCATGCAGAACGATAAGGTAGAGAAACAGAGCCAAAGCCAGAGCCCCTAAGCCCATCCTGTGACATTAAACATTACTGCAGCCCCTGCTCTGCTCCCCTCTAATCACAGCACCAGGATAAATTCTTCCTTCACCCCCTCGCCTCTGTCCAGGGGAACAATGTCCTTACACATATAGGGATGTTGACCAAATCATAAAGAAGATGTAATGACATTGTCTTGGCTGACACACTGATCGATGCTTTTCATGCAAAATTATGCTTTCTGTGACTAATAAATATTGATCTTTTTGTTCCTGTGTAGCACTGCAATAAAGAGTGACTTAAATATCTGCCAGCACTGAGCATCCTCCAATGCTTTCCAACCCCCAGCTCCCCTGCAGCCACCCAACAGCACCCATTTGCATTTGTTACTGTTCTTACATCTCTCTGATGCCAGAGCACCATGCCTGATCCCAAGGAGGGCGTAGCACCTCTGTGAACATCCACCTCCCTTTATTTTTCTGTCCTTTGAACGGTACTCACATTACAGTATTTCGTAGGAAGTAGATATTAAGTGTAGTTGGAATGAGTGCTGGGGAGGGAGAGCAGGGTCACATCCTGGGCACATTTAGGATAATAAACAGGAGAAACTGGGCCAATTGCAGAATGAATGGAAACACTTACAACTACTTGGCAGGGGAGTCATGTAAGTGCTAATGGGCATGGTCAGACTGCTTGAAACTCCTTAAATCAAAGCTACGGAGCTTGGTAGCAAGCGCCTGGCTACAAGCTTTGCTGGACACAAGGCCTCCATTCAGCCCTGCTGAAAGGCTGGGGTCCATGTGGCAGCAGTCTTGCTCTACTCACTCTGCTGCTGGAGAGGGGTCAAGTAGCGCTGTGCATTTCAAATCCTCTTGGCTCCTGCAGCGCCACACCAAAGCGCAAAGTGGTGGCAGCTCAGGTCTGCTCCCATACACAGAAGTGATCACAGAGTGATGTGATGGTACCTCTTGGGTTGGGTTCCTGAGTTCTTATGGAGCTATGGGACAATCTTTTCTCCAGGTGTCACTTCATTGTCTCTTCTCCTTCCATCTCCCCCAGCATGGGAAGAAGAGCATTTCCGTGTCTCCCAAGAGCCCAGAGAAGGGAGCTGCACCGGAGAACATGAAGTGTGAACTCAGATACGGGACTGCAAATAGATTGATGATGGCAGGCAGAAGCCTGGGTTCAGTCACTCCTGCCTGGCAGACACACAATGATTGAATTTGTTCACCACATATTTTGGGAGTAGATTGCTTTCCTTTGCTGAAGGGACCAGATTCATACCCACTGTGAGCAAAGGAGTTAAGTTTCAACAGTGAACCAGAAAGTAGGAAGGGCCAAAGGTCTCTGGCACTCTGTACAGTCTCAGGAATTCCCATAGGTGGTGCACACATATATACACACATACACACCAACTGTAGCAGACGATCCTGCTCACCACTCCCCTTTCTACCATTGATCCCTGTTCTGGGGGAGCTGCTGTAACACACCCTGCTCTTTTTCTTTCTGAGGCTGCTCAGTCGGGCAGGAACCTGCCCTGCCTTTGTTGACCTGTGTCAGTGTCCACATGGTGTTCAGGGTGACCCAAGACTTGGGATTGTGCCCCACTCCCCATCCTTCAGCACAAAACTTGCTCTCACCAGCAGTTTTAACGTGTCCTGTTTCGCCCTTCCTCACGCAGACAGCCAAGTGCTGAGAAGGCACTTAAGGCAAAAAACCTACAAATCAAAAGACACTGCCTTGGGACTATGGAGTTTAAAATATGATGGCGTCTCCCCCCCACTGTGAATGGGTTCACTGAAGAGCTCCCCTCGTTCTGAGACCCTCCCCTTTCCCACCCCCCTCCTGGGAAAATTGGAGAGGCAAAGAGCTGCTGTTCCAGCAGATTTGCCAGAGTGGGAGTTGAAGAATCAATGAAGCTCTGAAAGCCAGTCGGGAAAGTCATTCTGCACCTTCCTGACACCAGGAATAAATGATTCAGCGTGAAAGAAAAAAAAAATACAACAACCCTCAAATGAAGCTGGAATTACCCACTGGAGAGATATTTCATCTTGAGGAACTGTGTTTGCTGCAGCGTTCATCTCACTGAGCCACAGCAAGGCTTTAATATCCAGCAAAAGGTCAAACCTAAATGGGAATTGTTACAGCTTACCAAAGCCCCTGACGCCAGCCCGCCTGCATACACACGACGAGCTCACAGCCCCTCATGCGGGGCAGGCTGGGAGAGAGAACTGATCCTGCTTGGAAACACTCCATGGACATTAACAGCACCCGAGGTACTCACAGGTCTTCGAGTGGCTCTACGTTCATCAGCCCTTCCCACCCCTGCGAAGTATTATCAAACCCAATTTATTAACAATCATCCTCCCTATTAATTAATCAGCACTTGTCACTTTGCGAGCCCTCTCCCAACTCTACCTTTGTCATCTCTCGTCACCTCAAAGTCACAGGGCCTGGAGACGAAACCTACAAGGCTCAGTGCACAGGTGCTGCTCCGGTCACAAGACATGCTCGCTCGCCAATGTCTCTGCAGCACAAGGATTGGCAGAGTTAGCTCTCAGAGGCAAGGCAGAAAGCATCGCAGGGACGGAGGCGCTCTCTGTACCAGTGCTCTGCCACCCAACAGCACTATTGCACGACTGGGCGCACTGCTTTGACCCAAAGGCAGAATTTTTCAGCGCTGCTCTTCAGTCTCACTTGGTCTTAGTCTGCGAACCTTTGCTTGCCCCCTCTGCGGTTCAAGAGATGGCAGCACTGTCTGCCTTGGGCACCCAGGCAGCAGGACCTCATTTGTGGTGGAAGGCACCTGGATTCCCAGAGGCTTTGCCATCCTCTTTCACTTGCCTCTTCTCTACATCCATATGTAAAAAAAGGATAATAAACACAAGGACTGTGGTTGTACATCCTTCCTTTCATGCCAGTTTGTATGGGGTGCTCTGGTGTGGCCTCTCTCACTCCCACAGCAGAAGGGGCAATCAGCAGTGGGTTGGTGATACTGATGAGCTCAGGCAGTGTCACAGAGCTACCAACTGGTCACAGCAAACTCAGCAGCCCTCCCTTCCAAAAAAGAGGACCTCAAGATCAGCTGGGCCCATGCAGCACCCAGGGAGGCAGAGGATGTGCCCAGGAGCCTGAAGATCTGCGTGCAAAAGCTTTATCATAAGGCCTGAGCCTTGCTGCTAAGGGCACTCTGCTGCTTCAGGGGACAAATCCTGCAGAGCAGGGCTTTCTTCTGCCAGAGGGAATGGCAAGAACAGAAGACACAGCAAGCGTGGGTCCCTATGCCGAAGCCAACGGGGAGTGGGGCTGAGCTGGGCCACAAAAGAGCGTCTCCCTCCCCGACACAGTCCAGCCCCCAGAAAACATGTGAGCACAGCCCAACAATGTCCTGCGCTTACTCCCTTTGGAAGAGGGACTGGGTACAAAAAGAACAGACCCTGGGTGTCTCAAACAGGGTGAATTTAGGGTGAATGCCGGGAGCTTCCAGATGTTTCCACTCAAGGGATCTAGCTGAGCAAGGCACCTGTTTATCGTAAAGGAAGGTGGGATTTCAAGGCACTTGAGGGCTGCAGGGGGCAGCTGTCAGCTCCTCCTCATTTGGAAACACCAATGCTTGAAATATCTTTTCTGAGCAGAACAGCAGAGACTTTCTGCCAGTGCCCTGGTCCTGACCTGTTGCCCCGGCAGCCAGCTCTGCCCCTTGCTCCTGACCCGTTCGTCATCCCTTCCCCTGCTCACCTCCTGCACCACTAATGCTGCCTGCTCTGAGGAACCCCAGCCCACTCAGACTTACTTAAGGAAGGTGTTTTTATGAGGATCTCATTGCATGCTTGGTTCTGCTTGGGCGTGTTTGAATCTCCAGCATGTATGAGTCCAGGGTGGTCCTCTGGGGCTGTGGGAGCACCCTCTCTCCTCATGCCCACATCCCTCATGGCCCCCAAGGCCATTTTGTTCTTCCCTCTTCTGCTTTTGGTATGGCTACTGTCTCCCTCCATCCACACATTGGCTCTGCCCTCTGGGAGTTAGTCATCCCTACCGCTGGTCACAGCAGAGTTCTCCAGGAATGAATTAGGCAGACAGGAGGTGGAGGGGAGGTAGAGATCCCCAGGGAGCTTCCTCCTTCCTCCTCACCACCCGTTTGCATGAAAAAGGTGAGAGTCCAAGAGAAGAAATGAGTGAACTAAGCCCTTCCTATAACATCCACTGTTCTGCCAATGCAGGTCAGTGAGCTGAGCAGAGGGGACTTTTATCTAAAGCAGAGATGAAAATCTGTTTGAGCTTTGGGGTTTACATCAAAACTGGTCCCAAGCTACAGGCAAACTCCCAGTCCTGCAACGGAACAGAAAAATGTGAGAACTAGCAACTCTCCTGACAGCTCCGTGCCTTCCACCTTCCGTGTCTCAGCTATCCATCATGACCTGAAGCCCTCACGCTTTCCTGTTCTAGGCCATATTAAACTCAGCCAATGCACCTCCATCCTGCCCAGCCATCCCAGCTGCCTTTTCAGCCCCTCCTGATGAAACAAGCTGCCATTCATGATGTGCAACATGCTGGTTTCTGTGCTGATGTGGACAAACACGCACTGGGGAATCACCTGAAACTACCATTCTCACTTTCAGTTATGACTTAAGCCAGATTTCACTATGTACAGGAAGATTAAATTTTGCTAAGGTTAAGACGAGATAATTTTTTGTTCAAATATTTACACTTAAAGCTCACCAGAAAGTCAACAGGATTCTGCTGGACCACGCTCAACTATCCACATCCCCAAAGGAAAACAAGGTTTTTACGTGGTATTTAAAGAATCCAGAGACATCCAAAATTCAGCCCTGCCGATTGTTCCCGGGCCAGGCTGGATCCGTGCCATACATCCATGCCTCTGAGGGAAGCAGGAAGGACTTGCTGGCCTTTTCTTCCTAATAACAGTAAACATGTGGACATGGACAGAGTGGGTCACCAGCCTCTCACAAGTCACTCTTACAGAGGAGGTGGAGACCATCTCTAAATTGCAACCAGCAGCCACATACTTGGGAAGGTAATGCTGTGGAAAACGGGGTCAGATTGCTTCTCCCCATGTTTGGCTTTGTTGAGCTGTTTGTGTCTTCTGGATGCAAGACTTCCCTGGCAACAAACTGGAGGTGTCATTTGTAGATCTCATCCTTTCTATTCAGGATGTTTAAATTCAAGACTCAAACTTGTGGTTGGCAGGGAACAGCGGCAAACAAACAGCTGAATGATCTGCTGTCAGTTCCTGACAGTCCAGCATAGGGCAGCCAGACTGGCCTGCAACAGTTATCCCTCCTGTTGGTGGGGAATCCTTGAGCACAGAGGTAGCGGGGTGAGGGCCCGTCACAGATTTAAGCTCCTCAGGCTTAAGCACAACAACAGGAAAACAAAAAAACAACAGACAATAAGTGTACTGCAACATTCAGGCTATGTTCCCTCTATAGGGTCTGTTGGCCATCCCCAGGTTCTTCTTGAAAGTGGGGCTCTCCTATGCTTTCCTGTTTGGGTATGTGCCTCTCACAGTTACATTGCAGAAGCAATGCTTCACTAGCAGTAGGAAGGCTGAACTCACCCACAGCTGCACTAGACATCTGGGGGCTTCAGGAATGTTCCCCACTCACCCAGTGGCTCCTGACTGCTTCTACACATTTCTGTTTGCTGCACGCCCCACCCCTAGACCCTCTTTTTGGCATTTCAACCTCTAGTTCAAGTTCCACTCATCCACTCCTGCGACTGTTCACATCTTTAGGTTTAATGGTTATCTGGGAGTTAAGTACAGCTCAAATTTGACAAAGCTTCTGTGGCAGATGCAGAAACTCAGGTAGAAATCGTTCTCTCCCTTCTCAGCTCCTTTACAAAGGTCAAGGGGTGCAGAGGGAAGCTGACCTCCTCCTGATGAGCACAGGCTGAATGCCTGTGTGAGGAGCTCCGGAGGGAGAACAGACATCTTCAGATGTTACTCCCACAGGATGAAAGCCGAGTTGATTTAGAGCCTCCTTTCTCTGGGTGGACAATCAGCTTCCCCAGGGAGTCAACGACTTTCTGAGACTTTTCAAATAGGCAGTGCTTTTCTGAAATTAAGCTCCTACCTTTGAAGATTTATCATTTATCTCCCAGTGCCCTGGGCACTGCGTAAGCAGGCTCTCTGTTCACCATACACTATGTTCTCTCATGCCACCGCGTCCTGCAAAGGGCTCAGCTGCATCCCATGCCAGCTTTCCTCTCTGCTGGATGCAGGAACATTTCCCTGCAGCTGCGGTGTGGGCGTGTGACCCTGGTGCGATCCCCCAAATCCACCAGGCTCACAGGGAATGCAGGAGTGTATACAACTCCTTCCTCTTGGTTGTCACCATCTTCCCCTCCCACAATGCAAGCTGCAGACCTACAGCGGGCAGGCCAGCAGATCCCCTTTGCTGCTGCATACGGAAACGCTGAGGCGGGAATGCAGACAATATCCTAAACAAATCTGCTGTTTACAAAGTCCCCTGTAAACTGTTTACATTGCTGGGGAGAAACCACAGAGGAACAGCAGCTGGAGCATGTTCTTCCCAGTGCTCCTGTGGGTGTGTAGCTGACGCATGTCTGGAAAGGGTGCAAACGTATGAGGGAAAAGAAGAGGCAGCAAAATCCCAGCAGCACCCACTCCCCCAGCCTGCCAGGACCTCTGGCTACCACAGCACTGTCTCTCTGAGCACACTCCAAGGGAGGTGGCACGTCCCTAGGGCGCAAAGCAGCTAGCTATGTCAGCCGCAGCAGGCACAGCCAACCTCAGGCTCCAGAGCAGCGCCTGGGGCGGTGAGGCTGGCCAGGGGCTGCTGGGTGAGCTGCCTCCCCACCACTAGAGGAAGCAGACCTGAAGGAGCCAGTCCTGAACCTCCTCTGGAGCCCCTTGGCTCTCCTATGCATGTGAAATGTCTTGTGACTCTCATCTCCCATGAAGACACAGTGTGTGTCTCACAGAGGCCAGCCTCCTGCTATATCATATAGGTGTATTAAAAGTGGTTAAAAGTGCGGCCTCAGAAATACCAACGAGAACATTTTGAAGTCCTGGCATAAAATAAAAGCCTCAGCCTGCCTCTAATGTGCCCTGCTTCCTGTCAGTGGAAGCCTCTTTGAAGTGCCTGTGCAGACAGCAATGCGTCAGCACAGTGTAGTGAGCTCAGCTGAAACACCCATGACCCCCACTACTGCCTTTCCCCAGGACAACCGTGGGCTGCTGACACAGCGTGACTGCCCAGTCTGGGGGCTGAATGCCTGGCATGAAAGGCTTTGGTAGAAGAAACAGAAGGGTTAAACGCAAAACACACCCTTTTTCAGTCCCCTTCATACTTGTAGACCCGCTCACAGCAGAAAAGGTTGGTCACGTTACTTGAATGGCTGAGCAAGATGTGAGAAAATATCGCCTTCACTCAAGGAAGGTGGTAAGTGCTTTGAGCCCAGAAATAGTGTCAGAGAGGGGTACGTGGGGATGGGCAGCCAGCTGGAACAGCAAGGACAGTGAAAACATACTCCCTACACATAATACGGCAACCCTGACCCAGCAGTTGGAAAGGAATACAGGTACGAGGATTAGAAAAAAAAGAAAGCGGGCAAGCTCACCCATTTGGTATTGAAGGGCAGGCAGAGAGAGGCAAGGAAACAGTGTTGCTCCATCAGCAGAGGGGAAGTGATGTTCATCTACGTTTCCTCTCAACTGTATCGCCAGGAGGAGTCCACTCTCAGAGCCAGTCCTGCCTTCACTCTCCACCCAGTTGGCCTTCCAAGTCCCAGTTGTGTCCCTTTCCTGACCAGAGAGAGGATGGAGGGGTCACCCAACAGACCTGAACATCTCAGGCAGCAGGAATGTCAGAGGAATCTGGAGGACCTCTCAAAAACTGAACTAAAAGAAAAAACACAGGGGAAAAAAACCCAACCCATAACAAAAGATTGTCAGGTTCCTTCACTGAAGCAAAAAAACCCAAATCTAAAAACATTTTTTAAGAGCCAACCTCGCAGACTGGCCAACCCAAAAGAATTTTTTTTGGTTATGGTTTCAGAAGATTTTGTGTGGTTAAAAAAATGTCAGCCAGCCAAATTTCCAAATAAAATGGCTCTTCAAAATGAAAACTTGAGCAATTTTAAGAAAAAATAAAAGTCAAAAATGACTGAAGCTCTAATGCCACACAAGTGCTGGGTGGGTTTCCCTGGCTGAAACGACCTGCTGAATTTCACCAGAATTTTGCAAGTAGTTTTGCTTGACCCCATACATGTCTCAGTCCCACTGACAAAGCACCTTCAGATTCAAGTCCTTTCCGAGGAGCATCAACCCATAGGGACACCCCAGTGCTCCCTAAGCCTTGAGAAACCCACTCCGGAGGTAGGCAGACACAGTTTAAAATTCATGCTAGCTTCTTTCGGCTTCCTTCTGGTGACTCAGTGTGCAGCAGTGCCCAGCTGTGTGTCTCCTAGCAGTGCCTTCTCGCCTCCACATCCATTATTTCACTGTGAGATGGGCAATAAAGCCATTGGGCTTTACTGTTTTTGAGTGGTCAGGCTATGATTTATCATAAGCCTCTAAAAATTGGAAAGTGAAACAATTCTCCCTTCCAAAAAGCATTTATGCTCCCCCCCTTGCACCCATATGGGCTTGTTATGTTAAGGCTGCTCATAAAACCTGCTTGGACCAGCCCAGCACTTAACTTTGATTTCTGAAACAATGCTGAACATAGTTTGTCTTTGTCTGTGCTTGGAGCGAGGCTGCGTTAGCACCAGTTCTGCAGCTCTTGCTGCTGACAACCATTGTCCAAAATGAGTCTTTTCTTCGCCTTGCAGCAGGGCTCTGATGGATGTAAAACAACAGACCTGACCACTCATGCTTGTTTGCAAAGGCTTTCTAAAAGGAACTCCAGATGCTAGCCCAAGCGTCTCATGCATTTTCCACTTCAATGTTAATTGTTGGTACTGCAGATCACTTCTTTTCATAAAATAAGCTGCCACTTCTGCCCTAGAACCAGCCGCCTTTCACAGCACAGGCAGGGGGAAGAGATTCCTTTATGCAACATCTCTGGTGTTATCATCTTGCCCAAAAGATCCCACAGGCAAAGGCGGAGAGACAGTACAGCAAATTCATCTACCACAAATTCACTTATGCTTGATGTGACAAGCTGATCAGAAAGCATGTGTGTCCTGTTAATGGCAAAGGTCTCTCTTAAATTGGTTAAGCATCTCTTCTCTTCCTTTTCCCAGGCTTTTTATTACTACGAACCATTAAAACACTGCCAAGATGGCCACAAATTAAAACACAAATTTTCTCAGCATGAAGCTCCAGTCCCATATGTTTGGCAATGCCCCAAAATCATCTCCTGTAACGCTTTTGCAGACATCTACCTAGACCAGCCCTATACTCTCAGCCTCCTCCCACACCTTTGAGGTGCATTCCCATCCCTCCCTGTGTATCGAGAGGGGACACCGACACAGAAATGCCTTGACAAGACAAGCAGGAGATTCCGCACCAGGATGGCTGGGATATGGTCTGTCCTGCTGAAAGCCATGGGGATGCTGGCCCCCAGGGAAGGGCTTCTAAGCACAGCTGAGAGGTGGCAGTGGGGTAGATCGCTGCCTGTTTATTTGGGTGGGGGTCAGAGCCCACTGTGGCGTGCCCAAGGTCAGGGAGGAGTGGGAGCCTGCCCTCCACCATCTGCAGCTCTGTGCCAACCAGTCTGTCTAGACAATCCTCCCTGCTGGGCAGCTGGGGACCCCGAGGGCTCTTCCGTGCATGGAAGTATTCAGGAATTCCTCTTGCAATTAATTCTCCGTCATCCCCAGAAATAGCATTCCTGTGCAGAGGAGCTCAGAAAGCGGAGTGCCGCAGATCAGCAATTAAGGGGCAAAGACAGACTACAAAGGGAGGTATTGCAGGTCAGACCTGCGCTGCATCAGAGCTGTGCTGGGAGAAAGCCCTTACCAAGATCCGGAGGGAACGGCAGCTCCTAAGTCAAACCCAAGTAATAAGATGATCTTGTAGGAGGAAAGATTAATCATTATTGGCAGCCAAGAATGTGCAAGTCTAACAAAAGCCAAAGGTTTTTTTATTACAGTCCAACTGCAGCTGGGAAGACGACATTAGCTAAGAATCATTAAACCTATTGCAAGAATAAATTTTCTTCAAACCAAACCATAAAATGGGAGTAAAATCCTCTTAAGCCAGCGACACTTCCTAATGGAACAGACATTATTATTTTTTTGCAAACCAAAAATAAATTAATAAAATTGCTTTAGATTATTAAGTGAATAGATTAGGCTCCAAAATGGAAAATATTTACTCAAGCAAAACCTGCTTAATTTAATACCTGCCTCAATTAATTTTTAAGTTTGGGATTATAATTGGACAGAATAATGACATTTTCTGCCTGTACAAATAGGGATTTGTGAACCGTATTTGCCCAGAATTCAGGCAGGAGAAGAAGTGTCTAGGAAAACTTTACCTTGCTAACCCCCAGGTAACATCAGTGGTGCTGCACATGACAGTAATGAGTCTGGCAGCTTATGCAAGCCTGGAAGATAGAAGGTGAAGCCAAGGTCCCTTCTCACAGCTGGTCATTAAATTTCCTGAAATGTCTGACCAGGAGGTCACAACTGACATTATAAAATACAAAAAATATTACAGAAAAATGGAAGTAATTTCCTTCGTGAATGTGGAGGCAGAACACCAAGTTAAGAGCAAGATGAACTTGCGCATTTCTTCAGCATGCAGGGGATATCTACTGGCAGAGTGGGCTTTGATCCATCTGCCAGACCTGGGATGGATGAAGAGAGTTCAACAGCTCCCTGCAAAGGTCTGTCAGTTTGTTCCTGAATAAAGACCTCAGCTGTTCACTCTGGTTCCAAAGTCGAAGCACAGGTGATCCCTCCTTTTACACACCAACACGACTGGCTGGAGCTCTCAGTCTGAGAGCTGCTGACAGCAATCATATTTAATTACTGCTTTTAGGGCAAGCTTGGTGTACTCCTCTCTCAGTGCTTTTTCCTCTATGACAGAGAGCAGGAGACGTGGGTAGGGAACGGAACACTGAGCTCCAGCATTCACACGGGCTCTGTACATCCAGGTGGGAAAATAAACCTGAACAATCACTTCTCTGGGGCAGGCACAGTGCAAAGAGAGAGCTGCACCCTGCGGTCAGGAAGCTTTTTGCACAGCCAGACACCTTCTCTTCTAAACCCTCCACTCTTGAGAAGTGCATCGTCTTCTAATTTTTAATCCACAAGCCATCATTTCTGTTAGACGCAATTCCGAGGACCTCATGGCGGTTCTGCCTGCTAGCAGCTTGGTAGGGTACACAGTGGTCACACAGTATTCATAAAGCAAATCTTGTATATTCTGAGAGAAAGAGCTTCAAAGTAAAAGCATGTAAACACACGTGTCCTTCACAAAGCTTACCATCCTCTGCAGGTCAGGGTACATCAAACTTCTTCGAACAGTACTTCAGACAATCTGTCTTACTCAGCCTTCCTTGGCTGCTCTCCCTTCCCTCTCTCCAGAGGGCATGCTTACATGCTCAGACCTTTCAGGCCTCTAAGAAGTTACCTGATCTAGACGTGGCCTCTGCACAGTGGATTTGAGCCCACTGAAAAAAGTCTGTCTCTATAGAAGCCATCCACGGACCAAGGGCTAGAAATCACTGCCAATGCACTGTCTTCCTCCTTGCTGTCTTTTTTCTAAAAATCCCTACTCAAGGCTGAACTAATATCTACAAACACATTGAAATGCTCAGTAACCTCTATCCACAACCATTCGCTAGCCCCATTGCTTGCACGATGCATGGTTTTCCTATAGATGAGGATTCCTGGAGCGGTTCCACACCACACTGGCATTGCTTGGGAGCAGGGGGCATCTCACCACGGGGGTCTGCCCTGGGAAGAAGAACACAGCCATTGGCTTGCAGCTGGCACCTAACTCCGATACCCATTTCCCCTGCTGTCGGAAGTACACACTGCATAATAAGTCGGGAAAAAGAGAAATATTTTATTAAATAGCTTCCTGTCTGGAAGCAATTCTAATCCTGGCTTGACTGGCTCAAACTCAGCCCCTAGAGTGTACATTTCAGTGTATGTATAAAGTCTTCCTGGGAGGAAGATGAGAAAGCATAGGGGTTTTATTTGACACAGACCTTGCTGGCATGTCAGAGCTCTTGTGTTTTCAAGACAGGAAGCTTGTTAACAAGTGGTGGTGAGTGCAGCAGGCTCTTGCAGGCTCTCCACACGAGTTACTGGTGCAGGTCTGGTTGTATCTTGTGCAGAAGGGTCAGTGGGGACAAAAATGAAAGAGAGAGAAGTGGATTCAATATTGAAATCTTCCTTATTTTAAAGTGAAAATGCAGAAGGTCAGACAACAGCAACAGAGAAGATGAGGAGTATTTAGGCCCAAATAACACTTAAAACAAGAAAGAGGAAGTCTGTGGCAATAGCAGAATCACAGAGTCCATCAGAAATAACCGTTAATCACAAGTCATGAGCAAGTAAAGTCCAGAGCTTGTCAGGAAACAACATGTCTCTAGGATTATGGGCAAACCTTACAAGGTACCTGTAATTCTGAAGGCCTGAGGAGTCAAATTGTGATCAAAGAGCCATGCAGGTGCAAGAGAAAACAGCATGGAAACCAGAATCCTTCTCCTAAAGGCAAACAGAGGTGAATTACAGCACAACACATCCTTCCCAAATCACCCCCCAGGTCCCAAAAGCAATTGATGGAGAACTGCACACGTGATGCTGACTGACAAGCCCGCAAGATAGTCTGTGGGAAAGGAACAAGAGGGGTAATTTTATTGTCATGTACCACAGGGGGGTGTAAGTAAAATCACAGCATGAGAAAATGACAGTGTATCTGTCTTAGGTCATTTACATGCCCAGATAATCTGTGGGAGGAGAGCCAAAGTTGCTACATTTGACAGAGGAACACAACGGCAATGTGCCTGGGAAACGGCAGCTTATACAGATTTGCAAACCCTAAAACCAATCTCGTGTTTGCTGCTCACAGAAACCAAAATGACCAGACTTAATAATTTAGGCTTCCAAATGATTACGCTTTCCTCCCTCATTATAGGCTGTATAATGGCCTCATCTTGCTGAGCACGCTGCAAGAATGCTGCAGAGGGACAGTCCCACGCTCAGAAGTGTACGTACATCCCAAGGACAGGCTGAGGCCACAAAGACACTGTACACAGGCAAAGGAACACCAACAGGCATGAAGGCAGATGCTGGGTAGCAGCTGCAGGCATCACGAATGTTGCTGTCGGTAGGCAGTGTAGCACAGTAGCTTTGAGGAGGGATGTGGAAGAAGGAGAAAATGCTTTGTTAGTGTTTACAGGTTGCTCCTCGGCTGCAGCAGGAGCAACCCGGGAGAAACATGCAGTGAAATGTTGGAACTGGCATGGCTGGCAGACAGGCAGGATTCCGTATCTCTGCAGCGGAAAATTTTTACGAGATGGTTGGATGGAGCAGGGCCAAAATAGGCTGTCTGCACAAGACGCGCACCTCACAGCTCACGTGAAGGAGATGATTACAGGATCGATGAAACACGCTCTGCGGGACCCTTTAACATTGCACTGTCAGAGGTTCCCAGTGAAAATCCTGATGATAAGGGTGTGCAGTACTCTGCATAGAACTGATGAGTGCATCAAAAATCTGAGGGCTCAGAAAACCTGGGCATCCCAAAGGGATTCCAGCTGAGTTAGACAGGGAGAAGGAGTTGGATCTTAGAGATATTCTTCAGGAAGAAACAGCTAGTTTTCAGCAGGGCTCAGACATGGGTATTTGGGGAGAGGTCAAGTCAAAGAAGACCAAGGGGTTGAGCAGATGGTAAGAAAGAGACATCAAGAAAGGTAGCAGGGAAGAACAAGCACAAGATTTAAAACTCTGTTCTGATTGTGTTGAGCTGAAGCCAGTAGGTGGGTGCCCACGAAGCGCTGTCAGAAAGACAGACTGTGAATTAATTTGGACAGCACAGGACAGGCTAGGAGGAAAGCGATCACTCAGTGAGTCATCAGCAGGAGATTATATATGCAAAACTTGTAAATAAGGTCACCCAGAGAGGAAATGCAGAGGAGTAAAAGAGGAGGGCTGGGCAAATGGCCAAGGATGGAGCAGGTGAAATAGTCGGCAGCACTTGAAGATTGTCAAGCAGGACAGGCACCGCCTTAGATACATCACTGCAGGGGCAACCCTGTCCTATTCTGTGAGTGGAGGGGAATAAACACACCTCCACTAGCTGATCTGTTCCTCGGGGGCAAATGTGTCATATCAGCTACTGATTAGAAACCTAGATAGGGCTTGGGAAGCTGCTGGGTCCTGGTTCTCCAAGGGTGAATTTCTGCCCCAGTTTCCCTGGAGCCACCTGCAAGTGCAGGCCCAGAGCTGGCTCTTGCAGCTGCAGAGACCTCATCTGGGGGGCAGAGCTTCCCTGTGGAGAGAAGGAACCTTCCAGTGGTTAGTGGCTGTATTCTTATTTGAGCTTTTGGCAGCTATGTTGCAAGAAAGGGCAGTGAAGCCCCCCGTAGACACAGCTACAAAGTCACCACCAAACCTAAAGAGAGGGCAAAACACCTTGTTGGTAGCCATAGATTGGAAAAGACAACCACACAGCTGTAGCTGGCAGGGAGTTGTGCCGGGAAACTGGGCCTACTCAGCTGCTGCCCAGGCGCTGGAAGAGACAGAGCTCGTGTTTGTGATGTGCAGGGGCAGGAGCAGTGGGATCCTGAAAGCCGCAATTGACCCTAGATTACACAGCCAGCCGGCCAGACACTGCATTTTGAAATCGCCCATTTACCTGAGAGCGCTGGCTGGAAAGCTTGAGGCAGCATGCAGAGAATGTCCAGGTTAACTTGTCACTGGCAACGACCTCTCATTTGTCAGGAAGGGATTCATACAATTTACAGAGGGATGTGGGGTTTTTGCAGGTGGTAGGCAGTCACCTGGAGAGCTCAAGACAGAAAAGAGATTCTGAGAAAAAGAGGATCCATTTCTAACCGCAGAGAGGCTCTTAGCAAGTCCAGCAAGCCACAGGCAGAGTGAGGGGAAGCGGGGGCTGGGAACAGACCAGTGGGACAACAGTCGGTCGCAAGAACGAAAGGGCTGTATTAACAGGGCCTATTCTGGCACTTCAGCGAGGTTTAAGCAACTTTGCTGCTGCCTAATCTGAGGATAATAACAAGTCAGGTGTCTTACAATCTAGAAATGCCTGGCCAAGTCAGTGGAGGTGAGACACTTAACCCTTGGTCTCGATGTTACTCTGTTTCTGTCTGCGTGTGCATGACAAAGGCAAAGTGCCTTTAGGTTTAAGGTACACAAACCCTGATGGAAGCAAGACATTATACGGCCCTGATTCATAAATAAACCATGCCAAAAAGTGCTTGTCTCCCTCACAGCCTTGCAAGCCAGTAAATGTAAACTTCTCAGAAAGCATCCCTCGCTGACTGACAGGTACTCTGCAGTGGCGTTTGGTGGGTGAACAGCATTAACATCTCTTTCTGGCACAAACCCCATTTGCAAAATTAAGTGAGCTGGTTCCAGGGGGGAGTACCAGAGGTTATCTGAAAGTCAGGCTCCATTAAGTGCAGAGTTAAGTCATGACAAGGTGGCCTGGTCTCTCCAGACTGCCTGCTTACCTGCCCCAGCAATTCAGAGATTTTTTTACACAGCTTCATTTACGAAGAGAAATGAGTTTGCAAAGCACAGCTTTGTGCAAATTTCCACTACAAGACTTCATCAGATCACTCCAGACTCTGAGAATACTCTCTCTGCACAGTAATAGCCATTATCGCAAGCTTTGTGTGTGTTTATGTTACCCTTCCATTTTCCCTTCAGATATGACAAGCAATTCTTAGAAAATATGTTATAAACTCTTCTGCTCTGGAGTTCTGTCACCTTTGATTGCACTCATTTAAGGCCAAGGATGTAGTTTCAAAGTAAATCAATAAACAACACTTTAAAGGGTCCTACAGACACAAGCTGGGTGCAGTGCCGCAGCCCTCTTCTCTCCGCAGTTTCCTCTGCTTTGTTCCTCCAACCCAAATCATTGGTTTAGACAGGATGAGTGCAACCCAACCAAATAAATGGGAAAAATGCAAACAGCAAAATACTTTCCAAAGCCCCCAGTGCTGCTTTACAGTATGGGAGTATGGGCTAGGGCCTGCCTTGCAGTTGGAACAGCACCTCCGGAGTTCAGAAGTCCCTGTAGTCACCAAATCAGTGTGACTGCTCGCTGCAGAGCTGATCTGGGCTAGTGTGAGGTCTCTCACACCACATCAACACCTCCTTACCAGTCTGCTGCACCCATGGGTGGGCTGCAGCCAGGGTCTCCTGGTTGCTACAAATGGCCCTGGAAACACCTGAGGAATCATCCCAACCCTAGCAAGGGATTGGAATAGCAAATCTGGAAAGCCTGGATTCAGAAAGGGGCCATACACCTCCCACTCCTCCTGAAGACACTTAGGGCCCCTCAGGCTTGCTATCACACACAGAGTGCTGCATTCAAGTAGAGCATATCTAGGGTAGGTTTACGTGGGAACTCCAGGGGAGTATACATTTGCCCCTACCCCTCATTTACGCTGCCTGTGGTTCCTCGTACTCCCCACAGCTCCAACAGCCGTACAGGCACAGGATCTGGTCCTTGGGAGCCTTCCAAGAAGCTAACAAGGTTGTACCTCCTCAAGCAGCTCCTCTAAGCTGAATCATACCAGAGCCCATCAGCACAGTATGGACTGCTGGCTAAACACCTCATTAAGGAACAGTGGAGAGGGAGGATATTCATCACCGGAGCTGTCCCGCTCTCCAGGATCAATGTGGCACACAGGGTGAGGGTAAACTACTGGAGAAACCCCTGACAGAAAGCCTACCCGAATGCACTTGCAGAAAGATTTACAGAGCAAATTAACTGGATTGGTTTAATTATTTGGATTTGGGGTTTTTAATTTCAAAAATCTCCAAAGGCTGTGTTGACACCCTGGTGATGCTGAGGCAGCAATGCTGACAACTCAGCCAGAGAGGGGGGCTGCTGCCTGCACACTATGAAGATAACCCCTTCAGTCTCCCACCTAACAACTGTTGTTTTTTTAACCCAGCTGCATTTTGGATTGACATCTCCATTACCTGTTTCAGTGTGCTGATGGTTATATTGGTGTGTCTGTCTGGAGTTCCTTGGGCTGACTCAGGACATCTGCTTGCTGTTCCCAGCTCTGCTGCTTTCTCTCACTGTAAAACAAAGCAAATTATTCAGGGTGGAAATGATCTCTTATTATGGATGTCTTCATGTTTTGGTCTCTGTTCAGTACCTGGCTACTTGCTTCCAAATCCAGCATTGTCTGTGCACAGCCAGATTAGGGGAATTTACACCTGCAAAATACATTCCTATATGCACAGCTCTGGCTAAGATAGCTTTGAAGGAGTCTCCCACGCAACATACTGGCATGGTGAAGCACCTCCTAGGGAGATGGGAGACAAGCAGCCCCCACGTCTCCTGTACAATGGGCTTACTCAACCCGAGAGTACTGCAAGACCTTGCTCTAAGCAACATTTTCTTGTGGCTCAGGGAGAGATCGTACAGACTCTGCTTCTCTTTTTAGTGTTGTCTGGCCTCCCTCCTCAGCATCTCCATGCTGGGTCCCTGAAACTGGCACACATGTTCACAGAGCTATTACTCCTTGCATGTAAGACTGGGTGCCATGTTTGATATCACAGAAGAGCTTTGAGATATCACAGCCTGGAAAGAAGGTTTCTCTGAGCTAAACTGAGTGACACAACTGCCAGAGGCCATACTCATGACATTCCTGTGTGTTCAGATCCTCCCCTGCTTCACACCAGGCAACTGAACTGCACACAACACTTTGGTGCCTCAGTCTCTCTGTGCGCCTCCAGTGCAGGGTTCCCTGCCCCTCATTCAGGCAAACCCCAAATTCAAAAAGGCCAAATTCTTCCCAGTTTCCACTCAAAGCAGCACTTTGTCCTGGTACACCCCTGCGGAGCAAGGGGAACCCATCACACCCTGCCCAGGTTATGTGGACCCAGTGCCACATCTCCCACCAGAGCCTGTTTTCCTGCTGTCCCAGGAGCCTGCAGCGCTGAGCAACGTTAGGGGTGATCAACCATAAGGTAATTAATTAACACAAGTGATCACTTATATTATCTGCAAGTTGAATGCAACTCTTAGCAAGTCAGTGTTGGAGATGCACTCGTTCAGGGTATAGATAGCTACAGCCTCCAGGGCTTGAGACCTTTTCACGCTCGCTCTCTACAGCTGTTAAGAGAGTCAGGTGGTGTCATTCCTAGAAGGTGAATAAATTATTATTGCAAATTACTCTGATGAAGTGGCTTTTATTAGAAAGCCAGACACAAAGGGAGCTTGCTGATTGGCTACCAGTGATGTCATACCCAGCACAGCACTCAAATGCAGAGATACAAATTTTCTTGTCTATATTTTGTGCAGAATTTTCATTTTCTACTGGCAATAAAGCCTCACCAGCAGAGCCTTTCACCCCGTGAGTGTGGTAGGGGGTCTGTACTTCTCAAGTAGCTGATGAAAGCAAAGCGGCCTTTGTTCCTCTCTCTTGCAATGAACCTAAGGCTAACAGTTTTCACCCACAAAGGCACTGTGTTCTACTGCTCTATTACAAACCCCACCACTCAATTTTCTTAGGTGGGTAGCAGAGAAATAGGCATTTGTTTGGCTTGCATGTACCTAAAATCATTCTGATCACAGAGATTTTGCTATTTACAAGCTGAAGCTTAAAGTGCAGATAAAATAAGAACCTGGGTATCATTCTGATCCTCAGCAAAAGGTGAGAAGGGGGTTCTGGAAACAGCCAGGCAGCAAAATCCCAACTAATTATTTATTTTGCACGTTTCACATCTTGGTTTTTCCTCCCTGCAAAGCCACTGTGAAATTCTCAGTGAGCTCTGTCAGTGACACAGACTCAGCGACCAGCATACTGCACGCTGTCATTTCTCTTCCCTAATTGAACGGCCTATCAAACTTAGGAAATTTGCCTAGCAAATGTTCCAGCTTTAATCATTTCTGGATGCAAACAGGCATGCTGGTACAGCTCGAATACTAGAACCCTGTGTGGACAGCAAGCATGAAAGCACCACTTGCCTCACTGAACTGGAATGAACTTTCAAATTCAAGCAGCTATGTGAAGCCTCTCCAGGCTGTGGTCAGCTCTGCACCTCCCCCAAGCAACGCAACTGCAGCTCTGGGCTCCAGCCCCTGCTGAATATGGACATGGGCAGAGTGGAAGGTTTTACGTACCTGCTGCTTCCTCCCTCCGTTACGTACCGCTGAAGTGCAAGTTTTGCTGGGAAGGCCAAGCCTAACATTTCCAGCACTGGCAACAGGCTCCTGCTTGGGCTGTACAAACACTGCTCTCTCCTCTAACACGCACAGCACGAATCCTGAGCTGACCTACACAGCTTGCCTATTCCCCTTTGATTATGGCTCTAAAGTAATTTGTCCTACAAGGGCAGAAAACAAAACACATCTATCATTTGGAAGATGTCCTGGAAACCCCCAGATAGTTGCACTGATGAAACTGGACACTGAGGACTGCTGGAGAGCTCAAGCATAGTTAGATTTGCTGTTCCCAATCCTGGCTGGGGTCATGACTCTCTGCAACAGCATCAGCTCCACTTTATTCCAGGTGGCTTGAAGTTGGAAATCATTGTCTCTTATCGCCTGAAGATTTGCTGAGCTGCCTGCCCTTTGTGGATAACAGCGGCTGCCCTCAGACTCCTAGATGTTAGATCCGAGGCTTTTGAAGTCCTGAGGGTGAAGATGCAAAGGACAGGCATCCGTGAAAGAGCGAGCCTGACTGTGAATCAGAGTTAAAAAAGAATATGAAGGCAGAAATCCTAGGAGAGGATGTTGTCTGGCTGAGACACATGGTCAGCATCAGCAAAAAGGGTACAGGCTCTCAGGTTTAAGACCTGGAACAGATTCAAATCACCCCTTTTAGATCTGACCTCCTTTCCTGTTTGAGGGAGACGGCAAAGAGCAGAGGGAGCCATGAATCTTGGATCCAGTCGCTGCATTGTATGGCTTGGCCTGACATCCCTCTTTGCTTTTACCACTCCATATGCAGAATGGAGGGTTATTAAAAGCATCAGAGGAATCTCAAGTAAAACATTTTTATTGTTTTTAAGAACTTTGTTACAGCCTCTCTGGAGTTCTGGCTTGGACCACCACAGACTAGAGCCAGGAAGCTCAGAACAGCTTTTGGTATTGAATTACCATTCAGAACCGTATCAAATTCCAAAATTGCAACCGCTGGCCAAAAAAAGAAGCCACTGTAGAACAGCATACACCCACGCAGACGGTGCAGACACCAAAATGATCATGCTGGGCCTAACTCTGGTTCCCTTCCTCACACAGAGTAATAACCTTGTTCTCATCTTTGATTTCAGCAGCATTATTTTCCTGTATGAAGCAGCCAGGCTCTAGAGCAGAATAGGGTCCCACCTACTTATCACTTGCTTTACAATGAGAGTTCCTGTATTGCTTGGCTTTTTAACGAAGTTGGGGTTTGATGTATCAATCAGCCCCTCCCTATCACTTGAGGACAGTATTAGAATCACGTCTGGATTATAATCGCAGTAAGCTGTTCTGGGGTGATATGACTCAAAGCCGTGAAAGTGGGATTCCGTTTAATTAATCGTGGCTGACAGATGAAGGTATTGATCGTAGATTGAGAGGTTCAGGATTGGCCCAGGGGATAACTGTTGTAGGCCACACTGTGTTAGGCTGATATTTTTGAATTTCTAGCAATGTAGGAGGGAAGCAGGGAGGAAGTAAATGAATAATTGCAGATAATTAGAACTTGTGTGTGCATCCCAAATGAATTTGTTTGAATAATCAACCACCAACAGCAGCCTGATCCAAAAGTAAAAGGACTGCCCAGAGAGATCTAGATTGCTCCCATAAATTCTTCAGTCCCATCTCTGGGACAAATGTTTTCTGGAACCGGGGCCCTAAATACAGAAGGGGAGATGGACAAGATTATTGAGTGGGAACACTTGCTTTTGCCTAACATGTAAGATAAATAAAAGTGGTGAGCCGAAGCTGAAGGATGGCAGAGAGTGCAGGATAGCGGATGATGCTCTTGCCTTAACCTTCTTCCTATCCATTCGCAACACGCCGCCTCCCGCTGGACTCCCAGCAGCCTGCCCGCCACCGCCTTCGCAGGTGGGACATCAAATCCGCCAACGGGGAGATACGGGGTGGCTGTAGAGGGATCAGACATGCAACTGCTGTCGCTGCAGGGATAATAAAAGGTACCTAGGCTAGCAGAGAGGGCAGATGGAGGCAAAGCTGTGGCTAGCAATCTGTGTGCACACACCGACCAACCCACTACTCCCTGTCTGCGGGATCCTCATAATCTCCCAAGGCAGACCTGCTGTTACAAACACTCTCATCACTAACGCAGCGGGGACAGCTAAGCAGAGAGAGTGAATGATCTAGCAGGGGGTTAATAAAAGGACTGATGCAGAACAAAAAAGCCTGTCAGTCGCCATAAGATGTGCTCTCCACCCCTTCCACCCCCCAGGAAATTAAAAATTGTTGCCTGTGGTGTACACTGCTCTCTCAGTGGGACTGAACAGGGCAATGGGATGAGGAAGGACAGGATGGGAAGGGGAAAGTTGGGAGTCAAACGTTTCTCCCAGCTGTTGTTTCTGATGCGATATATCAAGTGCTGTTATTCTAAAGGACCAGGTTACCCGGTCTCTCCAAAGCTGACAAGACCAAGCCACATTTCTGTGCGCTGTTTCCAGCAGCTCCTCCTGGAGAGAGTCCACTAGATCCTCCAGGCTAGAGGGCCGGCTGCTCTGCCTGACACACTGAAGTCCATGCTAGTATGTTTCCATGGAAATGCGAAGAGAACAAATGCCTGTGACATGATACACCTTTTCCAATGTAGATTTGGACTATTTCTAACATCCCCTCCTACTGACAACCTTCAGGACTGGATATTTTATGGGCACAACCAAAACAGAATAAAAAGGGGAAAAAAACATCTGATCATTTGAAACAAAACCCAGCGTCCTTTCTGGTGATCAGCAGCTGAACTCAAAAGCACGTTAATCCACCAAAAACACCCTTCAAGGCAAACGGAGATCTCCGTACTAAATGTAATCTGGCAATTCACAGGCTCCTTGTTTCTCACAAGTGGTTAAAGATGATCTGTTCCCTCCTCTCTTTGGGCTGTTACACGTAAAGTTTCCAGCATCGTTTTTCCCCCTCCAAAGGAATGAAATCTCTCAGCTCGGAGGTGAATCCCACGCTGCCTGTTATTGTCTGCTTTGCCGGGTGCATTGTCTGCAGCCAGGCTGCGCAGCGCAGGCCCGCAGCGCCCTCTCCCGCGGGCCAGACGCAGACCTGGACCGTTCGGTGCCGCACAGCCAGACGAGGCCCGCTGGGCTACCGCAAGCATCTACGGCCAGGGCACCCTGCTTGCTTTTGGCGTGCTGGCCTACCCGCCAGGCTGACGGTCCCAGCCTCCCGCCAGCTACTCAAGCAGCCAGGCGTCGCCCAGGATGCAGAGCTGGTGTTTCACAAGGCCTAAAACCAGCAGCACCCAAAACAGCTGTAACTTCCACGCACCTTGAGCCAAGGCCAGTGGCACTTTGGCAAGCAGAAATCTTTGTCTGCCTACTGCTTTCTATCAACTGCTGGGCACTTCAGATAAAGGCGAGTTCTGTACACGGAGGCTTTGCTAGGGGCCTGAGCTTGGCATCCACCAGAAAAGCGTGGAGTAAATTATCCCTCTCTTGGACCCCAGTCTCTGCTTATCACCAAAGGTCTGACTGCATCTCGCAATGTACTGAGCAGCCAGAATAACACACCGGTCTGTTCTTGTACCATCACCACGGAGGATTTCTCAAGTCCCTCTCACCAGGAGCCTCTCAGCAGCTGGCTCCTGTCCCACCCTTCCCTGGGCATCTCCATGCCCACACCGCAGAGCAACCTGCCCTGGGACCTTACTCCTCAACCCATCGGAGCAGGAGTGTCACACACTTTAGGAGAAGGACTATGAGAGATCTTTTGTGAAGTCAAAGGCAAATCAATGACAAGGTTTGTTTCTGCAGGGAGTTTGCTTGATTTGCTTGGGATTATTATCGTTTTAAAGGACAAGTTACTGCTCCTTATGCTGGGAGCCAAGGATATGAATGAAGGAGCTTCATGAATACAGGTATGTTGCACAGATCGAATAAATGAAGCTCATCTACAGTTGTCATTTTACCTTCCAAGTGGGTGAAAACGAGGTGTCCCACTCCCAGGAGATCCAGAGAGGGATCAGGTACCTTTGTTAAACACAAAGGAGGCTGGGCATTAAACACTGCCTGAGATGCCAGGCCTAGCTGAGTGCTTCCATGCTGTCAGGAGAGCGACGTGTTAGAGAAGTTAGCCTTCCTCCACGGGGAACACCACTCCCAGGAAGTAAAGGTTTCCTGGCTGCCATAGAAACACCTGGAAAGTGGAAACACTTCTGCCCTTCCTCAGTGCAAGGGACTGCAGAAGGCCCCCAGCATCAGAGAAAGTCAGGTCCCAGACCCAGGTACACCCACCAGACTATGGTTGCTAGAATAAAGTCAGAAAAAAAAAATTTACAAATTAAATAAAAGGAGATTTTGATTGACCAGAACATTTCATTTGTCCCAAAAGAAAATGAGAAGCCCAGGGCTCCCTATGAGCAAGAAACAGCAACACTGTGCCATGTCCCAGCCCAGCTCTCTCCAGCATGGGCACTCGCAGCATCTGGCCAGATGTGCCGTCAGGCCCTGCCCTGGCTCATGCACCATCACCTGCAGCTGGAAAACATTTTTTTGCAATATTCCTTCCTGCCACATTCATCTCAGACAACAAAAATAAGCATCATGTCTCTTACATCACGTTACATATTCTTACAGATCGGTCCCGTCGCACTCTTCAGTGCAGCCAAGCCACATCAGCCTTGCTTTCCACACCACCTGAACTCAGCTGGTTTGGCACCACAGGGGTTTTCTCCGGATTTGCGCAGATTGTTCCCTCTTTTCCTACCATTGTGAAAAATCTGGGGCGTGCTGTGATGGAGGCTAGATGTGGGTCAACACAAGCCCATCCTGTGATGACAGGAGGTTGGTTTATGCGGGGTTGCAATGGGTCTGCTCCATGCTCTACAGCAGGCTGTCAGGCCTGCGTTCCTCCTGCATGCTGCTGAGCAAGCCCCGGGAGACTGCGCATTTCACTGTCCTCCAAGTCTCATTCATCTTACACTTGCAGTGAGTGTATGTATTCATGGTTTCAGTGAAATATATGACTCTCTACTGCTAGGCTGTACAAGTGAGAATTTATCTGCTCAACAGATTCTGCTAGCATGATTTATCCTGAAAAAAAAACCAAACGGTGTAACACTGATAGGATCTCCTGGTGGTAGTTCCAGGTGTCTTTTGTGTGCTGGTGATAGGAGGGTTTGGGTTTTCTTAGCGCTTTTTCCCTTTGTCTGAGTTCTTTCACCAGTGCTGGTTATGGTAACACTGAGAGCAGCAGCTTCACGGCATGCAGATACCAAAAAGAGAGGAAATTCCCATTTTGATGCTCTAGGCTGAGGAACAGGTCAAGTCCATATTGCACAAAGGAGACATGGGCCAGGTCCACACGCCCCTGACTCTTATCACTGAATGTATACACATATTGTGACATTAAACACTGTGCCAGGCTGCCATGTCCAGCTGTGACAATCCCAAAGCTTCTCCTATGCTCACTTTGTCTCCTACAGCTGTGTTTAAGAGAGCAGTGGTCATCCCATCTGCTGGACTGGCACTACCATGGCATTAATTTCAGGAGGGTGATGGTGACCCTGTCCTGACAGAACTCTCCTAGCTGAACCATCACCAGTGCACCCACCTACTCACTCACTTTGATCTGGAAAGGCTCCAAAACTGTCTCTTCCACAGCTGCTCACAGTTCCCCTCCTGAGCACAGACCGTTATTCCATCAAAGAAGTGAATCCCAGTAATGTGAGGACACTTGTAGAGCCCCAGCTTTTCAGGTACTGAATTTACAGTTTATGTCTCCAGGGTGACGCTACAGATGAAAAACAAAAAGCACAGAACTGACAAAAGGAACCTTGAAAAAGTATTTTCTGCTTTAGGCAGCTGATGTAAGCCCAGATCTAGAGTCACTGAGCTTAGGTCAGTCTTGTCTGAGGTACACAGGTCCTTTGCCTTGCTGTGTCCTTCCGACTTTCTCCTTCTCAAAAACACCTTATCAGAGTGTTCTGCCACACACCTCCCAGGTCAGTCTTTCCAGGGCACTGTGCTATCTTACTTGTTTAAGTATCTGTAGGCAGTAAAGGGGACTCCTCTGGTGTCCCTCAATCTTGACAGAGTAGCAAATAATTTGCAATTGTAAATCGGTCTTGCACAGTTTCTTCTCAGATTCCTCCTAACTGCACCCAAAGCAGGCACACAGTTTGTTCAATGCTCTCTTTTTCTGTGTTTTCTTTTAGTCAGAATAAAGATCTCATTTTACTGTTGCCTTGCTGTATTTATAATCTGCAAGACTGCTCAGGGTCACACCTAGGTACCCTTGGGCCTTTTCTTGTCATTTAGATATAAGCTGCAGCACGTCATTTAGGCAAAATACGCCAAAGGCATCTGGGGGGCACTAACAGTGTCACTTTACAACTGCTTCTCAGGCATTTGATCTCCTTTTTCTCAGAAGACCTTCTGTCTTTGAAATACAGTTTGAACTTTTCACATGAGATCACAATTGCTAAACATTCCTGTGCTATTTAGAGGTATCTTTTCTGTGTTGATAGTGGTGACACGAACAGGGAAGCCATTGCTCTCCTGCCACTCCATTTACTGGCAACAGATGACACTGTCACCTCTCAGTTCATATCACTGTAGTGTGTTTTGAGGGATAAGACCTGCTGTGGGCCAGGTGCATCATGTTGGTGTAAATGCCTCTGTAAGAGTTGTCTCTTTAGTAAAGCCACCTAAAGATTTGTAAATATTTGAAAGATTTGGAAGGAGCCTGGAATTTACACATCCTAGCGGTCTCTAAACTGGCTTATTATCAGCAGGTAGGCAGCACACGCCTTTCCAGGGCCAAGTCCCGACCTCAGGAAGCCAGCAGGTGTCTGCCGCATACTATTACAGCAAACTAGAATTTCATTTTAGGTTTATTCCCCCAACTCTTGTTAGCAGACTAATGAGTTTGTGATTATGATCTGTCGCAGTTTCTGTCTTGAAGATATCTCTGCACCTGCCTGCAGAATGTCATTGGGTACTACACTGACTGCTGCGCATCCTATTAATATGGCTTGCTGCAGCGGTGATATACTGAATAATCTGAATGGGAAATTCTTCCCTTGGGGTGAAGGATAGCAACACTGCCCTCAATTTACAAAAGGGTCGAGGGGAAAATTCCTAAAGACTTCTGCTGGCTGGCCTGGGAAATGAACCTACACCCCTGCTCAGAGGGATTCCAGTTTAGCTCCCGTTCATAGCATGTGCCGAACAGGATGTGCAGCACCAGCCAGCCCTGTCTGAAGCAGGGCAGAACCTAGCCCTTCCTCTCCCTGGTTCTCTCCTACCTGTTACCCGTGAGCAGCACGGGGCTCACAACTGTTACTCGCTGCCCCACAAGGCAAAAGCTGCTATTTCAGTTGAAACGTTGAAGGTTGATGGGAATCTGACAGTCCGTGGTTAAACTGTACGAGAGTGCCAGCTGGAAAAGTGGGTGGAAATGAATCTTTTGTCAAATAGTTAAACTCCATTTTCTCCAAATTAATTAATTCACAAAGAACGTATCCCTTCATGGATTTCACAGTTGAAAACAAAGCCAGTCTCGCTTTCCCCTACGTTATCTGTCAGGCGTACCACAAACAACAGAAGAGCTCACTCAGTTGTTCCTCATGTGATCATAGCATGGTGGAAAAAAGAAAAGCCCCATCTTGGCTTTCAATTTACCTGAGGTTCTGAGCTGCCCCACATCTATTTTTCTACAGTTACACCCAAACATCTGGTTCCGCCTTTTGTGAGGAGTTGATCTACAGGGCTATGACCCCAGCCTTCAGGGAGCGGCCAGAAGCCCCACCACAGGCTCACCTGCCCGGCAGTCAAAGCACAACCCAGTTCTATTTGCAGACTGAATTTACCTCAGTTTGCATTAAATGCCAGGCGTCTGTTTGATATCTCTGCCATGGTGGCAACTCTCAGATCACATGTGGTTTCCCATGGACAAGATCCAAGGAGTGACGGATGGCTGGACAGGTGCCCAGCTGAAAGCTCGAGAGCCAAACAGTGAGAAGCATCTCCGCACCTGCGTCTCCAGCTGAACCTGACAGAGACAGTAACATGCACCACCATGAAAAACCCAGCTGTCCTCAGGCTCCTGCTTCTCATCTGGCAGCACGGCCATAGTCAGGCTCATCTACTTTGATAATCTCTAAGTCTGGTCATCAGGTGCTTAGCGCATAGCTGTGCCCTTTCCCAGTTGAGTGTGCTGAGCAGCTGCCCAGACCTGTCTTTCTCACCTTCAGCTGCCAGCTAAGTGCTAAATCCGTAGCGGTCTCCAAAGAGTTATCAGCTCCTTTCCCGAAAGGGAGCTCTGTTTGCGAAAGGTTTCCTCACACACCTCCCTATTTGGCATCTCAGGACTTCACTTGCAGTAAAAACCATGCTCAGTAACACCTCCCCTCTCTAGAGGAGAGCATAAGACAGTCATGGCATGTCAGACTACAGACCCACACAGCCCACTATCTCATCTTTGACAGCAGTGAGTGGTGTGATGCCTGGGAAAAAAAGAACAAGCCATCATTCACTAGTCACCCTCTAGACACAGAGGACTTCATAGCCCTCTATAGCATTGCCCTGGAGCATCTCTGCTCAAGGCTGAAGCGTTTCTGTTTATTCAACATCTCCTTGTACAGAAGCTGGTCCAGATCGACAGTCACCCCTGTTGCTCTTCCCTGGATGTTTTTTATACCATATAGTTTTTGAGGTTGATGGGCAACCAAAACTGCTCTTGTAAGTCTGCGTTTGGCTAAAGCGAGTGTTCTGTCAAAGGGGGTTTAGCAACTGACTTACTCAGGAGCCAGTCACTGAAAAGTCTAAGTGTTTCCATCAGAGATGAATGACCTCCTCTAGTCAGCAGATGGAGTAGTCATTCGCTGTTGAGGTCGTCTTCTGCAGACCTGATGTTTCAGCTAGAGGCAAAGCAGGGAAGAATAAAGCAACGTGATAATCTGTCTTGACCACTACTGAGAAGTACTGGAATTTCACAGAAATAATTTCTGAAATCCAGAAAGCAACAGAGGTAGAAAAGGACTGGTTTGCTTTCTTCTACACTTTTGTAAAGATGAAGAAGGAAGAGTCTTTCTCAGAATGGAGAGGCTTTCAGTGCCTTCTCTCTTCTCTTTAGTCCATTTGCCTACTGGACCTCATCTTCTAGAGCACTATGTTGTGGGCCATCAGTGCTACGGGCAGAACAGCCATTTCTACAGGAAGGATGAGCTTTGCTCTAAGGCAGTGAGACCAACAGCCCAACCACCCAAATTAGCCTGAAGATATCACAGCATTCAACCCTGCAGCACTAACGAAGCATCATCTCTGAGCTCATAAAATGAAGATAGCATAAATCATATGCAAACTTTCAAAAGGAAGTCTCTGGAGCCTCATCTGGTTGGTCACCCATACAACCACAAAGCAATTTCCCTGGGAATCTATCTGGTTTTCAGTTCAATCTCTTTTGGTTAGCTACCTCTCCTTGACAGACACATTGTCTAGCCTAGAGGCAATACATCCTCGGAAGACTTATAGGTGCTGCAAAACTACAAAGGAAAAAGGAATTTCATGCTCACAGAGCCTCAGCAATATCTATACACTCACATAAGTAAAAACAGACCTCAAAAAATATTTATAATAGGACAGATGATTGTGTTCTGGATTTCTGTGATTTACAGTGTTTCACAGTTTTATTTCCAGAGCACAAGATATTTTCTTTGAAATCTTGTTCAAGCCCTTGCCCATACAGTCAGTTTCACCACCACCCCCAATTCTCCACCTCCTCTTTGTTTTATAAAACATTTTCTGGGTGTTCTGCCTGAGTATCACTTTTCTCAGCCACATGTCTTCTAGAGACATTTCTACTTCTCTGCTCATTGTATCTTTGTGGAAGAGGCTAGAGACCTCTTCTGCCAATTAAGACAAATCTGGTTCCATGTGCAGCCACAATTACTACCACTAGCTTCATTTTATACCAACTACTCCATGTCTTATGCCTCCTGTCATTCACACAGGAGGAAAATACCAGGGACAACTCTGTCAAAAGAAGTTCTGTAGCGAAAACCTCTGTAGATGGATCTATGGAAGACAGCTTTGCTAGGCACCGCTATTTATGAGTTGTGTCAGTTAATACATGACATGGGGATGCATGTGAGTAGTTTACAATATGAACTATGAAATATACAAATCATTTTGGCAGTTTTACCGGTGAAATTCGGAAACAATTGCCTCTCAGTAGACCAATACATGAATTTATTGCAAAATCCGATTCAGGGCTTCAGTTAGCATGTTAAAATGTGCCTAGCTTACAATATCGCACAAGGCATGTCCTGGCAGTCAGCAGATCAGCCATCCATAAGAAAGCAGAGCCGTACGCCCAGTTGCTACAGCCTTGAGTTCCTGTTGTTTGAGTTGTAGCCTTACTGGAAGGTGCTAATGAAGAGACAGGGCTCAGGAGGGTGGAGCAAAGGCAGCCCTGAAGCTATTCTGATTAAGTAGACTCCGTGGTAAGGGCCCACCCAGGGCCATGCTGTAAGGCAGGACCTACGAGAATGAGCAGCATCACCTTATGTTGTCCCCACCCAACGTAATTCTTCCACAGTTGTGTGTGTGATTGGAATGGCAAAACAGCAGCTGAGCCAGCAGGAGACAACTGCTCCTCACAAAGACGTACCCTGTGCCCAAGATCCAGACTGTGGCTATTCCAGACATGCATAGAATCATAGAATCGTTTTGGTTGGAAGAGACCTTTAAGATCATCGAGCCCAACTGTAAACCTAGCACTGCCAAGTTACCATTAAACCATGTCCTTAAGTGTCACATCTACCTGTCTTTTAAATACCTCCAGAAATAGTGACTCAACCACTTCCCTGGGCAGCCTGTTCAAATGCTTGATAACCCTTTCGGTGAAGAAATTTTTCCTAATATCCAATCTAAACTTCCCCTGGCACAACCTGAGGTTGTTTCCTCTTGTCCTATTGCCTGTTACTTGGGAGAATACACCGACCCCCTCCTCGCTACACCCTCCTTTCAGGGAGTTGTAGAGAGCGAGAAGGTCTCCCCTCAGCCTCCTTTTCTCCAGGCTGAACACCCGCAGCTCCCTCAGCTGCTCCTCATGAGACTTGTGCTCCAGACCCCTCACCAGCTTTGTTGCCCTTTTCTGGACACGCTCCAGCACCTCGATGTCTTTTTTGCGGTGATGGGCCCAAAACTGAACACAGTATTCAAGGCAGGGCCACACCAGTGCCGAGCACAGGGGGACGATCACTGCCGCAGTCCTGCTGGCCACACTATTTCTGCTACAGGCCAGGATGCTGTTGGCCTTCTTGGCCACCTGGGCACACTGGTGGCTCGTATTCAGCCGGCTGTTGACCAGCACCCCCAGGTCCTTTTCCACTGTGCAGCTCTCCAGCCACTCTGCCCCAAGCCTGTAGCGCTGCATGGGGCAGTTGCAACCCAAGAGCAAGAACCAGCCCTTGGCCTTGTTGAACTTCATACCATTGCCCTCAGCCCATCGATCCAACCTGTCCAGATCCCTCTGTAGAGCCATCCTACCCTGAAGCAGATCCACACGCCTGCCTAACTTGGTGTCATCTGCAAACTTACTGAGAGTGCACTTGACCCCCTCGTTCAGGTTGTCGATAAAGATATTAAAGAGAACCGGCCCTAGTACCGAGCCCTGGAGAACACCACTTGTGACCGGATGTCAACTGGATTTAACTCCATTCACCACCACGCTTTGGGCCTGGTCATCCAGCCAGTTTTTCACCCAGTGAAGCGTACACCCATCCAAGCCATGAGCAGCCAGTTTCTCCCAGAGAATGCTATGGGAGATGGTGTCAAAGGCTTTACTAAAGTCTAGGTAAACAATATCCACAGCCTTTCCCTCGTCCACTAAGTGGGTCACCTTGTCACAGACACAGAATATACAATGAGTAACAAACAGAAGAAAAAGGCTATTTTCATACAACAGTGCTAGCAAGAGTGTATTTTTGCTGGTAAAACTGTGTGGCTGTCAGCCAGAGATTATGTCTTTTCCCTCCCTCATGCTCGCAGAAGTCTGACCTAAGGCTATACTGCCCATTGGCAAAGTACTCTCGACAGGCCCTGGTGTAGAGCGCTGCAAGCAGGCAGACCTAGAAGACAGCAACCACTTTGGCTTCTCTATTCCAGTCTCTCCAGGCCTACCTAAATCTTTCTTCCTCAGTCTTCTGCCACAGCAAGGGCTTCAATTACAGCCGAAAGGGCTAAAAATCAAAGGCTTCTCAGAGATCTGGCTTTTAGGAGTTTTCTTGAATGGTAACAGCAATAAGTGTCACACTTCTGACAGAATTTTGTTGATGGGGTTGCACTATGCCAATTTGTGAGTTTGAGGTATATGAGGAGGTAGTGATGACGTTTCAGCAACACCCTCTGTATCACAGTAGTGAGGTCAGATTGGATACACGCCAAACATTTCAAGGCTCATTCACTACCAATGACACTGGCACTGCTGTTAATGTGAATGGAAATTATAACCTATATAATAAAGAATCCAAAGTATATATTATGAGATGCAATCCACATAACGCTCACCAGTGAGTACGTGAATTGGATGGATTTAGGGGACTAAAGAATATTTTGAGAGTTTTGTTTTCAGAGTTCGTTTCCAAAGATAAGATTGGGCATCTGTCACTCATCTTCTATCTTGCCAAAGAAGTTGAGAATACAGGAAAGTACTTAAAGCATTGCTATGTCCATATGCACTGCTCACATAAGATACAGAACCACCCTTTCTTCTGGACAGTATACAACACCACCTGTAATACATCTAATAACCCCTACGTGACCGTTTACAGGGCCAAACCTGACAGATAAATAGGGGTTTAGCTGGCCTGTTGTTCTGTAGCTCTCAGCACCTGACAGCATTGCAGATGGTGCAGCTGGACTTGGAGTCTCACAGGGGCAAGAGTGGAAATGCAGTCAAGACACCTTCTTGCCAAAGTTTTCTCACTTCTTTCTTGATGATAATTTCCTAACCCATCTTCTTCCCCCAAGGTTTTTAGTTCTTCCATTTCTGTTGATCTGAACCATATGCTCCAGAAACAAGGCTCAGGCAGTCACTGCCACAAACTCTAATTGCTCAGGGTGTTCACCAGCACACGTGGTGGCTCATGCTTGCTCCAGTTCGTGCGTATTCTGCTGAAAGCCAGGCTGATCTCCACAGGGTGTGAGCTATCAGCACTGCAAAATCCAGCAGTTTGGCTCAAATTGAAAGAAACAGATAATTTTGCGTTTGGATGTTCCCAGCTCCAGCCCTGCTGTCTCAGCCAGGATGGAAACTGTTCCACCCCCCACCACTGAGTTCTCAAAAAAATGGAAGATGGGGAGGCCTCCAAGGAAGGCAGATTTATAATCCTGAGGCAGGGTGGGAGGGAAAAGAGATTCTCTGCACAGAAACACTCACTTCAGCAACAGCAAATCTCTCTAATGTGGTCGTTCAGATTCTGCAGAACATCCAAACAACCGACAGCTTCATACTAGGCATTTCTTCCAAACTCTAATTCTGGGTACAGACTATGCTGATACTAATTAAGTAATTTAAACTGGGACTTGCATCTTTCCAGTGCGATGCTACTTCTGAAGCGCTGTACTACCGACGAGTGTTTTGCAACTGCCACAACATGAAAGTGTGTTTGTTATTAACACATCTCTATATAATTAGGGAACTTAGCAGGGGGCTGGGTATTCACATGTTCTTTTTCCTCTGTTGCTGACAGTGCTAGATGAAAGTCTCTAGGTATCCCGTTAGGTGACAAGTGAAAATGAGTTCTGCAGCCAAAACTACGCAATTTGGCACAATTTAGTAGAGAGATGGCATTTTCTGCTCAAAAAGGGCCCAGAATTGGAACAGCAGGAGGTGTTACAGATCAAGATTGAGATGCGCTGGCCAAACTGAGTGGGTATCTTACGGACCAGAGCAGCAGTGAGTGCTGAAGTCCAGGATTGAAATACGTTGGCAGAGCTCTGATGGGGAATGTTGCCCAGTTTCTGAGAATAACACAGAGTCTGTGTTTTAATTAGAGTTCCTCTGCTCATCTGCATGGCTCAGCACAAACTTTCACCTTCTGAATTTTCCAGGCCTTTATTAGGTTCCATCCAAAAGGCTGATCTTCCACTTTTTCCTACTCTTCCCTCAGTGAAGACACGCCAGTAGTGACCTGTCACACCCATGTATTCTGCTGTTGGCTCTCATTAAATGTCAGAAACCTTGGCCCAGGTTTCTGACACCAAGCATCAGAAAGATACGTGCTAATTTCATGTATACAGACTGATATATAGTACCTGCTGTAAAGAGTTTACAATTCAGATTAAACAAGGCCTGCAATCAAAGACAGGAGGCTGTGGGACTTCTCAGAGAGGTTTGATAGCAGAGAAGGCATGATGACACATAGATGAGTGAGCTGGACACACAAAACCTCAATAATTGACTTCATGAAGCCCGGGGAACAGAGAGAGAAGCAGTAATACGATGGCAGTGTGGGATAGGACAGGAGGTAACACAATTGCAAGCATCTGCAATGCAAATCCTGCCCTGGGTACTGCCTAATGTTTATTAGGTACAGCTAAAGATTCCATCTCAGGAATTACAGATACACATGACTGATCCCAGTAACAATAACAGAATTCATAGTTTGAGAAAAACTCCTCCCCTTTCCGCATTGTGCACAGGCCTACAGTTTGAGCTGGCCAAACTAGGTCAAAGGGAATGAGTTCGTTTGAATATGTAAATTCAACTTAACAAGGACTAAAGACAATTGCTTCACGCTTGTGAGCTCAAGCTAAGAAAAACAGGTCTTCACAGCTCCTTTGGGAACTGGAAGCTTTGGCTTTCACCCCTCCCTGCTATTTCCTCCTCTTGCCCATCTTCATCCCCTTTCCTCTCACTTCCTGCCTAGTAAGCGTCAGGCAACCCCCCATTTCTCAAAATCAAGCCTGTGGTCAGAAAAGCAAACTCAGTAAGGTCATTAAAAAGCTCACGCATAAAGGTTTGTCAGCTCAGAGTGGATGCTGAGAGCATGTGCTATGTGTGCAACTCTCCATAGCTAATTTTCAAACAAGCAAGAAAATGCATCTTTTGTCTGCCTCCTGCAGACAAAGTCTTTTTTCCTCTTTTTCTTTTTTTTTGCTAAAGGGAACAAGTTCCGTTTCCAATAACTGAAGACTGATGAAATCCGCAGTCCCTCTACCACCCCCACCCCCCTAGTTACAAGCAGCTCATACCATGAAACAGTGTCAAGATAAGGATTTCTTATACAAAGAACTTCAAATAACCAGGAAGAAGAAACGAAGGAAAATTGTTGATGTTAAGTTTTGATTTAACTCTTTCTGTTCTAAAATGCACTATTACCCTTCTCTTCCTCTGCTTTTAATAAAAGTACTCCAGCAAAAACTCTTTAAATGAGTGTTATATATTTGAACCACAAATAATCAGCTTGATATTTCTGTAATTAACCAAGTATTTAATTAATACCATTTACTCAGCCTGAGTCACCTCTTATAAATCCAACACCTCTGTGTCCCTCTCTATTACTTCTAACTAAAATTTGTGGGGTGCTGGGTGGCTCAAGGGGAGGAAATGAGCCAAATTTCAGTTCTCAGCGGGCAGTTTCATCTCTATTTGGCTATTTGAGGCAAATCTAGATCCGCACTGGCTTAAAATGAACGTCGACCAAGAAATCTCTGTTTAGCTCTGTAACCGAACAGGTTCACTGAGGGAATCTCTTTTCTTTTTTTAAACCTTTTATTTTCGTTGGTAGGAATGAAGACCACAAAACAAATCTTTCAGTTACCTTTGCAGTCTCATTCAAGTCCACTGACAAAACTGTTCATGGAGACTGAACGCCAGCACTTTATGGAGACCAAACAGCAGTGGTTCCTCCTGAGCAGCTTCACTTTTGTTGATGTGGAAACTGTACCTCTTCTGGGAGTTAAAAAAGCCAACTTCAGTCTTCAGGGCAACAATGCAGAACACTGCATTAGCATCAGATGAAAAAATAATCACCCCAAAATGGAATCATGGCTTAATTCCCCAAAGTACTGCTGTGTTAGATGGGTTATCTGCTTGCAGCCTAACCCTCTGATGACACAGTACTAATCATGGGGTCCCCGAGCTGTGACAACGCTATGGGTTGTGGCTGCCTTATGGGCACATCTAATTATGATGTTCTGTGACAAGGCTATAAATACACATGCTCCCACAGGTGAAGACCTGATTGCAGTGAGCAGCGACGGGTTCTGGCAGGTATTTGCTCTGTTCTCACAAAGCCTAGCATTGCCTGCTTGAACTGGAGGGCTGTTTATAACTGCGAGAGCCTCACAGGCCTATACACCAGGGAGTTCAAGAGTGTGGAAGCAAGTGAGATTTCATAATCACATATAGATCAAACGTTAGCGGGGAAAGTGCCAAAGGGAAAAAAGAGTAAATTTGTTCAAATGAAAAAGCCTACTGACAAAACCCAAAGACCGCCTGAGCAAAGGAAAAAGGGGATTACATATTAACAGACCCACTCTGGTGGGCTCAACATAAGTCAGAGATGAAGATAACCACTCTTTTACAGGGCACTTAAGCAGGTAGTTATTTGAGGAGAAAGAACTGTTTGAAGGATTTCTTGAAGAATAGGGAAGGTGGCTAAGCCTCTAGTTTGTTTTCAGGATCCTATTCTTAAAGATCATTACATTATCGTAACGCTTTAGGCTCATAAAACCAGCCAGTGCCCCTGCACACCATCTGCTGCCAGGTGAGGAGGCTTTTTCTCACTCTTTCCTTCCCTAGCAATTCCGGTCCCTGTCATCTGCCTGTCCTGCCCACCTTTGCACCCTTGGTCTTCACCTGCTCCGAGGAGCAACTTCATGGGGGGGAAAAAAAAAAAAAAAGGAACTCCTTTTTGGTAAGGACTAGTAAGGGAACCTGATGGGCAGCCAATGACCCATGAGGGCCAGTCATGAATTCATGATAACAGCTGCTGTAGATGAGCTGTTGATTGAATACCTATTCTTGCATCCTAAAAAGAAAAATCAACAAAAAGCCTTCCACTATCCCATCTCCTTTACTGTTTGTTTTGTCAGAGTCAAAGGAGATGACAATCACTCACAATACAGAACTGAAAAAGAAAATTATCGGCTGCCTCAGCCAACGCACTGTGGCACACAGTTGTCAAACTCTTGCAAATTTTGTCATAAGGCTTAGAGCTAACATTCCTATGATTTCTAAAGAAGCCCAGAAAAATCCCCTTTCATTAAGAAGGGAAACGTCCCTTTTGACTTGCTATGCCACCCCTGTAATGGGATGAAACAGACAACAAAGGACACTCACTTCCACTGCTCCCAACACAGGCTGCCTCCGAGGAGCGTGGGCAGGGATCTGATGAAGCTATCTCACCATGGAGAAGGCACAAAGGAAGCTGAGACCAGAAGCCGTGCTACAGAGAAACACGGCACATACACTAGGGCCAGTGATTAGCTTCAGGGCAGTGACTGGTTTGCCGAAGAAGAGCTGTTAGAGGAGCTGGTGGACAACACTGACAGGCTTGGGGCACGCAGGAGTGGAAATGCAACCCACAGACCCACAAAGGTGCTGAGTAACAAAGGACAGACAACAGGGGCACCATGAGGAAGAACCCAAGGGAGGGGAGAGCAAAGCTGTACCACGTAGAGGAACAAAGGCGACGGACAGGCTTCAGCTTGGTATTGGTCACACGGTGAAGGCCAGGGCCAGCCCGCAGCAGCGCCAGGGCAGCACTCGTTGCAGACTCCCGGCCCCAGCACTGTCTCCCCGCTGCCCAAGGGCCCGGCTCTCCTGGGCCGGGCTGTCCCCAAGCGAGCCTGACGTCCGGCAGCGGCCCTGAGGGAACCGCTACCCCCCGCCATTTCCCCTCACGAAGCGCCGCCACGCTCGCGCCGCCTCCGCCACCCGCCTTATTCCCGTAGCTCAGTTACGCAGGCGGCGCTGCCGTACCTCCCGGAGGTACGTAGGTTGCGCTGGGGGAGAGGCGTCCGCACCGTTCGCGTAGGACCCGCCTCGATTCCCGAAGCGGCTTTACGACAGCTGGCGGCCGGCGGGGGCGGGGCGCTACGGAGGCGGTGTAAGGAGGCCCGCGCTGCTGGCGTCCCTCCTCAGGCGTGGTGGGGGAGGAGCAGCTGCCCCGCGATGTGGCAGAAGTCGGTGTGCGTGGGCCTGGCGGCCCTGGCGCTGGGCTACCTCTGCCTGCTGGGCCCTGAGCTGCCCCACTCGCCGCTGCGGCACCTCTCCGCCTCACTGCTGGGGGGGCTGCGCCGCGCCCGCTCCCTGGAGGAACGGGTGGTGGCGGCCTGGCAGGCGGCCATCGTCCGCCCGGCCCGCCGCTGGGCGCGCGTCGCCGTCGGGTAGGTGCCGGCGACGGGGGGCGGGCTGTCCATATGTATATGTGTGTATATATATAGATAGATAGATATATGTGAGAACGTGTGTGTGTATGTGTATGCCTGGGCCTCACCTGCTGGGTGAGGCCGACCCTGAACTGCTGTGATGCCTCATGCTGGGGCTCCCGCCTGTTCATTAAACCTCTCTGTTAACTTTCCAGGCATATAGTTTTCCAGACAAGGGTAATTCCACCAGAGAGATGACAGCAAGTGCAGGCTCGCAGCATTGCTTAGGCAGAAGTGGACCTTGGCTGAGGGGAGTAATGGTCTGGAAAAGTCACATATTGGTGATTTAAGTGTGTGGCACGGTTCAGACTTGGTTGGCAAGCCCATCTCGGGAGACCTCATCCACTGCTTGCTTGCTTGTAAAACAAACTTATACATGGAGTCTGAGGGACTTGGAGCTGCTGGCCCATCCCCAGGCAGGTGGCAACTTGGGAGCACAGTCTGGCAATGAATAGGTATGAGAGACAAGTTTATGAAGTGGGGAAGTGTGCAAAGCCTCCATGACGGGAGAACGGGCTGAGTCAAGGCAGAGATGTAAAGGAGAGAGATGAGGGAGGGAAGGGAGAGGAAAAAGCAAGAGACATTGAAGACACCTGTGCATGCACAGGGAAATCCAACACCCTTTCCCTTTTTAAAATGGAAAGGGGGCTAGGGGAAAGTTCAGGAATATCACATTGACCTGAAATGCTGGGTCTAAGTCTGCCCGTTAACCTTGCTGTTATATATAGCGCTTGACTCACTTTCTTTTAAATGTAAGGACATGACAGGATAACTTGACTTTGACCAGAAGATTCGGCATTCAAGTGTTGGAAGAGGTTACTCCACCTCAGTGGCTGTGTAGCTGATAGACTGTTAGTTGGAGTCTGTCTTACTGTTGCGTTATGGTTGATGCACACTTTATCCCATGAATGTATATAAAATAGGTTTTCCAGTGCCTCATTTAGCCTTCTCTTTTGCCACACCTTCACTGGAAGAGCCAGGTATCTTTGGTTTGTTCCTTTCTTGCTTCTTAGGTTTAAAGTGACTGAATATATATATATATATAAAAATAATATATACGCACACCAACCTCAAAGTTCAACAGCAAACACAGTTCATTAGTAGCATATCCGTGCTGTTAAGGGAGTTTATTAAAAGCATGAAGTGTGTTAGCAGAGGGATGGCAGGGAGGGAGAAGAAAGACAGTTGGAAGATGATCAGAGGTGTCTCACTTGAAAGAACTGTGACTTGGTTTATGTCCCCTTACATCTTTAATGATTCATTAAAATATAAAATTGCTGACCTTTTGCCACAGTGAGTTTGGGGCTAAAATGCTGCTTGAGCTTATTGTTTCTTTGGTTTTCTTTTCTCTGCTGCGCAAGGGGATTTTTCTCTCCTTAGTGCATGAGATGATGCAGAATACGGAGGATTTGTGAGCTGGTTACCTCATGTACTGAAAAGCCTTGGGGGATTCTAATGCCTTTTATTTTGTTTGATGCAGCCTTCATGTGTTGTGTCCCAAATTGTGTGTGAGAGGTCACTGACAAGGAGGAACACTAAATGGCTGTGCGTTTCACGCTGACATGTAAGCAGCGTGATACCTATGTGCATAGACATAAGAGTAAGATGGAGATCCTGCAGAAGTTCTATAGTTTGGACCCCTGTCAGGGAAGCATGAGGCAGAGGAATGGAAATTGCACTTGACAGCAGTTCCAGAAGATGCTGTAGTAATTGCTGGTATCATCTCAGTAAATATTTGCTATATATCGGTGTCTCTCTGAAACCAAGGAGTAGAAGCAAGGGCAAGTGTTCATAAACTTTCTTCCTGGGGGCCTGGTTCCAGCCCAGAAATTTTCCTGTTCTCTAGTCTGAATTAGACTGTGTTTAAGTTGATGTAATTGATAAGAAATGAGGACCGGAAGATTTAGCTGCAGGTTAGACTTCACATAAAGCCTACATCTGCTGAAATGGTTCTTATCACTTCCTAACTATTGCAGGATTTTTTTCCTGTTTCCACTATTTGAGAGAAGGCAGCATGCTATCTCTGGAAATTTGGGATGGTCCTTTTGAAATTGCAGTTTCCAAATATTTCCACTGACAGATTGCTCTCTTGATTTCTCATAAACAGAATCAGCCTATATGCAGGGTGTTTGTGTGTGCAGTTTTGATTATTGTTCGCAGTAGTTGAAACTCGAGAGGCTGATCTAATAGACTGAAGTACTTTCAGTTTTGTTTTTTACAGTTCTGAATTGCGTGTGCTTTTTAAACCAGAAATATGTATTTTTAAAGAAAAATCTTATTTTAAGGATTAAGAATTTAAAATGTTATTCTTGTGGTGCCTGTTCCTTTTTGAGCAAGCCTAAGGCAGCACAGGAAGTGCAAAGTGTACTGCAACATGTGTATTGATCTTTGGACCACACAGCTTACTCTTTCTTGTTTCAGTTCATCAGAACGTTAGAAATCCCTCTCTCCTCTGCAGTGCTGGAGCGCAATAAAAGCCTGTCAAAAGGAGAATGCTTTAGGAGAGAATTTCAGGAAATTCATATGCCTTTGTGGTTTTTTTCATTTGGTTGGTTGTTTTGCCCCTTAGCATGAGGGCTGTGAACAGCAAACATCACTGGCTGGGAAGTGATCTCAACGTATTGTCTCACAAGCACCCTAAGGTACATGTGTTTTTCCCAGTAAGCATTTTCCTTCTCTCTTCCAGCGTCAATGCCTGCGTAGATGTGGTTCTGTCTGGTGTGAAGTTGTTAGAGGCACTCGGTCTTGAACCTGGGGATGGGAAAAATCATGCGGTCTTGAACTCCAGGCAGGACCTGAAAGAAGCATTCGCTCACTTCATGGAAAAAGGGGCAGCTGCCGAGCGCTTCTTCAGCGACGCCGAGTCTTTCCATCACATTGCGCGGACAGCCTCCGAGTTCCCTGGTGTACAGGTAGGTCTTCCACCTGAAGATAAGCTTTGAGAAGCATGTTTCTTATTTTCTGCATCATGGGTGACTTTCGTTCTCTGTCTGATGAGACTGCAAATCATTTAGGAAGAAGAAAAAACCTATGCCGCAGCTTGAGTGTGTTAATGACTTTCCACAAAGCTCTGTACCTGCTGCAAATAGTAGGGTTTTGAATCATCCATGCCTTGATTGCTTTCCCAAAACTGAAATGTCAGTGCAAGATGCCTCTGTAAGAATACTGTTATCTGGGAGCCAGATGGGGCTGATGCTGTAAAAGGCTCTAACATCTTGTAATGAGGCAGGAAGTGAGGAAACGGATCCAAGCATTAGGAGTTGTAAACACTCTGATCAGCTTCAGGTATTTAATGCAAGATTTAAATTCTTTCTAGAAGGAGTGGTGATGAAAAGAAATAATTTTTCTGAAGACTCCCTTTCTAAAAGCAAAGTTTTGTTGCTCTAATTTATACTGGGTCTTCCGAATCTAACTCGATACCTTGCTTAGCAGTTAGATAATTCTTGCAAACTGTTTAATGCTGCCTTATATGCGGATCAGCAGCTGCTTTTGAAAATGAGAAAGAGCTCTAAATGTTTTCTATTCAAGACTCTCTCTGTGTTGACTTGTTTCTCACCATATTTGCTATATTGACTTTCTGGAATCACCTGATTATTAGCTCTATCCTTCTATAGCCTGTTTTCTGTCACCTCTGAGTGCCTGGGATCCTCAGGACAATCTATATTCTTTGGCTTCAAAGCTCACATCGGAGTTGTCTTACTTTGAAAGTTTGACCTTTCTTACTGAAGAAACTTTCACAGTTCCGCTAACTTCATGTGGGCACAGGTAGCAGGTTTAACCTCGATTTCGAAGTGGAGGAAGTATTGTTGCAGTTTTTAAATGACTGCTTGTCAACCTTGCTAAAACCCCACAAGTTACCAACTGCCACAGAAAAGTTGCACAGAGATAGGGGCTTTTTATGCTATGAATTAATTGATTTGTATGGGGTTGTGAATTACCTGATGGCAAATGCTTAGATTAAAAAAAAGTCAGAGAACATTCAACTTGTTGATCTCATAGAGAATTGTGAAATTGTTTTGCCTTCAGCCCCAATAAGCTTTATTACGTCTGTAATACTAGACCCTTTTCTCAAAAGCTAAAATCCCTACCCTCTACTGAGGACAAAGCATGTATAAAGCTATCAAAGCAAGGGAATGCCCATACCTGCCTCCATTTGTTTTACAGCTTTATGTAGGAGGAAATGCTGCTCTCATTGGTCAGAAGCTTGCAACAAATCCAGACCTGAAGGTAGGCGTTCCAAAAGTTTCATGCTGTTTGCTTGTCTTCAATGAAGCTCAGACTACTTCCCTGTCGATTTTTGGGATCCTGCAGTTATTTCTTAGGTTATAGTGGAATGTATGGTTGGCCTTACAAATTGAAAAGCATAGCTGATTATTATTTATTTAATTTTTAAAAGATCTATTATCTAGGTCATGGCTTCCAGTTTATTGCTTCCTTAGAGTTATTGGCTTCTGTCTTAATCTTCTCTCTAATAAATACGGATCCCTGTGTCATCCTGATCCTCTCAATTTTTGCCCTCATCTTATTTTAGGAAAAGTTGGTTCCTCTTTTCAGGTGGCTGTGTGATGGCCACATTGTTTGAAACAGATTGGTGTAAGATCATTCATCCTTCAGTAAGGTTGTAAGAGTTGGGTCTTAATCCTGTGGCAGCTTAAGTCAAGGTTTCTGTACAGTGCCTACCCAAACCCTGAAAGGTTTCCTGTACAAGGTTATCTTACACATCAGCTACTGCTGGGAAGAGATGAACAGATTTGGGACCAATACATATACAGAATGGCTTTACACAAAATAAGATAGCTGCTTAAATGCTCTGAAATATTGGCAAGGGACGTGCTGGGGAAACCCCGATTGCTTTTTCTTGTTTTCTAGATCCTCCTTTGTGGCCCGGTTGGTCCTAAACTCCATGAACTACTTGATGACAATGTGGTTGTGCCACCCGAATCCATGCAGGAAAGAGATGAATTCCATCTTATCTTGGAGTATCAAGCAGGTAGCTTGCCAAAGGATGGATGTTACATGGGAACCCTGAATGTCACTAAGATAGTCCTGGTTTTAAAGTTGGGTTTTATTGAATCTGTTAATTCCAGAAGGACTGTGTAAGTTATCAGTACTGACAGCTGTCACTGGGCTAATCTGGTAATTCCATGCGCTTCAGGGAGCTGTGGTAGGTGAACAGACATCTAAAAGTCTTTTGAAACTTTTTTCCTTTGTAATACAGTTACTGTAAATACCGATTCATGCTGCTGTCATGCCATCTCTTTGGTTCTGTAGGCTTGTACGCTGTACCCTATAGAAACCAAGTGGACCTGCTGGGTATAATTCTAAAGCTGTATGAACACGAAAATAGTACAGTAACATTCTCTGAAAACAGAAAGGTACCATTTAACCACATGCAGATGAAATTCAGGGTAACCCTAATGTAATGGCTAAAACAAATCTGGATGTATTTTCTTGGCTGTTCTCAGCCTGAATCATTCCACTGGTCCTGTCTCAAAATGTTCAGAAGGAGTTACACTGGTGTGGCAGAAGAGGGAGTATTTGGCAAGGAGGGAGGCAAAACCCACCTAATTAAACTTTTTCATCAGCAAAACTAATGTGGAGCACCCAAAGCATGCACTCTGGTGGACTTCTGGCTGAAACAGGGTTACTATAACTGACAAGCATCGAAATAAGGCAGAGGGAGTGAATGAAGAGAACGAATGAGAAAAAGAGCAAGACTACTTTTATGGCTGGCAATAGCTGTTAATTGGACACAGACATTGTGAAACCGTGCCTTCAGGTTCCAGGAGGATATCCCAAACAAACTCCGGATATGTGGTTGGATTTGCTTCTGAGTTAACTTGCTTTTATTTGTTTCACCCTAGGTGAAGAGTGGGGACAAGTGAGAGCACCCAATGCCAACCGCTTCATCTTCTCCCATGACCTATCAAATGGCGCCTTAAATATGCTGGAAGTGTTTGTGTCCAGCTTGGATGAATTTCATCCAGATCTCGTGGTACTTTCAGGACTTCACATGATGGAAGGCCAGAGCAAGGAAATGCGGCAGAGACGACTTATGGAGGTAAGATACTTGAACACCACCTTAGCTTCTATTTCAACAAATGCTTCATGGCAAACTTTCAGTTTCCCGGGCTTGAACTTGTAATTAGGCTGTGTCTTCAGATCTCCCACAAATCTTTTCAGTATTGCATGCTAAGAGAAGAATGAGAACTGTAGGAATGGCAAAAGTCTAACCCTGTAACACTGATGTTTCTTGGATTCAGTGGATTGTCTAGGGGAAAAAAGGTATGGTCTCGTTGTCTGGCTGGAGTACGGTGCCACAGTTGCTGGAGCTTATCTAGTGGCTAAATTTTACTTCTATCCCAGATGCTAAGATGATTGGGGTTATAATCAAGACTTCCATTCCTTAAGGAGCATCTCTGTTAGATGGTCCAAGAGGCAGCCTTCTCTTCTGAGTCCAAAAGAGCTGCACCACATTTTCTTTTTATTTACACATCATTGCCTGTCTTGCAGCTGAGTGCCCTTCCTGATGCAATGCACTAGTGTGGTTTTTTTTTCTTTTTTCTTTTTCTCTGTTCTACAGCTACTTCAGATTTGCGAGGTTTCTGAATTAATCCATTAGAAGAGTGCTGAGTTGGGTGCAGATTAGGGTTAGATAGTTTTCCTGCTCTGGGATTCTGAAAACTAGTTGTTTTTATTTCTTCCCCTTAGCAGTACATTCTGGCACTTCTGAGATACCTCATTTGCAATAGTGTTTAAATCCATACATGAGAATATTAAACAATGTGTATCTCTGAGTTAAAACCCCTTTGTTCCTTCTGTTTCTTAATGTATATATGTTTTAGGGTGTTTGTCTTTCTTTTCCTGTAGGCTGTGGCCTCCATCTCTGATATCCCTACGGACGTTCCCATACACCTGGAGCTGGCCAGTATGACTGATCAAGATTTTATGAGCAACATTGTGCATCAGGTAACGAAAATGAAAGGACGTGCTCTTTTTATCAGTTTCCTTTTCTTCAGTATCACAACTCACGGACTGGTAGATGACTATAGAAATGAAAACTTAAAATTAGGGCTATCGATTTGGAGATAAAACTGAGAGCATGGGTTTAATGTCTGCTATTGCATTCTGAATGCTTCTCTTTTCTCTGCTGAGCTTACCAGAGTCTCCTGTGTACAGCGAAGGAGAACTGTAATGACTTGTGGCTTAGCAGAGGACAGATTAGTTTTCTTTAGCTCAGAGAGAGTATTCAATTTAGACAGGTCTCTCTGGGAAGTTTGATCTAGGAGGTATCTTGCAATGCTCTCAGTTGATCATCAGACCATTTTCAGCAAGGAGTAAGGATTTTTTGCAGATCTGAGTTTATTTAGCAACTGTATTCAGTAAAAATACTGTGCAACACAGCTGGGCTCTGTTCTCTGATACAAGGATTTTTTGCAGTCACAGGGGGAAGGCAGCCCAGGAGAATACTCAAAACTCCACAGATACAAGTATTTTGGCTGGTTTAGATTTAGCAGGCCTGCAGATTTCTAGAAAAAACAGGATTTGAATTTGAGATGAATTTATAATTTTTAAAAAAACTCTTATTTCTTTGCAGAATTTCTTTTCTGCAGATTCTGATGGTTCCTTGTTTAGCTTGACACAGCTCTGATCTCAGTGTTATGAATGTTTCATGTGGATTTGAGATTTTGTTACTCCTTAACGTCAAAGTGTGTGTCTAGAAAATTATTTGCACAAAATGAGCATGCACTCTTGGTGTGAAATGTCTTCTTGTCTAAGTAATTCTTGCAAACTTGTTGAATTGGGGAAGCTTGTGCAGTGACTTCTGCCTGCGTCTCTCCAGGAAACTGGGTGCTCCCGTCTGAGCACACTGGTGATAGAGCCAATAACATGGTATTCTAAAAACAATACCCTGAACGAAGGAGGCCAAAGTCTGATTCTCTCTCTGAAGGACCAACTGTTGCCCCTGTGTTTCTGTTAGCAGGTCTTTCCCCTGGTGAACTCCATTGGGCTGAATGAACAGGAGCTGCTGTTCCTCACGCAGTCTGCCTCGGGTCCCCACGCCTCCCTCACTTCCTGGAGCGGAGTTCCTGATGTGGGCGTAGTCAGTGACATCCTCTTCTGGATCCTGAAGGAGCACGGGAGAACCGCGGAGCGGGCCTCTGACCTCACGCGCATCCACTTCCACACCCTGGCCTATCATATCCTTGTCACAGTGGATGGCTACTGGGGCAACCAGGTGGCTGCGGTGGCTGCTGGAGCTAGAGCAGCAGGGACTCAGGCCTGCGCGACTGAAACCATCGATACCAGCAAAGTCTTTCTTAAAGCTCCTTTGGAGTTTGTGACCTCCCAGATAGAGGCACTTTCCAAAATCTCTTTAAATCCAGATGAGCCAGTGGTGCATTGGCACAGAGAAGGCATCTCATTCCATTTCACTCCCGTCTTGGTGTGTAAAGATCCTGTCCGGACCGTGGGACTTGGGGATGCTATTTCAGCCGAAGGACTGCTATACTCGGAAGTACATCCTCAGTAGAATGTAAGACCCTCCTCTGTCTCTAATACTGTACGGTGTCTGAGGGACCGTGGTGTTCTCATTAGGATTTCAGCCAGGGATGGTATAGGAACAGAATCAGGGTGTGGGGTGTTTTATGGATATAACTGAAAAAGAGCCAAAGAATAATTCCAGGTATAAACTGTCAGACACATTCCAGTCACTTGGCAGTGACTTGAACACTTCACATTTAGGTGCAGATGTTTTAGTATTTAATGTGAAAATTGGTTTTTGCTTTGTCTTAAGCATGCGGGGAGGGAAATGAACATCAAAATCCCTGTTTGGCGTAGGTTTGCTGTTTGTAACTCTGAATGGGTCTTCTCTGTTAGTGCTGGGAAGTACAGCAGCCAGGAGAATTTCCTGCGCATGGATCCCAGGGAGAGCGCAGCAACACTTGGCCCTGTCTTGCCTCTGATAAATTAAAAATAAAAGGCTCTTGCATTATCTCCTCACAGCACATTGCTACGTGGGCAAGAGCAAACCTTCCGCTTGCTTGGTATGACGATGAAATCTTTACTGACGAAATTACCTCCCAGCCTCCGTGCCCCCAGCATTGGAGGGAGCCAGAGTCCCAAAATGTGATGCATGTTGTACCTGCTCCTTAAATGCACAGAGAAAACCTGACTCAAGGCTGCATAGATTTTGTGTATCTGTTATCTCTGTGACTAAAAGTATTCAACTGAGCCCTAGTAGCCCATGCTTAATTTTTGGGCAACTAGAAGTGAAGATAATCAGGGTTTCTATTTGGGGAGACAGCTTTATCTTCTTGCCAGGTAAACCACAAAATGTTAACCTGTGTTTGCTGTACGCTAAATGCCAAGAGCTCCAGCCAGGGGGGCTCACAGCTGCCGTTCTTTGCTAACAGTGGGCACTGTTATTTAACAGAAAAGCTATTGAGTGCAGGAGACTAATTTTTTTGTTTGAGAATGGTTGTGCAATTTTCTTGTTTTCCTGCTTTTCATTCAGAAGGGTTAATATATTAGGGAGGGTTCTTCCGGAGGCTCAAAAGCTGCAACAGTGTTTTCCAGGTAAGACTGAAGTGACAAGGGCTTTTCTAGGGTTTGATTTTTGGGGTTGGGTTGTGGGGGTTTTTTTGGCTAGGTCACTGATAGTTTCTTTGTTCTGGGCAGCCTTTGAAATTAAAAAAGTAGAACCATGTGTCCCTGTTAAATACTTTGCTTATGTTTTTTCCTCTTCATAGTAGCACACTATGCATTGCACAGCACCAGCATTTTTTTTGTCTCTTTCCAGCATGGCTCTTGTCTCTGTCCACTTCCAGGAACGTCAAGTGTATTTGCATAGCCATCATTTTCTCAGTGTAACTGGATTAAATGCAATCAGCATGTCCGTGCAAGCCTGGGCTGTAGCAGAACTTGTAGGAGGGCGCTTTAGGTCAGTCTTTGCATCTGAATGGAGAGGAGGAGAGACTGTATCCCTTAGGCAGAGTGATCTGTTTCAGTAACGCTGTTGTATTGCTGTCAGGGATATTCTCCTGTTGGAAAATGCCATCGTGAATGCTCTGTAAGGATAAAAATTGACAGCTGTTGTAACTTGTACTGACTTAGCACACAATGCTGTCTGTCAATGTATATTTAACTTCTGATTTCCCTCTGAGCAAAGTCTTCTGTGTTGTACCAGAGGAGAAGTAGGGTCAATGCTGTGTTTTCCTGCAGTTTATCCCATCCTGATCTTCTGTTGAGTCTCAGCATTATCTTGGTGCGGGATGTTCTTCAGACTGGAAGTATTTCTATCCGGACTTTTTTTATTATTATTATTGATAAATTGTGGCATGGGGCTTGGGAGTTCTGGTTTAGTCTTCCTTCAGAAAAAAAAAAATAAAGAAATTCTCCTTTCATCCATTTAAAAGGTCTGAGGCCGTTAGCAGGGTTATTTTGCAACCTTTGATCGTAGCCTTCTGGCACACCACCCCTAGGACCACCAAAGGCTACGCATCCTGCCAGCTGGAGAGCTAATCCTTTGCTTATGCTGGGTCCTACTTTCCTGACATCGGGCCAAGCTGTGGGGATTCTTGAGTTGGAAACAAAACAAAACTAAATACACACAAGCTGTCACCAGCACCGGTCCTGCTGCTGTATTTCACTTCTCTCTTCCAAAAGCATTTGCAGGGAGGCGAGGCTGATTGGACTGGCATTGCGTTATGGCCATTTAAAAATCACAGAACTGCACTAACAGACCTTGTCCAAGGGTAAGTTATGCTTGGATTTAACATCAGTGTTACAGGCTTAAATTACCTCTTTTTTTAAAAAAAAAAAAACCAACCCTACTTTAAATAAATAATTGCTGTAAACAAGTATGAAAAGGAGGTTTCTTGCTTACAATTCTACTAGGACTAAAAGCTAAACTCTAATTATTAACTCCTCCTTCCTGCTGCTCCTGTTCTTTCTCACAGGTAGTATTTCTTTGGCCTGTTGTTGCTGCGCTGCGAATGCCTGGTGCTGCGAGTCACTTCTCAAATGACAGCATCTCGTGATGGCGAGACTGCTGCTCTATCTATCTGCCTGCTTTGAGCAGGCGTATAGAGCTCGCCTGGTCACCAAATTCACTTACCAAGGATAATTCTTAACAAGTGTGACCTGCTAATCAGGCGTGCCATTGGTATCCCTGATTAAGTTTTGAAATCATCTATATGATAATAAAACCCAACTGAATGGCGGGACCCAGCAGCCTGCCTTCGCTTCATGTTTCACACGCTGTGAACATGATGCGCTTAACTTCCCTCTGCTTCCCAAACTTAATTACAGTGAGGGCTGCAGAGTCTCTTGAAATCCTTTTTTCTGCACGTGTGGGCTGTCTCACACCTCCGCACAGCAGCAACAAAGCAAGGCGGCTTTATCAGACCTTGCTGAACAACAGAAATGGAAATCGATAGTGGGGGGTTTTTGGTCTGTGTAGGGGGGGGAAAAACACTAGTGAAATGTCTAGTGATTGTGGGCTTTGTTGTTTGGTTGGGTTGGGTTTTTTGTAAAATAGAAAAGTCCTTGGTAGGTTTAAACAAATTTATCTAATGGATTCTAAAAATCCAGATATCTTTTCACCATGAAGAAACAAAAAAGTTGCAAAAGTACCAAAGTTTCGAACCCAGGTTTGAAAGAATCTCTGCTTTCCCCTGATACTCTCTGTCTCCACAAATTCCCTTTGTTCTCGCATGTTACTCATACCTCGAAATGCAGAGCAACAGATGACTCAGACCTCAGCTAGCCTTGCGCTCCCCAACAGAAGGGTTTCCACTGGAAATGTTTATTCACACATAGTTGCTGGAGATGCAACAGATGAGCTCATCGTTGTGACGGTAAGCTAGCGGCTCTCTAGCTGATAGAACTTGTGCACATTGACGTCTTCACTTCTGTGCGCCAGTGCAGCCACCTTGGTTTGGGGTTTTTTTTTTCTTACCCTTGATCAAAAATGAGCAATGCTTTATTCCTTTCCTCTGTGTGTGTCACTTGCTTAAGGCCAAGCGGTGGGTTATGAAGATGGGTGACTCCCAGGAGGCTGGCACTTGGAAAGGACCCGTTCCTGCTCTGCTGTGCCCGTGGTGATGTGCGAGAGCTGCCTGGCCATGGCAGAGCCTGTCCCAAATCCAACTCTTTCCAGTTTAAAGGCTCCTTATTATTTTTTCTCTCCAAGGGTGTTTCGCAGCATTGCTAAGGAATTACTTGATTTTCTTTACTTCTGTGTTCTTGGTTATCTCCTGTTGTGGTATGTGAGATCCGCTTAAGTTTGCTCCTTTCTCATGAGTTCCTTTTTACAGAAATGGTGCTGAAATTTTCCTTCTTAGCCTTTATGTGTTGCCTCTAGCAAAGACCTCGGCGGCTGCTTTGACCCTTGGTAGCTGTTGCTTTAGAGCCCAAATCCACATCTCGGCTACCAGCGCTTGGATGGCAGCAGAGCGCTAAATCCATTTCCAAAACCTAACAGAAAACTGTCAGCACTGTGTATGTATTTGCCATCAGTTATCTTCTGCCTATTTTAAGACGTGTTAGCCTAAGGTAGGGCTTGCTTTTTGTAGCCACCTCTGTAGTACGCCTCCCAGCGACAATAACAGAAACAAGAAGTAGATTTTTAAACTGTGAAATGCTACTTGTAGTTGGCTTTTTTTCTTATTCTGTAATCGCATAATGAATTATGAGGAATTCCGTGCCACAGGGCGACCCTTCCCAGTCATGTCCTGAGAAAAAAGTTAACCTGAATACTGGGACGGTTTTTGTGAGAATGGTACAAGGCAACTTAACTCCTTCCAGTTACCCAAAAAGTTGTTTACACCTGTGTGCTGGGGTCTCCCTGTTGGAGCGCACAGCTCGGGGGGAAGCTGACGCTGCTGTCGGCCAGCGAGCAGCCAAAGGGGCTCTGCGTCGATGTTTGGCACGGGCTGATGATGCACATGCTTGGATCGATCTGTTGTGGAGCAGCACTGTCAAGCACTTCTGTCACATGGGGTATGGCACTGCTATTTCTGGTGTAAGGAAACAGTGAGTTTTTGAGTACATCTGGAAGAATCGTACAAAAATGGAGAAAAATACTGAATTTATATTTTTATAGCTTTAGTTGGATTATTGTTATGTCCTGCATTAAATCAGTATTTGAACGTGAATGTTTGTTTCAAGCCATATTAACTGTCCTCTTCTCTAGTGCATTTAATGTTTTGGTAAAAGCACACAATTAAGTTTTGAACCTGTGATCACACCAAAGTGGTAGTTTAATGTTTAAAAAGAATTACATCTATAGACTCATTGGTTAAAACCAGCTAGAACAGACACCACAACAAAGATGGTCTCACGTTCTTCATTCAAGCACTGATGAGGTTACTAGAGAGAGAAATAGAAATATTAAAGGTCTTTGCTCTTTGTATTAAAGTTTCAGTGATAAGGGGCAGAGGAAACCTATTATTTGCAACAAACTTTTGCATAGTGTATCCCTTGGCCAGCTCTCGGCCCTCACACCTGCCTGCTTTCTGCTCCAGCAACACCGAGTCTGATTAAACTCTTCAGTAAAACTTTATCTTGGAACCAGAACAATTGTTATGTCTGTTCAGAGCTGTCAGATGAAGTTCTCTTCCATAACAGATGGAGCAGTTTCATGTGTAATACCTCGGGTGGTTCCTAAGCGCCGACCAGGCAGAACTCTCAGGGAGTTATTGATCCATACTCTAGTGGGAGGATGTTCTCCCAGCAAAGGAAACAGACGCAGGTTGGAAATAGCACGTGCAGCTGTTGCCTTCTGTGCCGAAGGCTCAGAAAGGTGGCCGTTCCCAAAGGCTTGCCGGTGCTTTGCAAACTGAGCCCGGTGTCGGTCTTTGCTGAGAAGAGCCCATAGCAGCTGAAGAACACAAATGCCAGCAGCTGAGGGGGAGTAATCTCATCAAGATGCACGTGGGGAAACAATACCCTGACACCCTTCCCTGTGAACTTCTCAGGAAGGCTGCTCCTCAGTGTAGCCAGGGTAAAACAGGCTTCAAATCTCACCTGTGGCTTTCATTAAAAACCACTGATTTTGGCGCAGTTTGGTTTGAGAGGGTGGTGAAGCTTTCCTTCTAGCAGAACTGCTTTTTCTATTATATAAAATAATCTTGGCAGATGAATGACTTGTTAATACGTGCTTTTTTGTAGTGTGCTTATGTGTGGAGCTGACTCTTTTAGTAAAATTTGGTTTTCTTCATTCAGCACTGAGGCTCCTCTGTCCCTGGAGAAGAGGCTTTGCCAACTGAAACCCGCTTCCCAAGGGGGAAGTCTAAATTTTTAACATCCTGGGCAAGAACAGGATGTTGAGTAGGACCCAAGGTCCCCTCAGTATTGTCTGGGCAAGACGGCATTTAGGAGCAGGGCCAGGACATGCTAATACTGCCCATATCACAAATCGGCATTCAGTTGTCTCAGGGACCTCAAAACCAGCATCGTCTGGGCTGAATACACAGTGCGGGATGGACGGATCATTACTCTTGGCTGAAACAAGGTCTCACTGCTCAGGTGTTGCTGTTTTCTAGTTTCTTTCCTGTGAGGAAGTCAAGCTGCATCATTTAACCTGGTTAATGATATAAATTTTCCTAAAAAGGGAAAAAAAACGTCCTAAAGCAGATGGTTTCTGCTTCCGTAGAAATTAAGCTCATTATTCTTTTCCATCTTAAAATTTCAATTATGGGGGGAAAAGAGAAGATCAGAATTATGGCTGATGCCAGGAACAGGTTTTGGAACATAAGGTGCGATTTCCAAAATCCCTAAATGACTTTAGTATGGTCCTGCTGAAAAATCCCTTGCTTAATTTCAATTGAAAGACCAGTCCGGCCTCATTCGCATTGTTACATAGCACCAAAAAAGCGCTCCATAAAAATACTCTGAATTTTCTGTATGCAAATGCCATCATTATAGGACAGAGAAGGGACAAGACATGGAATTGCAGTTCTATTTATTATCCAACTGTAATTACATATTTAAAAATGCTTCTTAGACACAAAGCTCCCTTCTGCTCTGTTCAAATCCAGGAAGTAACAAGGTGCTACTGCTTCTCTTCACAGAAGGAGAACTGGTTCATCATCAGCATAAGCTTTTCACCCAAATATATATTTATTTTAAATACCTTTACAGAACCTCCCAATGTAGTACACCCTATGTACTAATGTGTAACATGTCCCCTAGAAAAGCATCCAAGAGCCAAGGTTAACAGGTTACACTGGTGGGACTGGGCGAGAGGAAAGAGATCTTTGGTTGTTCCTTGTCTGTGGTGGGCTGTAAGCTGAGGACGGCAGTGGGATGTCCCATCTATTGGACAGAGCAAAGGAGTTTCATAGTGCCACAGTCGAAGTTCACTTTTCTTTTTCACCCCGAGCAGAAGGCAGGGGAAAGCATCTCGTAAAATCAGAATGAAGGGTCACGAGCAGATGGGGGGAACCGTCCCGCAGCAGCAACGCTGGTGCTCACCTACCTGCAGCCACCCTCCTCTGCTCACTGGGCCTTCTATTGGCACCTCCATGGCTTGACCCCCTTTGTGATAAAACTAAAAGATTTACAGCACTCAATTGCTATTGCAAAAAACTGTCTTGAACTAAAGTTTTGGGGGTGAAGAGTTCCCCCACCCTGCCTTCCCTTGCTCTGTGCTCCTAACCTCTTCTTCACAGGCACTGTTACGCCACACTAACCTGCAGTGTAAAAAGTTAAGTGTGAATAAAATGGCTGCACTGTACCTGATTTACACTGCTTCTTGTCTGCTTTGTTGAAATTTGCCAGTGTTCCACAAATGATCCTCTGTTTTCTTCAGCTCCTCACACAAGGGAGACCCTACAGGAGTGCTGCCCTGAAGCTCTACACACAGAAAACCCAGCAGCAGCTGACAGCAGGGAAAAGAGCCCCATTTGAGGTAAGCAGGCAGTTTTGGCAATCAAACCAGAGGAGAAAGAGAAGGGTTCCTACTCCTTTAGAGTTCTCCAGGGAGCAGGACAGCACTTCAGGTCCTGGTTACGCTCTGAAGATGCATTAATGTCACTGTGGATAACAGCAGTGAACCACAGAGCACAACGGAAGGATGTTAATGTATCCCGAGCCTCCCTCATGCTGCTCTTCTGTCCTTGCTCCTGAGAAGTTTCCATGACTAACCTTTCTCTGCTGGACTTGTTAATTATGGAGCAAGACAATGCAATAGTGCAGACCTAAAAGCAGGAAATATATACATTTTAAAAAGCTGGGGAGCCTAAAAGACAAATACACCAAGCCCGAATCTTCAGCTTCATGGGGGAAGTGCTACACATTCTGCTTGGAAAATTCAGACGGCAAGTTCCCCAGCAATCTTGGCTTTGTGTCCTCGGTACACAGAGGGGAGGATGAGAAAAAACCATATTTAACCCAGTTACTGGTTCTTTATGTAAAGTATGATGGTCCTGCCTTCCATTCCCAACAGCAGTTGTTTTGAGGGCCTGTATCAAGTTCGGGATAAATCCCAGAGGCAACAAACTGGCAGTAGCAGGGAAAAGAAAGGCTGAGATTGTGCTGTTCAAGGATGGAAATGTTTTCAAAGCTTCTCTAGTATCACCTAGGCATTAAATCCCTTGCTCTGCTCACCAACAGGCTCCTTTGCTGCCTTGCAGCTAGCAGAAATGATTTCTCCCAAAATGCAGCTGTAAGGAGGGCACAACTAAATTATTCAGAGCGTGGCTGCTGTCATCCTAAAACAATTTAAATTTAGCACTGAAGCTGACCACATCATCTTTTCTGAAAAGGCTTGTTCTTTTTTTCCCTGCAAACCACTCTTTCCCCCCATGCTAGGTAATACAAATTCTCAAGGAGGAACTCCGATCTCGTGAGCACGGGGCATCACTGAGGCTCATTTACCCTGTTTCTCAGCAAACGATGAGGAAGTTGTCAGACTTTTTGCTGCTGCAGCTCAGCCTGCTTCCAGAATGGGCAGCCTCTGAGCACCTGCCTTACTGCAGGCCAGCTTTGCAACCTTCTCAGCTACCATGTAGAAGCTTACGCTTAAAAACAGGTTGGACTCAAGAAATACAAAGTGATCCTGGGATAAGAAGGTGAACAAACAGTCCTAAAGAAGCCGGCTCAGCGGCCAGTGCTGCAGGGCTGCTTCTGCCCCCATCCTCCACCGGGGCTGTGTGTTCACGGAGCCATTGCCTACAGACCTACCAGCTCACCTTCGCTAGGCAGCTCCCCCGGAGCGGCAGCTCCCAGCTGGCTCGGCTGCCTTCCTTCAGCCTTCAGAAAGCATTTTATAAAGCCTCGCCCTTGTGAAACAGGGAGTGACAAGCCCATCGCTTCAGGCCGTGCTAGTCCCGAGCCTGGCATATTGCTCTGCACTTGCCCTGGTGAGGTGCCTACCTTCACCCCTCTCCCAGCCTGTTACCACTGACCGTGGTGGCTTCCTCAGCCACTTCCATGTTCTGCCACTGGAAGGGTTTGACCCTCTTTGGCATCCAGGATGCTCACTCACTACTACTCTTCTAAACACACTGGATGCCCCAGCATCCTTTTGGAGGACTCACACCCAACCACTGAAGACTACCAACCCTGGGGAGAGATGGACCTCCATCCTCCGCTCTCCTGTAGTAAGCTGTGACCACACTAACAGTAGCTACACAAAACCTCTTCTGATCCCTGCAACAATTCCTTGGGACAAGGCAGAGACCATGTGCTAAAATCATTAACAGAAAACAGCTGCATTGAGACTAACTGACAGTGGGGTGAAGCCGCTGAGGGTCAGGGGAGAGGGCAGGTCCCTTTCCCCACAAGTCAGCAGGCAGTGCTGGAGATGATCTGCACCTGCCTGTCCCAACCAGAGTCCGTCCTAGTCTGCTGCCTGCTGGCTCTTGTGCTTTTCTTTCCTCTGTTCCTCGGCCCCTGTTGGTGCTGAGGTCTCCTCAGGACTTGTTTCGGAGACCGGTTCTGGCTCCAGAGGCAGCGAGGGCGGCTTTGCCAGCGGAACTGATGCTCCAGCACCTGTGAAGAGAACACAGTTACAGTTACTGTTTGACCACATGTCTTTAGTTTAGCCCTTTTGGCCTTCCAGGCAGCATGGAGGTGCCGAACAATCCCAGCTGTTAATTACTCCCAGATTTCTTCTGTCTAGCATCAGCTTATCAATAGCACTCAGCTCCCGAGTTATGCAGCCAGAGGCCTTGCAGTATCCAAAGTTGTGCTGAAGAGAAGCCCAGGTAGGGGATGTCAGCAGCTGGGCCACTGTGAGAAGTCAGTACAAACTCACCAATTCACTCATGCTTTGGGAGGGAAAATAGTTCCACTGAAGCTGGTTCATACTCAAACTGGAGCCAAACCCACAGTCAGTTCACAGTTTTAGCAAACTCGGGGAGAGTTTCCAGGCAGCTAAAGAAGCGATTTACAGAGGAAAATCAAAACAGAATACTTCCATGCTGAAGTTGCTTCTATGCTTAGTTTGAAGCTGACAACTGGTGTTATGAACCAGCTCCCTTCTCTGACAGGGAGGATAAAGCCCTTCAGGTCTTCAGTCCTTCCAAACTCCTGTATGTTTTATTTTTCAGCTTTCCTGACTAAGTCTTCCCTGCATGGAAACTTTATTCCACGCATGAGAAATGGAACAGGTCCTTAGGGGTGCCAAAGAAAGAGGGCTGGGTTGCACCACCTCTCGCCTGGTTCAGTCCATGGTAAACAAGACCAAGAGTGACAGAAAATCACCACCCCGAGCAGTATCTCCAGCGCATTCCTCCTTGGAAGCTAAGGGGTGAGAGGAGGTCAGACTGTGATGGGCGGCTCAGGAGAGGCTCCTTCCCCAGCCCCAGCAAGACACAGCACATGCAGATACTGGCCGAAGCTTTCCAAGGCTGATGCCATCTCCTGAGTCACCCTCAGCCCGGTGGCCAGCACTAAAAGGTGATTCAGCCACATCTGCGAGGGAGGGACCTGGCTGAACAGCTGTGAAGCAGCCCCGTCACAGTTATTTTTGTAACAGAAATGATAAAGCACTTCAGAAAATTGTCCATCTTTTTCCTTCTCTCCAGCAGCCCATCTCCCTCTGCATGAGTACCTAAAGGGGCTCCAGGAAAGCTGGGGAGGGACTCTGGATCAGGGAGGGGAGCCATAGGATAAGGGGGAACGGTTTTAAACTGGAAGAGGGGAGATTTAGATGAGATCTGAGGAAGAAATTCTTTGCTGTGAGGGTGGTGAGACACTGGCCCAGGTTGCCCAGGAAAGCTGTGGCTGCCCCATCCCTGGAGGGGTTCAAGGCCAGGTTGGACGGGGCTTGGAGCAACTTGGTCTGGTGGGAGGTGTCCCTGCCCAGGGCAGGGGGGTGGGAACAAGATGATCTTTAAGGTTCTTTCTAACCCAAACCATTCTATGAGCAGCTTCTGGGTCCTTCCTGGAGCAGGAGCTCAATCCCAGGCTAATGGAGTCTCGCCCATCATGGCTCAGATAGGAAAGGAACCTTTACTGACTTTCCACACCCCTGCAAAAGCAGAATAACAGTATAACGCACCACAGAGAGCATCTTCCTTCCACCCTTCCTTAACTCAGAAAACTGGGAAAGCTATTTCCAAATATTGACATCACTACTGGGTAAGCAAGTCGATACCTTCCAAAACATGTGCTGTAACTGTACTCAGACATCTCTCCCCATCTCCCCTCCCACAGCCCTACTTTACGGAGAAGGAGAAGAGAAGTACCTGGGGGAAGCTGCATGGTTTTCCCGTACCCCACAGCTGAGGACATGGCTTGACCCAGGGCCTGGTTGGAGCCCAAAGGCTGCTGAGCACTGGAGGATTTCCCCGACGGAGCAGCTCGCTGCTTGGATTTGGACTCTTTGGAAGGCTTAGTCCAGACCAGCCTCTCCCCCACCTGCAGGGCAGCTCCCATCTTCTGGGCAACCTCCACCATCTTCTCAAGCAACAAAAAGAGGAGATCCTTGTAAACGGGAACACTTCAGGCAACAATAAAGTCAACAACAATGCAAAAAAATAAAAACCAGAGCTGTGCAGAGCTGGCTACTGCCTCAGTGCTTGAGGGAAACATCTCTGCTAATTCATTCCCTTAATTAAGAGGGAATCTTGTCTTGCTGTGTATTGATTGAAGAACTGGGCTTCAAAGAGCAGAAATGAAGCAAGCAGCTCTCAGCAGGCGACTGCTCTGCTCAGAAGAGCTCATCAGCAGAATTTCTTCCTAATAATTGGACTCCAAAGTCAAATTTCCTCCTCGTTTGTTGCCAGTCGGAGCATGGCTACTTAGTTACTGCTGACAACTGTTAAGCACATACCTCAGGGTCAAAGTCAGGAGTGCTGCTCTCCTTTGCTGCATTGACCTTCTTCTCCATCTCCTGGTACTGGCAGAGGGCTCCCTTCTTGTCGCCCTGGTTGTACAGCAGGATGGCGTAGTTCAGGTTGACGAGGGGGTTGCACCTGCAGAAAACACAGAAGATGCATCGTGTTTGCTGTGGGAACAGACCCAAAATCAGATAAGGGCTGCACAGCCAGTGGCCTTTCAGACCACTATAGAGTCCCATGCGCTTGTTGAGAGCCAGGACCTGAGCTCAGCAAAGTTATCTCAGCATCAATGAGAACATGAACAACTCCGCCGATTGCCTCACCCCCTGCGACAGCCGATTCTTTGCCCTTGGGGACCATCTCAGGACTATCTTTACTAAGTGCCTGGTCTCCCGGCCCCTGGCTGCTGGGGCAGGAAGAGCAGTGACGGGGGCTTTCATCACCCTGTGACAGCTGGTCTCTGCTCTGACGGATCTCAGGCCTGGTTTGTAGGAGAGCAGCTTGTCATGGGACAGGGCAGTGGAACAGACTCACACTTATTGATTGTATTTTACAACCCAACGTGCTACAGCACATGCTGTTTGCATTTCATTTCCCTCACCTCTCTCATTCACCCAGTATAAGTGTACATAATTCCATGGACTGTTACAGAGGAACAGCAGGCGATACCCATTAACGAAGGGCTCGAAGAGAAGCCCAGCACCACAGATAACACTGCCACCCTGCACAGTCCTGCCTCCCTTCCTGATGCAGAACAGCATATGAAGATTCCAAAAAGGCAGAATTGCTCCATATATTCTCATTCTCCACAGTATCCATTTTCTTCACTAGGATACATTAAGCCTGAACAGCCACTTTTCATCTGGCATAGCCAGCAGTGTGAGCAAACTAAACCGGAGGGACAGGGTGAGCTGACTCCCGTGGCTCTGTCATTGGTAAGTGAAGCTCTCAGACCTCATCCTTCCTTAATTGCCCGACAAGCCACGCTCAACAAACTGCTCTGACCATTCCTTCGCAGTCTGAATTTCACCCTTATTTTGTTGAAAGTAAGGAGGGTATTACCTGACAAAGAAACAAAATGCACGAGAGCCACCGGCCCCAGCGCGGGAGCTCCTGCATGCGCTCGGCTCATGCAGGCTGCGGGATGAGACCTGGCCGCGCAGAGGTGGTACTTGGCCAGAGCAGGGGACGTGCTGTCGAGGGCTGCATGGAAGAGACCTGTCTGACCCGAGCCGCACACATGTGTCACTGCGCACAGGTCAGCGGGAGAGGCTTTGTACAGTTCGCTCCATAAATGAGAGCGAGGGACTGGTGCCCTCTCCTGGAGTCTGGCAGGGACAACTGGAGCCAGCCAAGGGCTCCAGCACCGCGCCTGGGGCTCAGACAGAGAGAGCAGCATCCTTTGGGAACAGTGCAGAAGGGAAGGCTGCTGCTGACACTGCTCAATAGATAGGGAGTGTCATCCACGGGCCATGACTATCCATCCTGGGTAAGTTATATGACAGCGCTGCACGAAAGAAGACTATTAGAAGAAATCTGATAGCATTTATAACCATTGGTTTTCCTTTAACTGAGGAACTGGAACACTGATCCTGCCACAAAAAAATACCCTCCTCACGGTCTTTGCCAAAGGAACAATTGCATGAAAAAATAAATATCAAAACCCCATCTCTTCCCGGGGGGGGACATTGAGGGGGAAGCCAAAAAAGAAAATACAAAAAAACCAAACCAAGCCCACACAATACAACACTGAAAACTGAGATCAGACAGATCTGGGAACAGATAGGTTTAAAACTAATTGAACCTTATCAAGCTAATTCGCCTTCAAGAGCTGAGAAGCAATATGATGGTCAGAAAAATCAATAGCTAAATAACCTCAGAAAGAAAGGAGAGCTATGAGCTAGAACCAGTACTAAGAAGAAACACTTTTTTTAAAGATTTTTTCCAAGATGCTTTCGATTCCAGACCCCAGCAGGGCACATGGGCCAAATGTTACAGCACTGCTATAAAAGTATTTACGGCAATGGAAACAAACCCGGCCATCTTCATCCCAGCCAAACAGCTCATAATACGCCAGCAACAAAAGCCCATGGGGACATGGATCCAGCCACACAATAACTGTCTAAAATATACGGCACGTCAGCTGAACAAGTCTGGATGTTCCTCCTTGCAGTCCCTGGCAGTTGGCATCCATTTCTGCTTTGATGAGGGTTTATTTTTCGCAGGAAGACTATATAGCTGGAGCATCAGAGCAGTGCCAAATATTTAGGCGAAGTTGTAGAACCTCAAAGCATGCAAATTCATGACTAAGCAGTTGGAGCAATCTTGAAGGTCCTGGCCTGCCTTGTCAGGCGTGGAAGGCTGGTCAGGAAAAGCCAGGCAAAGGAGCCGGCGGGATATAGAGCTGTTGGAAGGAATGACCGAGGCATCATTGCAAAACGCTCTGGTGCAGCAAGACGTTTATAAACCTTTGACCATAGTTTGCACAAGTTCGGTTCCTCTGAGCAGGTTGCACAGACCTACTGATGTTTGAAACAGATGGAAAAGTCATATTTAAACCTGTTTTGTAACTCTGTGACGAACTCCAGTGCCAGACGTGTGCTGGCTGTGCAGGGCTAACTCACTGCATGCATGCAAGCCATGGAACTCCCAGAACCTGAGAGCATTCCAGCACCTCTTTGCAGAGAGAACTGCACTATGGTGTCAACCACTATTTTTGATATCTGCTGCCCTTTATTATGGGTTTAGGAACTTCCAGAATTCCCAAAATTAAGCCTAGGTTAGAGAGCACCAGCATCTTCTCATGCCACCTTGTCATAGCCACTGCATCTGGAAAGAGTGTTGCTGGCAGAGCTCTGTTGCCAGCACACAGAGCGTGGGGTTCAGGAGCATGTGCTGTCTGCTGCAAAGATTCCCAGTAAACTGGGGAGAAGAATCACCATCTAATCACCTACCAGTTAAAAGCTGAAAAGCAAAAGAAGAAAGGGAAAGAAAAGCAGACCCAGGGAGCCAAAGCTATTCATAAATTTGAGACGAATTTGTTTTGCTGACTGAAACGAACTGCAAGGTTCATTTTCACAGTTCTGAAATCAAGTGCTTGGATTTTAAGAGCTAGATTGCAAACGCTGACGTTAACAAAATGGAGGGAAAAGGGCTACAGTGCTGCCCTTTTATACGCTCTACACTAACTTCTTGCCTGCGTTCTCCCAGCTAAAATCTTCCCTCTGCCCAAGTCAGCACAGATTTTATCCCAAGCTTCTCACTGCCCTGCAGAGCACTCAAACTTTGGTTTACAAATGCTCTGGGATGACTGGTTTTCTTCTACTGAATCTGCTTCCCTGTGTATAAATATTCACTGGGATCCAAGTCATCACCACTGACTAAACAGCAGAATAAAAACTAGCTTCGGGTTGGTCTGAAACAAAATTTCCCTTTCATTTGTCAGAGCTGACCTGAATTTAAAAAAAAAAAAAAAAAAAA